>JACEFZ010017618.1:10000-39279 GCA_014155875.1 Cepaea nemoralis | reverse complement strand
TTTGGGTGGGTAAAAAACCATGCACACCCTGTGAACGGAATTTACAGCGCAAATTGGCCTTATCAGTCAAAACTCGCCCCCGCCATAGTTAAAAGTTATTATGCCTTTTAAAGCACAAACTATCGTCTGTCAAGACGGCAAGGTGCCAATGATGTGTGCTGTGGTGGGGGGGGGGGGGGGGAAGAGGCTCCCTACCTGCCGGCATGTGCGTGTGTTTATGTTCATGTGGTAAGTCTGCCTTCTTGTCTGTTTCTCTGTCCTGTCAGTCGTTCGGCTTTTCGGTGGACGAGTTTCGAGTATCCACTTTCCTTTACTTGTACGAGCGTTAATCAACGCCCGTGGATGCATTCATCCTACGGTCACAGACTTGGCCTAAAAGAACCCCCGCTGTAAGGCTAAAACCACAGCTGTCCCTATACCAGCAGCAATAATTGCGCATAGTTGAGCCCAACCTTGGACAGAGAAACAACTCGGCCGCTGTTGACCCTCAGCTACTGAAACATTGGCCAGCAGTCTTGAGCCGCTGCAAATTGCGGCCAAAGTTGTGTGTCCAGCAAACGGCGGCTACGACGGGCAGGGCACTGGGGTGTGTTTATCCTAGGATCAGAGTGAAACATTCAACAGGAGTTCCCGCGGAGGGGAAGTCTGCAGTAGGTGGTGTGTTGACTTGGGGGTTTGCTTTCAAGAGGGGGAGGGTGTTGCTGTTGAAAGCCAGCGAGAGGAAAGGAGGATGTGTAGTAGAATTAGGCTTCAGGAGTAGGGGTAAAGGAGAGAAGGTGGACAAAAATAAGATGAATATGGAAGCACAAGAGAAATAAGACTTGTATTTTCTCAGCTGTTCGATTTTCGACCCAGCCTCACGAAATGGGTGTGCTGTTGTATGGCTTTGACTAGCACTGTGGTAAGACTGTGTGTGGCTAGCACTGTGGTAACACTGTAGCTAGCACTGTGGTAAGAGTGTGGCTAGCACTCATGTCTGTCGGCTCGGTGGCTATGTGTTCGAATCCCTGTCAAGACGGATTTTAAAAATGAAGTATCGGATGGACACGATATATAGAAAGATAGACTAGATGGATGGATGGACGGATGGATGGATGGGCGCAATGAGACAGACGGATAGAGAGAGAGAGAGAGAGAGAGAGAGAGAGAGATGGATGGATGTAGGTAGGTAGGTATGCAGGTAGACAGAATAAGTATGTAGGCAAATAATTAAGTAGGAAGATAGACAGGTTCTTAGTCAGACAGAACTCACTTTATTTTCAAAATTGAGTACGCACGCCCGTCCTACATTCTTCCAAACAAGTATGTAGAGAGAGAGAGAGAGAGAGAGAGAGAGAGAGAGAGAGAGAGAGAGAGAGAGAGAGAGAGAGAGAAGCATGCAGACAGACAGACAGGTAGATAACATAATGAGGTGAGATAACCACTTCACTTCCTGTATTACAGCGTCTAGCGCACATGATACCCGGGTGTAACGAGTTCTCTGTGTGGATGGGTATAGTTCCTCCGTCTTGACACATTTAGCGCCGTCTCTTGTCTGCCGCAACTGTGACACGTCGCACGCAGTCTGAATATTTGTTGAACGAAGGCTTGTATGCGGTGGGCCCATGGCGGAAGGTTAGGTTAAGTTAGGGATCGGGAGAGGGGATAACCGAGCACATCCTTGATCGTTCACATTAATAAGGCCCCTGTCGTTATATTGCTGAGATGAGGCTGCGTAATGGCACTGGTCGTTTTCTTTTCTGGTTTAAAATTGAAGCGTGCATAATTCATAACAAAAAACGCATACAGTCACAACTACGCGTCGATTCAACATCGTAGACGTCAATGAAGCACTTGGAAATGTCCCAAACTTTGAACCTTAGCTACACAGTTACCAACAACATAGACCACTCACAAGACACCAGGAGACTAGGTCATCGCAAGGCATAGGCTAGAAGACAGCATTAAGAGCCACTGACACAAGGTCACCAAATAGATACAAGTTAACATGTTGAGGACACACATCATTTCCCGTGCCATAATACGGGTCTATGTCACGAACGATAATGTAGTCACTAAAGAAGAAAATCGAACCTTTTGAATTTGAATGTTACCTCCCATACAGTAGATCAAAAAGATGAAAGATATTGAAATTTTACCCGACTGGGGGAGAAAGGAGGAAGGGGGGGGGGGGGGGGGGGAGAAAAGACGAACTGGCTTATCTTTTATCTACCCAGCCCATTATTGTCCCTATCATCTTTTCCGTTGATTCCTGGGATTAGTGTTGTAAATGTATTGCTGGACAAACCAGCAGATGTTGACATGTTCATCCCAGACCACCGTTTTGGTAAGCCCGTGCACAATGCCACTGAGGCTATGGGATTCTCGTTTAGTTAGTTAGTTAGTCGACAGATCATCCTCATTGCACATCGAACCATCAGTCCATAAGTGCTCGGATCCCCTCCTCAGCAAATCCCGCAGCGTGTAGCGGCTAACGACGCCATTAGTATGCAGTCGTATGTAGCAACTGCTGGAGTGAATGTGTGTTTCTACAATGTCTTCGTTCCCCACATTGAACTAAAGTCGGGCCGGTCGAGTTTCATTGCACCGGGTGCTACCCCATCCAGCTCAGCGACTCGCCACAGAGGGGCAAGCTGCTCCTCGCAGAGAGCATCGCACAAAGCACGAAATTCTGGTCCACATTGTCTCCACGTCTAATGGTTGCTCTGTATCTGCAGGTCAATGGAGAGCTGCCCCATAAGGTGAAGGATAACGCCCACGCTGTCATTCTGGACTTCATCCGGTCACGCCCTCCACTGAAGAAGGTAAGGGATTCTTGTGTGTTTCCTCTCCAACATCCTGAGAATGCAGTAATTATTTGTGTGTGTATTCTCGCTCTCTAAACCTTTCCCTCTCTCTAAATCCCTCATTCTAAATTCCCCCCCCCTCTCTCTCTCTCTCTCTCTCTCTCTCTCTCTCTCTCTCTCTCTCTCTCTCTCTCTCTCTCTCTGTATGTGCCTCCCCATCTCTCTAAATCTCTTCCCCCTCTCAGTCTCTCCCTCTGTGTCTCCTCCTCCTCTCTAAGTCTCTCTGTCCACTGCATAGGTTGGTAATGTCTTCTCCAGGAGATCTAGATTTGTCATTGTCAACAGGCTTCACTATAATATCCAGGAGAGTAACTGGGGACACAGACAATAGAAACAGTGAGAAGGGAGATTCCATGTATATAATAAGAACGATATTGACTGTGGCAGGATATGCTAATACAAAATTAAGAGAATAAAAGACATGCTGAGATCTTGGGGAGAAACAACAACTATACACACATATAATCTACCTCTGGACGATGCCTGGCATATATTATATTATACGTACTGTTACATCAATATCTTCTCATTCTTCTGCTGCATGTCATGATTCAATAGATTCAAAATGATTCAATTGCCCTGCAGTCAACTCATGACAAGGCTTTTGTAGACTTGTTTGTGATTGGTTAGATTTGTTGTAGACTTGTTTGTGATTGGTTATATTTGTTGTAGACGTGGTCGTGATTGGTTAGATTTGTTGTAGACTTGTTTGTGATTGGTTAGATTTGTTGTAGACTTGTTTGTGGTTGGTTAGATTTGTTGTAGACTTGTTTGTGATTGGTTATATTTGTTGTAGACTTGTTTGTGATTGGTTATATTTGTTGTAGACGTGGTCGTGATTGGTTAGATTTGTTGTAGACTAGTTTGTGATTGGTTAGATTTGTTGTAGACTTGTTTGTGATTGGTTAGATTTGTTGTAGACTTGTTTGTGATTGGTTAGATTTGTTGTAGACGTGTTTGTGATTGGTTAGATTTGTTGTAGACTTGTTTGTGATTGGTTAGATTTGTTGTAGACTTGTTTGTGATTGGTTAGATGTGTTGTAGACTTGTTTGTGATTGGTTAGATTTGTTGTAGACGTGGTCGTGATTGGTTAGATTTGTTGTAGACTTGTTTGTGATTGGTTAGATGTGTTGTAGACTTGTTTGTGATTGGTTAGATTTGTTGTAGACTTGTTTGTGATTGGTTAGATTTGTTGTAGACGTGGTCGTGATTGGTTAGATTTCTTGTAGACTTGTTTGTGATTGTTTTAGTTTGCAGCTGAAGTTTTATATGGGATGAGGCAGTTAGTCTCACAACAACTCTTCTTAGTTGCCTTCAGGATATGCATGGTAGGTTGCAGTATTGCTATTCTTAGCTTCCCTTATGTGGCCCAGGTCACGCATGAACAACATAAGTATTTACACAAAATATACACCTGGTAGCTGTATACCTGTACTGCTTGATAGTTTAGGACCGTGACACACATCTCATCTCATCTCATCTTGTTCCTCTTGTGCCTTGTGGTGTTGAGGTGAAGTTTATGGGCTTCATATATATCGAGATTCCCATTGACTATTATTCCCTCTGTCCATCGTTTCATGGTCGGTCTCGTTTACTGGTTCCATTTGTTCTGAGCATCATTGCTTGTTGAGGTGTACTGTTAGTTAATAACCTAGTTATTTTGCCAAAGCATTGTACTTGCTGTTTTCTAATGAAATCTAGCGCTGCTTTCACCCCCACTTTAGTCCTGATTTCATCATTTCATCATTTCTATTTTCTTGATACGTTGAATAACAGGAATTTCATTTTAGTTATCGTAATTTTTATTTTACTAACACCAACAAAACGAAACATTGTATGCACTTCGCCATTCTTTTGTATTCTTCACCTTTAACAACGAAAAGAACGACCCATACTGTATAAGGGACGTAAGAAGAGAAATACTCAGTCTTTACTGGGTTACCTTTCCTGGAATAATGAAACTTGTGTTAGCCCACTTCTAGTGTGCGGATACCCGTAAAGGGGATCAAACAATGGTAGCACTGTAGCCTACATGCATGTCGTAAGAGGCGACTAAGTAAGATTGGTGTGAGACTCGCTACCCCATCCCATAGAACGCTGACAACTGTAGCTGCAAAATCCGACCCGGCATAAAGTTAACACAGGGCTTGCCTTGAGTTGATTGAGGACATTTGTTGCATTGGGAGATGAAAGGCAGCAGCATTGGTAGTAGTAGTAGCAGTAGTTGTAGCAGCAGCAGCAGCAGCAGCATTAGTAGTAGTAGTAGCAGCAGCAGCAGTAGAGTAGTAGTAGTCATCGTAGTAGTAGTAGCAGCAGCAGTTGTAGTAGTAGTAGTAGTAGTAGTAGTAGTAGTAGTAGTAGTAGTAGTAGTAGTAGTAGTAGCAGCAGCAGCAGTAGAGTAGTAGTCGTAGTAGTAGTAGTAGTAGTAGTAGCAGCAGCAGCAGCAGCATATGTAGTAGTAGTAGTAGTAGTAGTAGTAGTAGTAGTAGTAGTAGTAGTAGAAGAAGAAGAAGAAGCTGTATTTTTAATGACTGCGGTGTTTGAAAATATTGCTGGTTCAAGTTTTGTATTTACCTATTATGTTGCATGAACTTTAAGCGGGTGAATACAAAACTTACGAGGAACACTGGTAATATGGAAAGCGAATCCAAAAATCAGGCCAGTGCTACTAAAAGTAGCAGCACGTGTATGGACTATGCTTGAGTTCAAAGCCACCCAACGCAAACTAACAACAACACAAAAACCCAGTTCAACGCCTTTAGCATTTCACATACTCTAAGCCAGTGGTTCTCAACCGGTGGGGAATTTCCCCACAGGAGGGAATGAAGACCATTTCAAGATCGCGTTAATACAAGAACCGATTACTTGATATTGTTTTTCCTTTCATACTTTACAGTTATGTACGTCTCATCCTTCTAAAATTCATTTTATAAAGTAAGTAGACCCACAAATCATGTTTTATGTGGATGTCTAGACTTGTTTTAGTATATGCTATTAAATTTACCTTAAATTTTTGTACGTATACTGTGTAGGGGTGGGGGATTTTAGATAGGAAATATGAAAGGGGGGGGGGGGGGAGGGGAATAATGTTCTGAAAATACAGTGAAGGGGGTACGGGCCAAATTGTTGATAGGAATGGGGGGGGGGGGGGGGGAAATGACGTTCTGAAAATATGGTGGAAAAAAAAAAAAAAAAGGTTGAAAACCACTGCTCTAAGACATAGCACCAACACTGTAGCTCAGTCTGTGGATTTGCCATTTAACATACTCTAAGACATAGCACCAACACTGTAGCTCAGTCTGTGGATTTGCCATTTAACATACTCTAAGACATAGCACCAACACTGTAGCTCAGTCTGTGGATTTGCCATTTAACATACTCTAAGACATAGCACCAACACTGTAGCTCAGTCTGTGGATTTGCCATTTAACATACTCTAAGACATAGCACCAACACTGTAGCTCAGTCTGTGGATTTGCCATTTAACATACTCTAAGACATAGCACCAACACTGTAGCTCAGTCTGTGGTTTTGCCTGAAGGCACGTTTACTTATGTCGTGTGCCGTAGCATTTAATATTGTTGTTTTTGTTTGGGATGGCTAGTTCGACCACAAAACAGTACTGGTCGGCTCTGTAAATTCCTATTGTTAGTTGCATATCCTTTACAGGACGTTTGCAGTCAACACCATCATTTTTTGCTGTCGTTGATGTCTTGGCAAGTTTATGTTCAGTAGTTTGTCATTGCTTACTGAACGACTGTCACTCATACAATTTCTTTAAAAAAAAAAACCAACGTGTCGCGGTCTGCTCGCAGATGTGTTTCTAACGCGGGTATGCTGGATCATGAACCGCGTCAGTAAAACCTTTGCCACGGAGACCGGCAAATTCCTATTACTTTTGGGAATTCAACAGCCGACCACAGCATTAGCAAACCATCGTGCTGGCCAGTACACCGCCATGACTAATTCACTGTGACCAACCGGCTCTCTAAGCCGTGGGGCTTTGTCAGTAAACATGTTACTCCGGGAGACCACCAGCTTGACAGTTCTAAGCATGTATTTGACTATCAGGTGAATGTCGTCGCTATTTGTGAACTTATAAACAGTAAAGCAGCCGTTTACACGCCTTGGGGTGTATTGAGTATATGGTGCTTGCGTCATATTTGATAGTTTAACCAGCACTACGTGGGCGGTGTGGTCAGTGTCATATAGGTGGCTTTTACTTCCCAGAACATTTTCTGGTACCTGATTTAGACTGGGTCGATCTGTGAGCCCAGGTAATTTTATATAACAACCCGCGTTATTTTTTTTTTTTTAAATTCGCATATCCTTTACAGGACATCGCTATCAACATCAGCATATGTCAGCTGTCTGTTGATTTCTTGGCAAGATTACGCTCAGTAGTTTGCCATTACCCGCGTTATTGGGGAGTTTGAAAACATCACCACCGCACCTCACCAACAGGCAAGCCACGGCTTCCTATATCTACTTATACGCTGAGATCAAAATTGGCGGGCTGTTGGTTTGTTGAGACTCCTGTCTGTTCCACCTTTCACATGGGGCAGTGATGAGCATGTTGTGTTATATTCACTGGCACTGGAACGGAGCATAATGGGACGACCCTTTGTCGAGAAGTTGGAACTGTGACTAACTTTCATAATCTGTGCTATATGAGCTAATAATGTATGCGCTGAGGCATTCACTGAGAAGCGGCTGAGGGTAAGCTCCGTGGAATGACGCGTTATCACTTGAACGTATACTCGTCAAGGAATCTGTTTCGATGGGAATTATAACTTAACTTCCATGTTAGGCGTGCCTTTAGCACGGTAATCCACATTTGTGGGGGAATTTCCTCCAGATGGCAACGTGATATCGTAATTAGCTTGACGGCGACCCCAGGAAGGCAATCTACATGTCATTTCACGATAATGTGGAAGTCCGTGCTTATGGCACGGGTCAGGATATGAAAAATTAAAGCAATGTTTCCCGGGTGTAAATTCATACCATGGTGGCAACACCTGTTGGGAGACGGCGAATTATACTCAGCAATAGATCGTGCAGTACAGGACATATGCCAGGCAATAAATCGTGCAGATACAGGGACATATGCCAGGCAATAAATCGTGCAGATAGGAAAATATACCTGACAATAAATCGTGCAGATACGGGGACATATGTCAGGCAATAAATCGTGTAGGTGCGGGGACATATGTCAGGCAATAAATCATGCAGATAGGAAAATATACCTGGCAATAAATCGTACAGATACAAGGACATATGCCAGGCATAAATCGTGCAGATACAGAGGCACATGCCAGGCAACAAATCGTGCAAATACGGAGTCATATGTCAGGCAATACATCCTGCAGATACTGGGACATATGCTAGGCAATAAATCTTGCATACAAGGGAATATACTCGGCTATAAATCGTGCAGATACAGGAACATATGCTACTCATAAATCATGCAGATACGGGACATGTGCCAGGAAATCATTCGTGCAGATACCGGGACATATGCCAGGCAATAAATCGTGCAGATACGGGGACATATGCCAGGCAATAAATCGTGCAGATACGGGGACATATGCCCGACAATAAATCGTGCAGATACGGGGACATATGCCCGACAATAAATCGTGCAGATACGGGGACATATGCCCGACAATAAATCGTGCAGATACGGGGACATATGCCCGACAATAAATCGTGCAGATACGGGGGCATATGCCCGACAATAAATCGTGCAGATACGGGGACATATGCCAGGCAATAAATCGTGCAGACACGGGAACACACGCCAGGCAATAAATCGTGCAGATACAGGGACATGCCAGGCAATAAATCGTGCAGATACGGGGACATATGCCCGACAATAAATCGTGCAGATACGGGGACATATGCCAGGCATAAATCCTGCAGGCACGGGAACACACGCCAGGCAATAAATCGTGCAGATACAGGGACATGCCAGGCAATAAATCGTGCAGATACGGGGACATATATCAGGCAATAAATCGTGCAGATACATGGACATATGACTAGCAATGAATCTTGCAGATACAGGAACATATGCCAGACAATAAATCGTGCAAATACGGGAAGGAATTTCCCAGTTGCCACTGATTGTTTTGTTTTTAAACTCTATTTTTAAAAATTTAGGAGAATTTCTCATCCTCCATTTTCTATTGTATCTATATATGCAGGGGTCTATTTGCTACCTGGGTAATGTTTTATGTATTTTGGGCTATTTCCCGTCTTACTGTTTCATTCTGAGTGTTGTTTTTCTCAATACCAGGAATGTTTTCTATCATCTCAGGCAGTTGCTGCTGTCTCCAAGCTGGAAACTTGTGTGCAGTGTAAATGGGCTTCACTGTTGATTTGTTAAGTATATGATTTGTCTTAATCTTTCTTTTTGCAGTTTCTATAAAATTGCTACAGTTTTACACTGGCTCGCATGGGAGCCAAGATAGGGGGGGGGGGGGGGTGGGAGAGACAATCCCTACCTTGAAGGGGAGTTGAACACACGACCACTGGGGCAACAAGCAAACATGCCAGCCATAGCGCTACCGTTTCTCCCATCTCTGCCACCATTCCTCTTGGGAAAATGCTAATCTGGCCATGACGGGTCGGCCCTGGAAGCATGCGATCGCGAGAGACATCCCTTGTTGGTAGAGATGGGAATTCGGTTCAGCTGGGCCAACTGTCGTGTTTTTCTTTATAGTGTCGTCCTTGGAGTGAGGAGAATTGACACGCACATTATTTTTAACCCCATATCATTATTCTGGAGAATCCACTAGATTCCGTCCACAGCACTCCGTCAGTCTCACGATACCTCTTTCTCTCTCCCTCTCTCACCTCTGGACCATGCCCCCTCTCACACTTCCCCAAAACTACATACTAAACAACTCTAGCTTCTAAAGAATTAATAACACATTAATTTAATGAAAAAAAGTGTATGTATGTGAGAAGTGTATGTGTAGAATGTATGTCGTATACTCTAGTGTGTCTGCAGAATCAGACCGAACAGCTCAGGAGCAAAGTCTGATCATCCCGGTAAGGACTATACAACATCCTCATAGTTCAGCACAAAATTACCTCACCAAACGATGTGCCCCTCCTGCTAGATGTTCACTTCCTCCCGTAGCCTTTTGATAACCCCGATATCTGGTCACCAATCACGGATATAGTCCGATGCTTATCGTGAATCGATCCTACACAATGTTACTAAATGTCCTTAAAGTTCTGAGACTGAACAATCCTTGCATCGTGAAAACACGGAAACACTGTCCCTTGAAATAACCTTGTTCATTTCTAAATGTCCTAGAGTTTTCACCATTACAGAGTTATTGATTACAGTCCCATAGGAATCTAATCATTTAGTAAAAGCGCCAGGTTCATTGTTCCTGCTCCCTAGATAAACCATGTTGTTCTTTCTACATAGATAATCACGATTGTTCTTGTTCCATGTGGTATGGAAAATTATCTCACTATTGTTCTTGTTCCATGTGGTATGGAAAATAATCTCACTATTTTTCTTGTTACATGTGGTATGGAAAATAGTCTCACTATTGTTCTCGTGATCCCTATCACTAAGAAGTCTTCTGCCGGATACTTATATGTTTGGGCTCAACAAAGCCATGTTCCTTCAGACCCTTTTTATCATGGGCCCAGTGCAAAAGACGCTGAATAAATCCTCCTGCCCTAATTTATCGATGATCTGCAATAGCGATGTTTCAGCTTGTTATCTTCATAACCTGAGGGGAACCTGTGAAAGAGAGAACACACCTGGTGAGAGCAACCGTATACTGACCCCTATTTGATGAGTGTAGGCCGACGGTCTCACTCAGATATTTAACAGTGAACCAAACTCTGACATGGGGCAGAGGAGCTCATCACATCGGTCTGAATTAGGGTAAGACAAGGAAAGACCAAAGGCGACGTGCAGAACCCCAGTAGATACCCCCCTGGAAGATCACACCATTGGAAATTTCCCCTATCCCCCAACCATCCTCAATCTTTCTACATATCATCCCACTTCACTATTCCCAACCTAGCTGAGCTAATTGACCTCTCACACTAGTTATTTTAACAATGCGATTGCCTATTGTCGCCGACACTTCCTGGAATACCTAACCACAAAGCAACAACACTATGTTCAGGTCCTACTCTATCTATCACTAGACGTTTCTACATTATTTACATCTAAATGCGATCTAGTGATTACCTTATGAAACTCAGCTCTATCCTGAATCGAATCTACACTTTGCCATGAAAGACACATGCTCATCAACGTTAATTGATACAGAACACAATAGATTCTTTTCTATATTAGCACAGAGCTTAGTCAAACCCTTCTGCCTAGGCCTAATCCCTTGTTCACACTAGCGGCAACAAGTTATGTTTTCATACAATCGGGGATTGTCCGAGTGACGTCATTCGATGTCAACAACAGGTGGCCCCAGCGGCAGACAATCTGTTCCCAACTTCACAAGAATAGTTGTCCCCCCCCCCCCCACCTTCTACAGCTGATGCAACAGTCCTTTCCTCTCAACAGCGACACATCAAACAATGCCGACAAAGTTCTTGTTTCCTAGGGACATCTCAAAGACGGGTAGTTTCGTTTGATCCAACGTGTTTCCCCACTAGTAACAAACAATTGCAGCTGTGAATACAGACTGTCTCTGTTAGTCTATCATCTTATCGTTAACTACAGTGGTCCCGTGACACCAACCAGGAAGTGCAATAGCCACTAAGTGACCACAGTTCCTGTCAGAGTGCTAGGTATTCATCATCAAGCCACTTACCTTTCACTGTTTCATCGAGCCTGAGGCGCAGCACATTCGACTTCCAAAGTATTTCTTTCGGGTTTGCTGTCCTTAGCCTGTGATTGTCCCCCGTCTACCTACAAGTCAACAGGTGCGTGTCTCTCTTCGTCTGGTAACTATCCTTTGACCTGTCCGACATGGGAGACCCTACCAGTAGCTGCGCTGCCGTCGACATGTCTCTTGGAGGCATCCAACAAATAGGCCCATCTACCGCTTCAAGATGGATGCACAGCAGAGGAAGGGAGGTATTCTAATATCAAATGTATGTACTGCCGCCTCTTCGTATACACTTTCCAGCCCAGTCGAGGATCGCTACAATAAAAAAACAACAAAAAAAAACAGAAGAAGGAGAACAACAACGTTAAATCGATCAAACGGGTCCAGATTGGTAGGTAATTTTACCAGCATTTGAAGAGAGACACAGTGGGTAAACAGTATAATAGATAGTTTACTGCCCGAGTTTTATCTTGCTAATATTGTTTAGTATCATTGACTTTTCTGTGACACTGCTGCGCTACATACAATTTCTGCTATTGAAGTATCGATTTCCAGCCTCGCTCAAACATCTCACCGTCTTCGCATCGGCACCGTCTTCTTATCTTCCTCTCTCTGCCCCTCTCTCTCATTCCCCCCTCTCTCATTCCCCCCTCTCTCATTCCCTCTCTCTCTCTCTCTCTCTCTCTTCCTCCCTCTTCCTCTCTCCCTCCCACTTCCTCTCTCTCTCTCTTCCTCCCTCTTCCTCTCTTCCCTCCCACTTCCTCTCTCTTTTCCTATCTCTCGCTACCCCTCTCTCCCCCCACCCTCTCTCATGATCTTCCCCTTTCTCTCTCTAACCATCTTTCTCTCTCTTGATCTCCCCGTTTCTTTTTCAGCCATGTTCCTCTTTCCTCCTCACTCTTTCTGTCTCCCTTCCCGTTCTTTCACTTCCTCTCTCTCTCTCTCTCTCTCTCTCTCTCCTCTCTCTCTCTCTCTCTCCTCTCTCTCTCTCTCTCTCTCTCCTCTTTCTCTCTCTCTCTCTCTCTGATCTCCCCCTTTCTTTTTATCTTCCCCTTTCTTTTTCAGCCCAGTTCCTCTCTCTCTCTCTCTCTCTCTCTCTCTCTCTCTCTCTCTCTCTCTCTCTCTCTCTCTCTCTCTCTCTCTCTCTTTCACTCTGTCTCTCTCTCTCTTCCCCTCTCCCTCCCCTCTCTATATCTATCCATCTGTCCACCCATCTATCTATCTATCTATCTATCTATCTATCTATCTATCTATCTATCTATCTATCTGTCTGTCTGTCTGTCTGTCTGTCTGTCTGTCTATCTATCTATCTATCTATCATGTCTCTCTCTCTTTCTCTCTCTCTCTCTCTCTCTCTGGTGGAGGTAGAGAGGGGAAAGGTGGGGGGGGGGGGGGGGCTTGCGGGAGTAAATATTTATTGATGCAATTAGATCTGCACATATGTGTAGACATGAACATTTCCCAATGTAAATATTTATGAATGTAAACATGTTTGGATGTAAACATTTCTTGATGGTTTCTCATAAACCAGAAGCCATCTACGTGCATTCAACGTGACGTGTGTTTAGTTGTTAACTGGGATATGGGAGAATGTTTGGTTGAGAGGCTGCAGTATCACAATAGACGTAAGAAGTTCGCGGGTTTGAATCCCAACATAGATTTTGCAAGAACCAGTTGATCTGTAATGATATCAAAGCGCCACATAACCTAATGGGTAGGGAGATGAGATACCTACACTTTTAGGACAATGGCGAGAAAACTCAGTGGCTGGCGCACAGATTTCGCATGTTAAAATTCCAACAGCAGTTGAAAATCGCAAATGTCATGAAGCCATGCCTTGGCAAATTTGATACTAGTGTAAACCTACCCACTATAAGAAAGAGTCGGTGGTTTTGGATGTGGTATATTTATAGAAAGTTAATTTTACACATCTCCATGCTGACCGTGGACAGGAAAGTTATCGTTATGCTGACCTTGTACAAGAAAATTAACTTTACATATCTCTGTGCTGACTTGGACAAGAAAGTTAATTTTACACACCTCTATGCTGACGTTGGACAAGAAAATTAACTTTACACATATCGATGCTGAAGTTGGACAAGAAGGTAACTTTACACATCTCTAGGCTGGAGCTGGACAAGAAACTTAACTTTACAAATTCCCAGACCGACACTGGACACACTGACCTCTGAGCCTGAGAGATCAATAACTACTCGAAACGACTACTGCTAGAAAAGGAACGCAGAAGTTAACAAATCGGTAAATTCAACAAAATGTATGTTCACTTATTTAGTTTTAATTTTCTGACATGTCATAGTTAAAGGTAGTTGCATCTCCTTTACAGGACGTCGCACTCAACGACGTCATATTTTGGCTGTTTGCGATTTCTTGGCAAGTTTACATTCCGTAGTTTGCCATTTGCTTTCTTAGGGACCCTGACTCATAACATTTTATGAAAACCAACATAAGTCCGGTCTCCCTTGTCGAGGGGTTAGCAGATTTATCCGTAACCCCGAATACTCTCGTGGTTGACGTGAGCGCAGGAGAATTGGAAGCGGTTCGAGTCGTGCCAGTGACTTATGAGAGTATGGAGCCGGTCGCTCAGAAAGTCGTGGCGAGCTGCTTCTTCTTCTTCTGCGTTCATCCGGTTTTTTTTCTTTCTTTTTCGCACGTGAATGCGTTGTGCCTGTTTACAGCAGAGCTGCGCTCTTGCGCCGTTAGGCCGACACATCCGACTTCTGCGGGCATTTGTTGACCGGATTAACCTTCCCGGGGGTCGTGGCGAGCTGATGAGCGTAATCTAGCCTATGATTCAACATACAGCTGAAAGATGGTGGTGTTGACCGCAATATCCTGAAACAGGAAGGAAACACAGAAAACACAAGGAGATCTGCTGCCAAATCCTCTGCAGCTGTTTTTATTTTTCGTGCGCGGTATGCAGGATTACAAATTGTGTCTGTAACCCCTTCGTCACGGAGCCGGCGGTCTGTCATAACTCAACAGAATAACTTTTGCTCATGGACGCGAAATTGTCGTTTTTGGCTTATATACAAAGATATCGAAATATTATTAGACAATAGTTTGCTTATCAACACAGTTGCAAGCATTATCACCCAAAATAAAAGCAGTTATCATAACTCTTGACATGGCTGCAGTCACCGAGCCTGTGGTCACTGCCAAGAAGATCTTTAAAAGGGGCTCAAAAGGAAGAGGACCGACTTTATGCACCGGGTGTTATCTTATATGACTCGGTCTCTTTCCGCAGGGCGTCCCACCGAAAGCGTCGCACAAAGCACGGACTCCACAGCTCCAGCGACGACCCCCAGGAGACTCCGAGAACACTGCACTCGTGAACCGAAGGACGTAGCCCGGAATCAAACCCACGACCTTCGAAGCGCGAGGCAAGTGACGTAACCACTTTGTCATGCAGACTCCCTGCCAAGAAGGAAAACAGTGGCAGTCTCTTTCTTTACAGATGTCTAGAACATCCCAGACACAAACTGGAACATATCGTGACAGCCGGAAAGATTTGCGGAAAGAAAGAGAGAGGGGGAAGACAACAGAAGAAGATTTTTGACAGTCTAATGTCATGGCACGTAAGGGAAGCAGTTCACGAATTGATCCATGCTGTCGGAGATCGCAGTTTAGGGAGAGACGTGATGAGCGGCAAGGCTCTGGATGATAATAAGAAGATCCATGGTTCGTCATGTCACGTAATATCACAGCAGCCGATAGATAACTGTTGGTTATGGTTCCAAGTTTACGGTGGGCAGTGGATGTTTTAATAATCCGTAAATTGATTAGAGAAGTGAGACGTAGGCATGTTTACAGTTAGTTGCATATCCTTTACACGACGTAATTCGTAATCCATCATACCGCGTTCGCAACACAGATACGGACGATTTGGCAGCAAACCGCTTTGCGTTGGTTTTCGACACAATGGTTTGAGTCCCGGTCGTTAAGAAAGCAATGCCAAACTACTGAATGTAAACTTGCCAAGAAATCACAAATAGCGCCCCCCCCCCCCCACCCCACCTTTTCCAACCCAAAAAAAAACCCCACCGCTAGGGTTGACTTTGACGTCATGTAAAGGATACGCAACTAATTTTTTTTTTTTTTAAATCCTCTGCGTACTGGTTGAAATAACTGGCTTACTGGCACCATGCCGTCTTGACAGACGATAGTTTGTTACATTGTGCTTTTTAAAAAAAACGGGGGGTTATTAACTACAACCCATGGCGGTAGTGAATATGAACTCGCCGCCCAAGATATACGTAACACCTGTGGAGTTAGTAATCCCAGCCTTGTCTAATCCCAGTATGTGCAGTGCTGTAACGTGACCTGGTAACACTCTAATATGCCACGCCGGAGATATAAAGTTCCAATACTGACCTTCCACACCTTCTTGCTTTCTGACTTTAGAGCGGGGAAGGAAAACAGGCCCCCTGGTGATGGCATTTCTATATTGGTTCGAGAGAAAAGTCTCTACACCAACCTTGCGACGCAAACCCACTTCAGATCTCAAACTATCTATGCACCAACTCATCGGACTTAAGAATTCAGACTCAGTCTTCCCGAGGATTCACCAATCGACCAACCAATCATTGTAGGCGGTTAGTGCATTCCATAGCCTCAACGGGACAGTCCATGCATAAACTGTCAAGTGGTGAGAGCTTGTGATGACTTTAATGATCGTTCACAGCTCAGTGTTCAACACCCAACGTCGTCAGTCGGTGGTTAATGCGTACATATATCATTGAGTTGCTGTGCCTGTGTTGTGGCAAGTGCTGGCTAGTCGTGCCCAAGTAGCGGTTGCGATAATTTGTTGTGCATGCCTATCCTGGCTTAGTCTTTGTGTTGATCGGATTATTCTCCAGATCTCGAGTTAAGTATTCTCTTGTTTTATCTATGTGTGTGTTTTTTTTTCTTTCTTTTCTATAAGCTTCGTTCGCAACGCCCGCATTTCTCTCTCTCTCTCTCTCTCTCTCTCTCTCTCTCTCTCTCTCTCTCTCTCTCTCTCTCTCTTCTCTGGCTCTCTCTCTCTCTCTCTCTCTCTATCTCTCTCTTCTCTCTATCTCTCTCTCTATCTCTCTCTTCTCTGGCTCTTCTCTCTCTCTCTCTCTCTCTCTCTCTCTCTCTCTCTCTCTCTCTCTCTCTCTCTCTCTCAGTCTTGCCTATCTGTCTGTCTCTCCTCTCTGTCAGTGTGTGTGTGTGCGGGCGTGCGCGTGCGTGCGTGTGAGTATGTGTGTGGGTGGGTGGGTTTGTTTTTTTCCGTCGAGCCTTCTAGTCCTATTTTGATTTTTATTCAGACTTGAGTATCGGCTCCTCAGCAGAGAACCCTCATTTTCTATACCATCTTATATGCCTACCAGTTGGTTATGTTAACGCTTTCTTTCACAAGTAAGCCTCCATGAGCTGATTCCGTGTGTATCAAGCAACATGTGGTGTGTTGTTATATCTTTTACCCGTGGTCTGAACATAGTAAAGAAGTCTGGCTAGCATGTTTAGCATGTACCAAACGTAAAAGCGTCGTTGAAAGTAATACTATCATGCTACTCATCTTGTGGTTATGTTTTCCCCATGAGCATCTGTCACATTATCACCGGGAACTAAAAGAGTTAAAGTAACACACGTTTGGTTATGACAGAGTTAAATTGATAACAGTGTGACAACCAAAGTTTAAATAATAAGAATGGGTTAAACACGTATCATTAAATTGTTGTCCTGGTTATGAGACCTGCTTTTCAGTGATACCCCCAGACAGCTGTTACATTAGTTCTTGATGTGTCTGTCAGAGTGTTACTTTAACGTAGCAAACGCGTAGGTCTAAATGGGTAAAGTAATAACACAGTGTTGCAGATTAAGTTTAAGTAACATCGGGGTAAAATGGGTTAAACACGTATCATTGATTTATTGTCCCGCGTATGAGACGTGATTTGTAGCTGTACCCCAGACAGCTGTTACATTAACTCTTGATAAGCTTGTCAGTGTGTCACTTTAACATGGCAAACGCGAGGGTCTAAATTATTAAAGCAATGACACAGTGTGACAGCCTGAGCTAAAGCAATGTCGGATCATCATCGTCATCGTCAGCATCATCTCATTCGGTAGTCATTGACGCGGGTCGTAGGGCTGCCGTGATGAAGCATCAGTAATCAGTATTCTCCACTGCTTCTTGTCCTCACCATCGCACACAAGTGGGCATACTGCACCGGTCAATTGGATAGTTTCGTTATTTTGTTCGTTTGAGAAAAAATAAATAAAAAATTCGAACTGGTTGGTCGATTGGTTATAATTGAGGTACGTATTCTGCCGTCCTATACTAAAATGTTCACTTCTCGTCCTTACTTTTGGACGTAAATTACAACTACCTCAGAAATCGGAGTGGGTTCGCCTGATAGCGAGGGACACTGGTAATAGGGAAAGTCCATCCACACGTATAAATCAGTCCACTGCACTAAAAGTAGTAGCACTTGTATGGACATTTGGGTTTTGGATGTGGGCTATAAGTGAGCTAACGAAAAGAAAAAAAAACACACTACACCCAGTCTAAATAACACATGTTATCAGATCTGGGTTTTCTCCTTAAGACACCCTGTAATAGATCACGCAACTAAATGTATCCTGCTGTTAATGAGAACATTGACAAGGCACACCGTGATTCTTTTGCAATTGTCCGAAAGAAGAGAAATAGAAATATCCGAACTTCGGTATGCTGTAAACACAGTATCTACTTCTTTGTCCACATTCAGACATCTATATTAATGCAGTCAACTTAAGCTTGTTCACATCTCCATAGAGTTTGTTCTCAAATGGCGCGGGTGTCGGCCAAAGCAATCTCTGTTCTGCATATTTTGAACACCCCTGCAGCAAATGCCAAGCTGTCATTTTACCAGTTCCACAGTTACATTCATTAATATCTCCTATCTTTAGATGATTAAACATGTTGGTATTTCAACCTGATGTGGCCTGTCTGTAGTCTGAAGATTGTCACTTGTTCTTTTCGGTTGAGTTTTTAATGTGCTTCATCTTTCTGAGTGGCGTGGAAGCCACTTGGCTCTCTAATTGCTTCTAATTAATCTCTGTGCCTTTTCATAGGTTTAGTCTATACCAGGCTGAGGTAGTCTTCCACCTTCCTCTCCCAATCTGTCAGCCTTTTCATTTCCAGGCATGTTGCAATGAGAAGGAATACATTGTAGTCCAGCTATTTTGGATTCCTGACGTATTTCATGCAGTGCTGCCCTTGGGTCTGCTAGTCTTGTATAGTTTCTACTAGTCAGTATTAAAACAACTCCCTTCACACAATTATTATCTACAATTGTCATAACCGCAGATAGTACCTTGTGTTGTAGGACAGGATTGTCTTGAGCCTGAGGGATTAAGTCCGCCTGGCTAGTGCAGTGGCCGCGAACTGTGCAGACTAGGGTTTACTCTTTATCCCCCCGACAGAAAAAAAATCCATCATCTTAATCAGGATTTAAACCTGGCTTTCCCAAATGGAAGTCCGGGGTTCTAGCCACTGAGTAATACGATCCTCATTAACGACAACACCAATTGCGAATTGAGAAACTTATTATGTCAGTGCATGAAGAAAGTGAGAAAGAAGATTTGTATCTCAATTAAACAAACACGAAAGCAACGGCAAGCGAAAAAAAAACACACAAATATATATGGCAAAAGATACATTCATCAGAGGACAGAAAATTAGTAGTTTTGACTATCTAGATTCTCTTCTAACGTGACTAAGTGACTAACACTTATATATATATATATATATATATATATATATATATATTATATATATATATATATATATATATATATATATATATATATATGAGAGAGAGAGAGAGAGAGAGAGAGAGAGAGAGAGAGAGAGAGAGAGAGAGAGAGAGAGAGAGAGAGAGAGAGAGAGAGAGAGAGAGAGAGAGAGAGAGACGCATACAGAAAGAGTGAAAGAACTATATTGTCAAATTTCAGAGGGCTACAAATTACCATGTTATGAGGCAGACAGTTAGGCAGGCAGATACACAAACACACGCACATACAGAAACACATGCATACCTGCATACATACTTACATGATTTACACGAACTCTCACAGTTGTGCACCCACTCACACATATACACACCCTCGCATTACATATACACACACAATCACAAACTAACTAACAGATTAGATAGATGGATGGACTGGACGGAGGGACGGACGGAGGAAGGGATGTGGATGGATGGATGGATGGATGGATGGATGGATGGATGGACAGACAATCAGATAGACAGACATACATGTATATTAAAGAAGCAACATTGCTCATTAAAAACTAAACCAATTAAATTTTTTATAGAGTTCATCAGACAAAACAGTAGAAATCGGAATACTGAGAGGGGGGCATGCATATTTCACGTAGCAACCAACAATTGGGTGCGAGACCTGGCTGTTCGACAAGTCAGATGAAAAGCACACATCCGCCTTTGAATATAAATGTTACAGAAGAGTATTAACAATTCATTGAATAGAAAGGAGAACAGGCAGACCTATCCATCCAGAAGATTGATTATTAAGGCAAAAAAAACAAAACAACATGCAACAACAACAACAACAACAACAACAAAAGAAATATTTTGGAATTGTAAAAATTTAGTGAAAGCCTTTTTTTCGCATATCCTATATAGGACATCGCTGTCAACATCATTATCTTTCAGCTGCTTGTTGATTTCTTGGCAAGATTACGCTCAGTAGTTTGCCGTTGTTTTCTGAGCGACCGGCTTATATACCCCGTAAGTTACCGACGCGGAGAAAACCGCTACCGATTCTCGCGTACGTCACGTTACTCACGAGAGTATACGGGATTACGGAGAAAGTCGCGTAACTTCTAGATCGGGGAGACCAGCAAAGTATGAACTAAAAGGATTTAAAAGCGAGGGGATCGATTTCAATGCACTTGTGTCCCCTTTAGCGCTGTCTCTATTCTGCCGAAAGCACCTCATAGAGCAAGAACTCCGTAGCTCTAGCGACGACCTCCAGGAGTCTCCGAGAACATTGCATTCGTGAGGCGCATGACGGGGTTGGGAAGCGAACTCACCACCTTCTATGCACGAGTCAGGCGGTTTAACTACTTGGCCACGGAGACTCCCATTACTAGACATGAAGATCTACCATTGATTAGAGGACGAAATTCGGGACATGCAACAAACAAGAGGACATTAAACAAACGTCTATTAGACCAGTACAGACATGCAAGAGTTGTGAGGTTCGGATGGCTACAGAGCTGGGTAGAATGTCTGACAACACGGGACGGAGGAGGATAATGATCAGCGTCATTTACATTCTTAAAACTGGCTAATATTATGATGCTGATGAATAACGTTTAGCAGGTTTCCTCCATGCTGGTCTTCCATGCTTAACATATTCAAGGAAGGACGTTAAAGAAACATCTAGGGCTTCATGGCGAAGGATTTACGGACGTAGTATTTAATCCCGCATACCGCGTTCAAAACACAGCTGCGTGTGATTTGGCAGCAGACCGTCCTGTGTTGGTTTTTTTTAATGAAATGGTATGGGTGCCAGTCGTTCAGAAAGCAATGATAAGCTAATGAACGTAAACTTGCCCAGGAATCACACACAGCCAAAAATGCTGGGGTTAACGGCTACGTCCTGTAAAGCGTATGCTGCTAACTGGTAACTGCATATATAGAAGCACGCAAGAGTAGTAAGTCTAGGACCAATGCAGAGATGAATAAATAGCTGAGGAGAGGGGGGGGGGGGGGTTGTGATCAACACCAGTAGCATTCTTAGCACTGACTAGGATGATGATGATGATGAATAATTAATAATGATTGTTTGCAATTTTCCGCCATGCTGTTCTTCCATGCTTGACACACATTCAAGGAAGGGCTTTAAAGAATCATCTGTCGCATGCAAGAGTAGTCAGATTAGGATTTACATAGAAACGAAGAGAATTGCTTAGAATTGGAGGAATACAAAGAGACATCATCAGCGCCAATAACATTTTAACACTGACTAGCTTGATGAGATACATTGAGCCACTCCTGGTGTATGGATGCCAGTCATGGACAAATAGCATACACGTGAGGAATTATATGGAGGGTGAGGAGTTGTGGTTTTAAAGAAGGCAATGAATGAATCACCAAAAAACGTGAAGTAATTGTGAGCTTTACTAAGACACGATTACAAAAAACAAATTGGATGTTGCGGCCAAAGCCTTACGGAACAAACAAACACAAACCGACACAACACTACATGAAACACACTACATGACAATATTAAGGGTGCTTATTTGAATCTGTATCATAGCTAGGAGTGACTGGCGACTGACACGCCTTCTAGTTTTAAAGAAGAAAGATAGGAACACACTGGACGGATAGAAAGATCAATGACGATATATTGAAAGAGGTTACTTGCATCATAAGAAGACAGTCCACATTTTGTGGGCATGTCATGAAAAGGGGACTTCTTCTTCTTCTTCTTCTTCTTCTTCTTCTTCTTCTTCTTCTTCTTCTTCTTCTTCTTCTTCTTCTTCTTCTTCTTCTTCTTCTTCTTCTTCTTCTTCTTCTTCTTCTTCTTCTTCTTCGTCTTCTGCGTTCATCCGGAGTCTTTTTTTCGGACGTCGTTGTGTTGTGCCTGTTTACAGCGGAGCTGCGATACTTGCGCCTTTAGGCAGACACATCCGACTTTTGCGGGCGTTTGTTGACCGGGTTAACTTTCCCGGGAGGGGTAATCTATAGCGGAAGAGAGGCATTGGGAGAATAAGAGAGAAGATTCTGGACAGTTTGACATCATGGCAAGCAGGAACATTAGTAACAGAAATAATTGGCAGCACATGAGACAGAGGGCTGTTTATATGCATGATTACCAACCCCACACGTCCTTGACTAAGAAGAAGAAGAAGACGAAGACGAAGAAGCAGCAGCATGATGCTGATGATCATGATGATGATGATGATGATGATGATGATGATGATGATGGTGATGATAGTGAAGAATAATGACTGTTAGGAATGTTGCGCCCTGCTGATCTTCTAGGCCGAACGCATATTCAGTACTCCTGTTTAGTGCATACATTTACTAACAGCTTAAAGTGCACACTGCTGACTCAACCGCATCTGTGCACACAATCAGCCATGTACCGTTTACTCTTCTCCTTGTTGTATAGTGGTAGTTAATTGCTCAATAGCTTTAACTAGGCTGTGCCGTGTGAGAGTTGGCCTTACTGGATCTAGATCTTGTATTTACTGGATCGAGCCTGGCGCGATGGCGTTTTCCAGCTGGCATCGTTGTCCCCCAGCTGGGAACATAGACGTCGTGTCTCAGAACCCACGGGGTAATTTGCTTTAAATTGATCCGTGTTTGTGAGGGGTTTTATTTCTACACTGCGGGACTTTTAATAGGCAGATTTGGCTGGCATTTCTATTCGTATAGATTATACACTCCGTATGTTTTCTTCCCGACTGTCGCATTGCTTCGAAAGCTGGAAATGCATTTGGCCATGTTGATCAGACCGAACAAGTGTATAGATAATTTCCATTGGGTGTAATGGTGTAGGGGAATTCAATTGCAGTTACATCGCTTATATTAGGTTAAGGGTTTTGTTGTTGTGTGGTGACGAATTCCTATTGCAGGTTGTAATTGTTAAAATGAGCGATGTTAAGTTAGTTTCTTGATATAAATACGGGTGTGAGTTACTGTAAACTTTCAGTTGGTTGATATGAAGACAGCTGTGAGTTACTGTAATCGGTTAGTTTGTTGACATAAATACATATGTGAATGTCTGTAAACTTGAATGAAAACATTGCCGTGACAGCCAAGGATTAGAAACCAGTTTTATATAGAAAAGATCACAAGAGAAGCACTCAGTACCCATACTGAAGTGGGGAGTAGACATGTTTGCAGGATCCATTTGTGTGAGTATTGTATTCATGACTTTAACAACTGTTTGACTCCCTGTATGTTGTTTACGGCATCTGAAAGCTGACTCCCTCGCGCTACGAATGGCATGTCATGGGTTTGTTTCCGGACGTGGTCATTTGGTTCACGAGCGAGGTTGTTTCGGAGACTCCTGGTCGTTGCTGCTGGAGTTACCGACAAGGCTCAGGTCCACGTTCAATCTCTATCACCTAAGGTATGTTTTTCCCCAACCAGTACAGTTGTGTGTGTGTGTGTGTGTGTGTGTGAGAGAGAGAGAGAGAGAGAGAGTCCTCACTCTGACCTTTAAACTTACGGGGCTAGCACCATATACCAAGGGTACTTGGCCTTGTGTGTGTGTGGAGGGGGGGGGGGGTATTTCTGGTCTCCATCAGTGTCGAGAAGGCGGCTGCACGCAACTGTCTTTGTTGTTCTTTCCCGTGGTGTCTCGCTGTAACTGTGACCATCTCTTCGTACTTTCATCTGGTGAAGTAAGCTCATGGACCAGACACGTACATTAAGAATGTATAAGGTTTGAATCTATCTATCTATCTATCTATCTATCTATCTATCTATCTGTCTGTCTGTCTGTCTGTCTGTCTGTCTGTCTGTCTGTCTGTCTGTCTGTCTGTCTGTCTGTCTGTCTGTCTGTCTGTCTGTCTGTCTGTCTGTCTGTCTGTCTGTCTGTCTGTCCGTCCGTCCGTCCGTCCGTCCGTCCGTCCGTCCGTCCGTCCGTCCGTCCGTCCGACCGACCGACCGACCGACCGACCGACCGACCGACCGACCGACCGACCGACCGACCGACCGACCGACCGACCGACCGACCGACCGACCGACCGACCGACCGACCGACCGACCGACCGACCGACCGACCGACCGACCGACCGACCGACCGACCGACCGACCGACCGACCGACCGACCGACCGACCGACCGACCGACCGACCGACCGACCCACCCACCCACCCACCCACCCACCCACCCACCCACCCACCCACCCACCCACCGACCGACCGACCGACCCACCCACCCACCCACCGACCCACCGACCCACCGACCCACCGACCCACCCACCGACCCACCCACCGACCCACCGACCGACCCACCGACCCACCGACCGACCCACCCACCCACCCTCCTTCTCCCTACAAGTCATTACTTCACAAAGGGACAACTCCGAGATGGTGATAAACAAGGGCACCCTCACAGTTAAGTCACTTCATGGTTGTAAATACGGTTAGCCTTCACGTGTCGTACAACCAGTGGTTCTCACCCCTGTATCCAATATTCGCCGCAGTCTTGCCAGATACGGGCATATTTACTGACCTTCTTTATTTAACACAATGCCCGCGTTGGTGTGGTTCTCGGTGCACCTCGTCCACAAATACGTCGTGAGTTCGATCCCCAGCTGGGTTGATTCTAGGAAGCATTGCGGTTATGAACAGTGAGCCATGTCTTATGCATGGTTGTATATGATTGGTTGTGAATGTTCAGGAAGCCTGTGAGTTTTAATTCATAACACACGTTGACCTTCAGATCGTCTGAGGTCCGAGAAGTGTTTACATCGATGGGAGCCAGGTTGATATTGAGTCTTGTATCCCTCCCGTTACCAAAGTACCATCTCCAAGCGGAGTGAGGTATACTCTTGCTCCCTTCTCCAAGCCCAGAAATCAACGCATTTGCAAGATCAACAGTGGAACTTTAGACTACGGAGAGGCATGTTAGATTGTAACCAGATCGTGATTCAGCACAACACACACAGCCTGGCTCATCTGTACCTGGAGTCTCAACTCCTGGGGCTAGTGTAAGTAGACTGGTAAATTTGGACCAAATCAGATCACTTCAAAAAGCTCATGGTATGCTAATAGTCTAGATGGTGGTTGTCCATCAATAATGATGATGACCATTTATTTAATCCACTGGGGTTGAAATTATGGAGCCGCGAGTTTTAAGATGGCTGGTATGGTCTATTTCGGCTCGAAATGCTCTTTAGCAATGTGGGCAAAGAATGCTTGAGGTTCCAGGAGGCGGATCTTCTGTGGTGGGTTGTTTTTCCCCCACAGATCTTGGAGTCCTGTTTGCTTCACAAGTGATGAATTTCGAAAGCTTTTAGTGAGATCTTCAGAGTGTCTTTAAAGCGTTTTCTCTGGCCGCCTTGGGAGCGTTTAACTTAAACGGTTTACCACAGCGCAGCTCACGGTAAAAACATTCGTTGAGGGAACCCGTGATCTGGCATGCGAGTCAAGTGACTAACCCAGCGAATCCGATTCTTCATTAGTAGAGTAATAGTCTAGATAATATAGTAACAATAATGCGCTTATCTTATGCATTAAGTCACTATTATTGAATGTAAGAGAGAGAGAGAGAGAGAGAGAGAGAGAGAGAGAGAGAGAGAGAGAGAGAGAGAGAGAGAGAGAGAGAGAGAGAGAGAGTATTGACATATACGACCTGTTTTGCTGTATCGCAGTGAATCACGGAACGTGAATCAATAAATTAGGAAAAGCATGTAAGCAACGAAGATGTTGTCCCTGAGACGAATGTTGGGAATATCGTGGACTGCCAGAGTAACTAACAACGCTTGCTTGGAAGATGTTGTCCCTGAGACGAATGTTGGGAATATCGTGGACTGCCAGAGTAACTAACAACGCTTGCTTGGAAGATGTTGTCCCTGAGACGAATGTTGGGAATATCGTGGACTGCCAGAGTAACTAACAGCGCTTGCCTGGAAGATGTTGTCCCTGAGACGAATGTTGGCAATATCGTGGACTGCCAGAGTAACTAACAGCGCTTGCCTGGAAGATGTTGTCCCTGAGACGAATGTTGGGAATATCGTGGACTGCCAGAGTAACTAACAGCGCTTGCCTGGAAGATGTTGTCCCTGAGACGAATGTTGGGAATATCGTGGACCTGCCAGAGTAACTAACAGCGCTTGCCTGGAAGATGTTGTCCCTGAGACGAATGTTGGCAATATCGTGGACTGCCAGAGTAACCAACAGCGCTTGCCTGGAAGATGTTGTCCCTGAGACGAATGTTGGGAATATCGTGGACTGCCAGAGTAACCAACAGCGCTTGCCTGGAAGATGTTGTCCCTGAGACGAATGTTGGGAATATCGTGGACTGCCAGAGTAACTAACAGCGCTTGCCTGGAAGATGTTGTCCCTGAGACGAATGTTGGGAATATCGTGGACTGCCAGAGTAACTAACAGCGCTTGCTTGGAAGATGTTGTCCCTGAGACGAATGTTGGGAATATCGTGGACTGCCAGAGTAACTAACAACGCTTGCTTGGAAGATGTTGTCCCTGAGACGAATGTTGGGAATATCGTGGGCTGCCAGAGTTAACTAACAACGCTTGCTTGGAAGATGTTGTCCCTGAGACGAATGTTGGGAATATCGTGGACTGCCAGAGTAACTAACAGCGCTTGCCTGGAAGATGTTGTCCCTGAGACCAATGTTGGGAATATCGTGGACTGCCAGCAGATAGTACCTTGTGTTGTAGGACAGGGTTGTCTTGAGCCTGAGGAATTAAGGCCGCCTGGCTAGTGCAGTGGCCGCGAACTGTGCAGACTAGGGTTTACTCTTTATCCCCCCGACAGAAAAAAATCCATCATCTTAATCAGGATTTAAACCTGGCTTTCCCAAATGGAAGTCCGGGGTTCTAGCCACTGAGTAATACGATCCTCATTAACGACAACACCAATTGCGAATTGAGAAACGTATTATGTCAGTGCATGAAGAAAGTGAGAAAGAAAATTTATATCTCAATTAAACAAACACGAAAGCAATGGCAAGCGAAAAAAAAAACACAAACATATATGGCAAAAGATACATTGCATTCATCAGAGGACATAAAATTAGTAGTTTTGACTATCTAGATTCTCTTCTAACGTGACTAAGTGACTAACACTTATATATATATATATATATATATATATATATTTATATATATATATATATATATATATATATATATATATATATATATATATATATATATATATATATATATATATTTTAAAAAAAACATATATGGCAAAAGATACATTGCATTCATCAGAGGACAGAAAATTAGTAGTTTTGACTATCTAGATTCTCTTCTAACGTGACTAACACTTATATATATATATATATGAGAGAGAGAGAGAGAGAGAGAGAGAGAGAGAGAGAGAGAGAGAGAGAGAGAGAGAGAGAGAGAGAGAGAGAGAGAGACGCATACAGAAAGAGTGAAAGAACTATATTGTCACATTTCAGAGGGCTACAAATTACCATGTTATGAGGCAGACAGTCAGGCAGGCAGATACACAAACACACGCACACACATAAACACATGCATACCTGCATACATACTTACCTGATTTACACGAACTCTCACAGTTGTGCACCCACTCACACATATACACACCCTCGCATTACATATACACACACAATCACAAACTAACTAACAGATTAGATAGATGGATGGACTGGACGGAGGGACGGACGGAGGAAGGGATGTGGATGGATGGATGGATGGATGGATGGACAGACAATAAGATAGACAGACATACATGTATATTAAAGAAGCAACATTGCTCATTAAAAACTAAACCAATTAAATTCTTTATAGAGTTCATCAGACAAAACAGTAGAAATCGGAATACTGAGAGGGGGGCATGCATATTTCACGTAGCAACCAACAATTGGGTGCGAGACCTGGCTGTTCGACAAGTCAGATGAAAAGCACACATCCGCCTTTGAATATAAATGTTACAGAAGAGTATTAACAATTCATTGAATAGAAAGGAGAACAGGCAGACCTATCCATCCAGAAGATTGATTATTAAGGCAAAAAAAACAAAACAACATGCAACAACAACAACAACAACAACAACAAAAGAAATATTTTGGAATTGTAAAAATTTAGTGAAAGCCTTTTTTTTCGCATATCCTATATAGGACATCGCTGTCAACATCATTCATCTTTCAGCTGCTTGTTGATTTCTTGGCAATATTACGCTCAGTAGTTTGCCAGTTGATTTCTGAGCGACCGGCTCATATACCCCGTAAGTTACCGACGCGGAGAAAACCGCTACCGATTCTCGCGTACGTCACGTTACTCACGAGAGTATACGGGATTACGGAGAAAGTCGCTGTAACTTCTAGATCGGGGAGACCAGGCAAAGTATGAACTAAAAGGATTTAAAAGCGAGGGGATCGATTTCAATGCACTTGTGTCCCCTTTAGCGCTGTCTCTATTCCTGCCGAAAAGCACCTCATAGAGCAAGAACTCCGTAGCTCTAGCGACGACCTCCAGGAGTCTCCTGAGAACATTGCAGTCGTGAGGCGAATGACGGGGTTGGGAAGCGAACTCACCACCTTCTATGCACGAGTCAGGCGGTTTAACTACTTGGCCACGGAGACTCCCATTACTAGACATGAAGATCTACCAGATGAAGATCTACTGATTAGAGGACGAAATTCGGGACATGCAACAAACAAGAGGACATTAAACAAACGTCTATTATACCAGTACAGACATGCAAGAGTTGTGAGGTTCGGATGGCTACAGAGCTGGGTAGAATGTCTTTCAACACGGAGCGGAGAAGGATAATGATCAACGTCAATTACATTATTAAAACTGTCTAATATGATGATGATGATGATGAATAACGTGTAGCAATTTTCCTCCATGCTGGTCTTCCATGCT
>JACEFZ010017618.1:0-5000 GCA_014155875.1 Cepaea nemoralis | reverse complement strand
GATGTTGTCCCTGAGACGAATGTTGGGAATATCGTGGACTGCCAGAGTAACTAACAGCGCTTGCTTGGAAGATGTCCCTGAGACGAATGTTGGGAATATCGTGGACTGCCAGAGTAACTAACAACGCTTGCTTGGAAGATGTTGTCCCTGAGACGAATGTTGGGAATATCGTGGGCTGCCAGAGTTAACTAACAACGCTTGCTTGGAAGATGTTGTCCCTGAGACGAATGTTGGGAATATCGTGGACTGCCAGAGTAACTAACAGCGCTTGCCTGGAAGATGTTGTCCCTGAGACAAATGTTGGGAATATCGTGGACTGCCAGAGTAACTAACAACGCTTGCCTGGAAGATGTTGTCCCTGAGACGAATGTTGGGAATATCGTGGACTGCCAGAGTAACTAACAACGCTTGCTTGGAAGATGTTGTCCCTGAGACGAATGTTGGGAATATCGTGGGCTGCCAGAGTTAACTAACAACGCTTGCTTGGAAGATGTTGTCCCTGAGACGAATGTTGGGAATATCGTGGACTGCCAGAGTAACTAACAGCGCTTGCCTGGAAGATGTTGTCCCTGAGACAAATGTTGGGAATATCGTGGACTGCCAGAGTAACTAACAACGCTTGCCTGGAAGATGTTGTCCCTGAGACGAATGTTGGGAATATCGTGGACTGCCAGAGTAACTAACAACGCTTGCCTGGAAGATGTTGTCCCTGAGACTAATGTTGGGAATATCGTGGACTGCCAGAGTAACTAACAGCGCTTGCCTGGAAGATGTTGCCCCTGAGATGAATGTTGGGAATATCGTATACTGCCAGAGTAACTAACAACGCTTGCCTGGAAGATGTTGTCCCTGAGACGAATGTTGGGAATATCGTGGACTGCCAGAGTAACCAACAACGCTTGCCTGGAAGATGTTGTCCCTGAAACTAATGTTGGGAATATCGTGGACTGCCAGAGTAACTAACAACGCTTGCCTGGAAGATGTTGTCCCTGAGACCAATGTTGGGAATATCGTGGACTGCCAGAGTAACCAACAACGCATGCTTGGAAGATGTTGTCCCTGAGACGAATGTTGGGAATATCGTGGACTGCCAGAGTAACTAACAACGCTTGCCTGGAAGATGTTGTCCCTGAGACGAATGTTGGGAATATCGTGGACTGCCAGAGTAACTAACAACGCTTGCCTGGAAGATGTTGTCCCTGAGACGAATGTTGGGAATATCGTGGACTGCCAGAGTAACTAACAACGCTTGCTTGGAAGATGTTGTACCTGAGACGAATGTTGGGAATATCGTGGACTGCCAGAGTAACTCAACAACGCTTGCCTGGAAGATGTTGTCCCTGAGACTAATGTTGGGAATATCGTGGACTGCCAGAGTAACTAACAACGCTTGCCTGGAAGATGTTTGTCCCTGAGACGAATGTTGGGAATATCGTGGACTGCCAGAGTAACTAACAACGCTTGCTTGGAAGATGTTGTCCCTGAGACTAATGTTGGGAATATCGTGGACTGCCAGAGTAACCTAACAACGCTTGCCTGGAAGATGTTGTCCCTGAGACGAATGTTGGGAATATCGTGGACTGCCAGAGTAACTAACAACGCTTGCCTGGAAGATGTTGTCCCTGAGACTAATGTTGGGAATATCGTGGACTGCCAGAGTAACCTAACAACGCTTGCCTGGAAGATGTTGTCCCTGAGACTAATGTTGGGAATATCGTGGACTGCCAGAGTAACCTAACACACGCTTGCCTTGGAAGATGTTGTCCCTGAGACTAATGTTGGGAATATCGTGGACTGCCAGAGTAAACTAACAACGCTTGCCTGGAAGATGTTGTCCCTGAGACGAATGTTGGGAATATCGTGGACTGCCAGAGTAACCAACAACGCTTGCCTGGAAGATGTTGTCCCTGAGACGAATGTTGGGAATATCGTGGACTGCCAGAGTAACTAACAACGCTTGCCTGGAAGATGTTGTCCCTGAGACTAATGTTGGGAATATCGTGGACTGCCAGAGTAACTAACAACGCTTGCCTGGAAGATGTTGTCCCTGAGACGAATGTTGGAATATCGTGGACTGCCAGAGTAACCAACAACGCTTGCTTGGAAGATGTTGTCCCTGAGACGAATGTTGGGAATATCGTGGACTGCCAGAGTAACTAACAACGCTTGCCTGGAAGATGTTGTCCCTGAGACGAATGTTGGGAATATCGTGGACTGCCAGAGTAACTAACAACGCTTGCCTGGAAGATGTTGTCCCTGAGACGAATGTTGGGAATATCGTGGATTGCCAGAGTAACTAACAACGCTTGCTTGGAAGATGTTGTCCCTGAGACGAATGTTGGGAATATCGTGGACTGCCAGAGTAACCAACAACGCTTGCCTGGAAGATGTTGTCCCTGAGACTAATGTTGGGAATATCGTGGACTGCCAGAGTAACTAACAACGCTTGCCTGGAAGATGTTGTCCCTGAGACGAATGTTGGGAATATCGTGGACTGCCAGAGTAACTAACAACGCTTGCCTGGAAGATGTTGTCCCTGAGACGAATGTTGGGAATATCGTGGACTGCCAGAGTAACTAACAACGCTTGCCTGGAAGATGTTGTCCCTGAGACGAATGTTGGGAATATCGTGGACTGCCAGAGTAACTAACAACGCTTGCCTGGAAGATGTTGTCCCTGAGACGAATGTTGGGAATATCGTGGACTGCCAGAGTAACTAACAACGCTTGCCTGGAAGATGTTGTCCCTGAGACTAATGTTGGGAATATCGTGGACTGCCAGAGTAACTAACAACGCTTGCCTGGAAGATGTTGTCCCTGAGACGAATGTTGGGAATATCGTGGACTGCCAGAGTAACTAACAACGCTTGCCTGGAAGATGTTGTCCCTGAGACTAATGTTGGGAATATCGTGGACTGCCAGAGTAACCAACAACGCTTGCCTGGAAGATGTTGTCCCTGAGACTAATGTTGGGAATATCGTGGACTGCCAGAGTAACCAACAACGCTTGCCCGGAAGAGGCTAATGCTTGCTTGCTTGCTTGTGTTCGTTGGCTTGAGCTCCAACGCAAAAGTCCTGTATGTCGGATGAAGGCATCCTGTTGTCCAACATCATTGTGATGTCACACAGGACCTGACGAAGAGGCTAATGAAACTAGAACACTGTATACAACTATAAGAAATAGACAAACGGCTTTCTTTGTGCGTGTGATGTGAAAAGAAGGAATGGAGAACACCTTGACAACTAGAAAGGTCATCGGGAAAAGCGACGGAGGCACACCGAAAAAAAAAAAAAATGCTAGCTGGACTGAGACGGTAGCATGGAAAAATAACTTTACAGGTGATCCTGAACAAGGATTGAGATTTCTGCAGAGACACTAAAGCCTACGCCACTTGGCAGGCCACATGACGATGATGCTAACATTTAACTCCGTATAAAAACAATTTTTTTAATGGTAATCAAAGTAACATTTCTGTATTCGTACTGTTAATGTACTTTTAAATAAAGTACAATTAGACAATATGATTACAGTATGAGAATCACATTGTGTCGGGCTGTCCTCCTTAATAAGGAAATACAATCACTGGAGTACTTCTTGGGCTCTTCAGTCTAGATGAGTGTGTGGCTTGGGGATGTGGGCATTTGTCGAGTTTTAAATTAGAAACTCTTCAACCGTTACTGTGATTATTGCTATTTTTGTTATTGTGAAATTTCTCTGTCTGTCTGTCTGTCTGTCTGTCTGTCTGTCTGTCTGTCTGTCTGTCTGTCTGTCTGTCTGTCTGTCTGTCTGTCTGTCTGTCTGTCTGTCTGTCTCTCTCTCTCTCTCTCTCTCTCTCTGTGTCTCTCTCTGTCTCTCTCTCTCTCTCTCTACTATCTCTCTCGTGCTTTCTCCCTCACTCTTTCTCTATCTTCATCTCTCTCTGCCCTCCCCATATCTCTCTCTCTCTGTCTCTGTCTCTCTCTCTCTCTACTATCTCTCGTGCTTTCTCCCTCACTCTTTCTCTATCTCCATCTCGCTCTGCCCTCCCCATATCTCTCTCTCTACTATCTCTCTCGTGCTTTCTCCCTCACTCTTTCTCTATCTCCATCTCTCTCTGCCCTCCCCATATCTCTCTCTCTTCTCTCTCATTCTCTCTCTCATTCTCTCTCTCTCATTCTCTCTCTCATTCTCTCTGTCTGTCTCTCATTCTCTCTGTCTCTCTCTCATTCTCTCTGTCCCATTCTCTCTCTGTGTCTCTCTCTCACTCTCTCTCTCTCTCATTCTCTCTCTCTCTCATTCTCTCTCTCATTCTCTCTCTCACTCATTCTCTCTCTCACTCATTCTCTCTCTCATTCTCTCTCTCTCTCTCTCTCTCTCTCTCTCTCTCTCTCTCTCTCTCTCTCTCTCTCTCACGCAACCAACGGAACACGATTAACGGCTGATACCTGGCAAGATAGCATCTCCCACGTGTCTTTTATTCCATAAATTAACATATCGGGTTATCAGAAACAACAACCACAACAACATGAATGAAATAATCAGTACGCAACAATTCGAAAGACTAGCAACAGGAAACAACATATCTATAGTTCAAAAATGTGTGTGTGTGTGTGTGTGTGTGTGTGTATTTGTATGTACATTCATGTGTGTGCACGCGTGTGTATTTGTCGGTACTTAAGTGTGTGCGTGTGTGAGTGCGTGCCTGCCTGCCTGCCTGCCTGCCTGCCTGCCTGCACATACACTTATAAGTTCGTGTGTTTCATGCATATATTTGTTTATGGTGGTATGACGAGTTATGAAAAAGCAACTGATACGACATTAAACCTGAAGTAAACCAGTAAATCTCCGGTACATAAATCATTAGAGTATTGCATATGAGTTAATGTAGCATCCGATTGCAACACACGGAGTTAACCGGTTTTCTACCATGCGTTTTGTCTATGGTTTTGTTTATAAACATGCAAACTTTCGTTGCTATTATCTGCTCGCAGACTGTCTTCTGTCCCCTTACCCGTCTTGCT
>JACEFZ010017617.1:0-38605 GCA_014155875.1 Cepaea nemoralis | reverse complement strand
AAACAGTTAGAACAGAGCAGAAAAACAGGATTAAAAACGCCCTTAAACTCTTTCTATTATTTTTATATAACTTTGTTTCAGAAAGTTGTAATAGAAGAACTGCCTAATATCATCACCATCATCAGCTAGGAAATCTTTTGCAGAACATCACTGTCATTGTAACCTGCTCAAAAGGCACTTGGACCTTCACTAGTTCCTAAGTCTCATGGTTGTTCATGCTTGTGTTTTTAATGGCCTATGACTACCATAGTCAGCCCTGCTCTGCCTTCCAGGAACCAAGCCCTCCTTTGTTGTTGTTTTTTTTCTCTAAACAGATAATATATACCAAGAACAGGATTACCAGATTGCCCTTGGTGAAACTTCACCTCAAGATGTCGTATTATGCATATATTTTGGATCCAATGTATACATAGTTGGAGGAACAAACTGAGATATTAAAATTAGAAATTAAAAGGGAAATGGAGCTTTCATATCATCATGAAATTTATGAAAATGAAAACCATGACAAAACTTAGAATCGCTGACACCTTACATGTTGACATATGACAGTTTTTTACTTTGTACTATAAAAAAGGCATAACTACAACCCATGGTGGCAATGGTCAGGGATGGAGTTATATCTTTCCACAGCACAAAGCCTTAGCTGAATTGTAGAGACCACATGTTGCCAATGCAGCATGATTCCTCTTTTGGCTTGCCTAGTTTGCTCCAGAGGAAAGGCAACACCAATAGATCTGGAACAAGATAAGCTGCAGAAGCTGCTGGATCAGCAAAGCAATGCTCAAACTATCCGCTTGTCAACATTTCATTCCTAGGCCAGTTGTCGACCAATGCCTAGGGCCTGATCTCTCCTGCTATTACATTTAGTCTTTAAGTTGCATATCCTCGCACTAAGATAAGGCTTGTACCCTACCACATGCACTCCACCATCCGAAGCCACTGGTAAAATGAGGGGTGTCGGGATTGGTGAATGCCGCCCAACATTTGGCGCTAATAGAAAGCAGGTAGTACCATCTACTGTTGGTGGCAGGTAGTACCATCTAATGTTATACGATAGCTCAGTCATATCTGACAAGACCTGAAACATGCAAACTTAACATATTCAAAGTGAAATTAGTACTGCTGCATGGATGTTAAACACTGAGGGACAAAAATAATTACTATTAAATCAAAAACATTTGTCATCTGAATTGGAAGAACTAAAATGATTTGACAGAATTACCAATATTCGGCTCATAGTGAGAACTAAACACATTTTTAACAAATCAAGAAATGAGAAAAATAACTGGTGCTGGATAGAACACATCATAACATGTGACCTGCCTAAAGGCATGAGCATTCATGTATCTTCACAGATCTCATTCCCTGATGTTCTGGATCAATTCTATTGATGTTATTCCTCCATCTTAAGCCTTCCAGCATCATTTCCCTTGGTCTGTCTCTTCAGGGGGCCCAATGTTAGGTAGGGCTTGTGTGCCCAATTTGTGAACTTTTGAAAATAAATTTTGTTCATTCTGCTACTGATCTTTCCAGTCATCACAATATTTTCCAATTTTTGTGTCTTCTCATTACATGACCAAAGAACATTTTAATTCTTATAGTAGATAAAACACATGGAGAAAACCTGGTAATCACATTACTGGAAAGCCATGAGGCAAAAGAAATATAGGGAGACCTGAAAACGCATGAAGAAATGAACCAGAGACAAAGATAAATAATATGGGAAAGACATAGAATGACCTACAAGAAATAGAAAAGGATAGAAGATAGTTGTGAATTTTGCTCCAATGGGAGATATAAGTCAAAAGCAGAAGAGGAGAGACATCTGTAAAAGGCTGCCTGAAATACACATCAGTTTGAAGCTTGAAAAATGTCTACATAAATTGAATTATTCCAGGTATGTAGTGAGAACTGCACCATAAGAATAATCAATATACAAGCACATATAACTGACACAGCCCATGCTGTGACTATTCTACTACAGGATATGAAGGGCACAAATGATTACCCAAAAAATACTGATTATATATGCAACACGTGGCATGATAAACCACACTGGCAACCAATGATAATCTGCACATTTTTGTTTTGGTAAAGTAATAAATAGTTGATAATGTCAGCATATAGCATCATCCTTCATCCCGTGGCTTGTCCTGTGCAGAATGTCACCCCAGTGAATAAACTACATGATCACCAGAGCTGTGGTAGCCTAGTGGAAAATATGCTAACTTGCCAGAATGGTGGTTCAGGAATAATGATTACTTGAGAAGGAGCTATTTCTAACTGCTTGCTCTAAAACACTGCCTTGGACACCAGAGATTTCACAGGGAAAAAAAAACAATAGCAAGGAAGAGTGTTTTTGACCTAATATATGTGAAGTTTGATTTGTTAAATTCACACTGTTACTGAGGCCCGCAATAAAAGAACAGTTACACTGCCACCATCTCAGCATATCATAAGAGGTGACCAGGGAGGATTTGTGTGACTACCTCACCCCAGAGCTGCAAAATTCAACCAATTATGAACACTCGGATGTAAGAGCTTTATACGAGATGGTTTGGGCAGATAAATGACAGATGTATTTTTCTTACCTTGCTAGTCCCTTGATTCCATTTGCTCCTCTTGTTAAACATGCTAACCTCAGTCTTTCCACTGGGTCTGTTGCTTTTTGCATTGCTATTTTAGACTTCATCTGAAGTTCTGTCTGTGTTCTTACTGTAGCTGCCATTGTAATTAAGACTTGGGCTTTTCTGAGGATTTATTGACAACAAAAATGTTTGAAGAGTGTTTTTACTATATTGGGAGTCTTCGTGGTGAAGTGGTCAAGCCGTTTAACTCAGGCTCCGAAGGTTTGGGTTCGATTCCGGGCCGCGTCCTTCGGTTCACGGGTTAAATTTTTCGGAGACTCCTGTGGGTCGTTGCTAGAGCTACGGAGTTCGTGCTTTATGCGACGCTTTCCGCACTGCGGAAAGAGACCGAGCCATATGGGATAAAACCCGGTGCAATGAAGTCAACCCTGTTGACTTGTAAGCGACTTGTTTTTACTATAACATCTATCTGTCTAGACCCAGGTGGGTGGTGTCTCTTATCCCAACTTACACCTGCATTTAGCAAAGAAATGGAAGAAGCCTAACAAAGTTTACTTTGAAAAATGTGAGGCTGTCATAATTAACCAAACAACAACTATCATACTCCTGACTGACAGGAACAGATCACCATTATTCACTTTAGGACTGGGCAATAATAGACTGAATAAACACTTGCATAGACTAAGAAGTCTGTCTGCATCACAACAAGGCTCATGTGGACTAAGCAAACAAACTGCTAAACATGTTCTGTAGAATTGATTGTTCTCTGTACAGCGAATTCATAATAATATGTTGTTGTTTGTCCATCAAGAATGATGATGACCATTCATTTCATCCAGTGGGGTTGAATGTATGGAGCCGTGGGTTCTAAGATGGCTGATAAGGCCTATTTTGGCTCGAAATAGTTCTTTGACAATGTGGGCAAAGAATGCTTGACGTTTCTGGAGGAGGATTTCCTGCAGTGGTTTTTCTGTCCTGCCTTTTCTTCACAGCTCTTGCAGTCCTGGTTGCCTCACATATGACTGCACCCTTGCGTAATGATGCACGCCACGAATTTCGGTCTCTGGCTGCAGCCTCCCAGGTGTCATGATGAATTCCAAAAGCATTCAGTGAGATTTTCAGAGTGTCTTTAAAGCGTTTCCTCTGGCCACCTTGGGAGCGTTTACCACAACGCAGTTCGCTGTAAAAAAATTCGTTTAGGGAGCCTGTGATCTGGCAGTGTGAGTCAAGTGACCAGCCCAGCGAATCTGATTCTTCATCAGTAGAGTGTGGATACTGGGCATGGACGCTCTTTCTAGGACTCCAGTGTCTGGAATCTTGTCTTGCCATTTAATCTTCAGTAGCTTCTTAGGCAGACTGTGTGGAAGTGGTTTAATTTCTTAGTGTGTCGCTGATAAACAGTCCAGGTTTCACAAGCATATAGCAGTGTGGATAATACAACTGCTTTGTAGACTTTTAGCTTTGTTTGCAGGCTTATTCCAGTTCTGTCCCATACATTCTTGTACAGTCTGCCAAAGGCCGCACTGGCCTTGGAGATTCTTGCATTCACTTCGTCATCAATTGTGGCAGCTTGTGACACAGTGCTGCCAAGATAGGTGAATTTGTCCACAACACTTAGTCTATGATCATTCACTTTGATATTCGGCACAGTGTGATTATTCCCTGGATGCTGGCTGGTACATAACTACAGTCTTCTCCAAGTTGATATTGAGCCCAAAGTTGGCACAGGCATGTGAGAAAGCTGAAACATTATGTTGCATGTCCTGCCTCTGAGTTGGCGTATAGAGCGCAATCATCAGCAAACAGGAGCTCTCTGACGGTGTCGCTGTTAATTTTGGTTTTAGCTTTCAGTCCTTCTGAGATTGAATAACTTTCCATCCATACGATAGTTGATGTCTATTCCAATGTCGTCGTTCTCGAAGGCATTCATCAACATGGCTGAAAACATGAGGCTGAACAGTGTTGGTGCCAGGACACATCCTTGCTTCACTCCATTGGTGACAGGAAAGGGTTCAGACAGTTCACCATTTTCCTGTACTCTTGCCTGCATGCCATCATGAAATAGCCGCACTATTTGGACAAACTTTCGTGGACAGCCATATTTTGCCATAATCTTCCACAGTCCTTCTCTGCTGACTGTATCAAAAGCCTTGGTAAGGTCAATGAAAGTGGAGAACATTTCGCAGTTCTGTTCCTGACATTTCTCTTGCAGCTGCCTTGCAGCTGAAAATCATGTCAACAGTTCCACGTTCTTTTCTGAAGCCACATTGACTCTCAGGAAGAAGACCTTGATCGAGATGGGCTGTGAGGCGATTGAGAAGAATTCTGGCGAGTATCTTCCCTGCAATTGAAAGCAAGGAGATGCCTCGGTGGTTGTCACAGGATTGGCGGTTTCCTTTACGTTTGTAAAGGTGGACTATTGACACGTCCTTGAAATCTTGTGGCATGGTCTCGTTCACCCATATGTTTGTAAAGACTTGGTGAAGCTGCTCTGTTAGGACCGGCCCACCTGCCTTGTATATCTCTGCTGGGATGGAGTCAGGACCAGGTGCCTTGCCGCTGGAGAGTTGCTGGATGGCTTTGTTTACTTCCACTATGGTTGGCAGGTCATCAAGTGTCTCATTGGTGGGAACTTGAGGAAGGCAGTTGATGGTTTCATCATCGAAGAAGGAAGTTGCATTTAAGATGTTGCTGAAATGCTCTGCCCAGCGTTGAAGGATTTCTTTCTTATCGGTGACCAATGTTCCCCCATCTGCACTGAGGAGGGGAACTATGCCTGGTGATGTAGGACCATAGACCGCTTTCAGTGAGTCGTAGAAGTTTTTCATATCATGTCTGTCAGCAAAGCCCTGAATTTCATCAGCTTTGCTGCTCAGCCAGGAGTCCCGCATGTGCCGAAGTTTCTGCTGCACTACTCTCTGAATGTTCTTGAAGGCATCTTTTTTTTATGTTGACTTCGGGTCATTCAAATGTGCCTTGAGGAGAAGATGTTTCTCGGCCAGCAATTGGTTGATGTCTTTGGAATTTTCATCAAACCAGTCTTTATGCTTTTGGGGGGCTGGACCCAGGATTTCCATAGCAGTGTTGTAAATTATGTCCTTTAGGGCTCTCCATTCTGTTTCTGTATCCTGTTTAGCTGCAGCATTGGGCTTGAGGTGGTCTTCCAGCATATTTTCAAACGACTGCTGCATTTTCTTGCTGTTTAGGCGGGTGACATTTAGCTTTTTTTGCATTTTCACCCCTTGAGGACGCCATGGTGGCCTGATGTGAATGTTTATTTTTGAGACAATGAGACGATGGTCAGTCTAACATTCGGCACCACACATGGATTTTGTCACTCAAACGTCTTGTCTGTCACTCCTCCTGATGATGACATAGTCAATGAGGTGCCAGTGTTTCAAGCGAGGGTGCATCCACGATGTCCTATTTCTCATGGGGAGACGGAAAATTGTGTTCGTAATCAGGAGATCATGTTCAGGCACATGTCTGAAGGAGGAGGAGTCCATTGCTGTTACAATTTCCGACTCCATACTTTCCAATAATGCCACTCCAAGAGGTGGTGTCCGTGCCTACTCTGGTATTGAAATCCCCAAGGAGTATAAGTTTGTCTCCTTTGGGAACAGATGTTAATACATTGTGCAGGTCCTCATAGAACTTGTTCTTGACATCATCTTCGTTGGTCATAGTTGGTGCGTAGACACTCACAATGGTTGCATGCTTCTTCTATTCAGCAGGGGCAACTTAATGGTCATGAGCCTGTCGTTTATAGCCTTTGGAAGTCCAGCTAATTTGCTGATCAGGGCCGACTTAATGGCAAATCCCACACCGGATTGGTGTCTTTCCTCGCTTTTCCTTCCACTCCAGAAAAATGTGTAGCCGGCACCTATTTCACAGATTTGGCCTTTTTCTGCAAGTCGTGTCTCGCTCAAGGCTGCAATGTCGACTGTTGTACCTGCCCAGCTCTCTCCCAATCAGTGCTGTTCGTCTCTCTGGACCCGACGCTCTGTCTCTGTCAAGTAGGGTGCGTACATTCCAAGTTCCAATTGTTAAGGGAATATGGTTTACTCTTTTAGCTTTGCTTGTTTTATCTTTGTTTGTATGTTGACCGCAGTTAGGGTACCCACCAACCGCTGCTAGCTGGTTAGGTAGTGATGGAGCAGACAATGTTTAGGGCACCTTTTCTAGCCCCTTCCTCATGCTATGGAGGTGAGCAGTGTGTTCCTATAGAGGGCTGCCCAGTCGCTCAGGGGGCTGCCGAATCCCACTGCTGCTCCGGTCAGTAGAAGACGACCATATGGCCTGAGCCACTTGTGTGCAGGTCTGCGACTACGGCTGCCAGCGTACCCACGCCTGCCGCTTCGCCGCTCGCCCATCGCCACATGGCTTGAAGGTGATATATGACGCTGGATGAAGAATGACTTGCGCGATGACTTGGATTAAAGTGAGGAAGAGTTGTGCAATTCGTCAACCTCACTCTCTCGCCTGAGTCCATCTGACTCCAGTGGCAAGACAAGTCGAGACGACTGAGACAAATACAGGTGCAGTGGATGACCAGGGTGCTCTACGTGCCTTGCCGTGCTCATTATGTTCCACAACGCTTTGCAGGTAAACGCCGTCTTGCCCGTTGAATCAGGAATGATTTCTTCCACGCAGTCTGCCGAATCCTGTCTTCACATGCTGGGTAGGCATACCCTAGTTTACCGCTTGGTTTGACACCAAATCGGCTACCCATGCCTGGTTTAGCCAGCCTCTCACAGCTGTTGCCCGGGGGGTGGCCACTGTCGCATGCTGACAGCTTACTAGGAGCCACAGGCACGAGCTGGGTGTCAGGCTTGGACCAGTGTACCCTCCTAATAATATACCAGCTCACTGAGTCAATACTAAATCCAAGCTATATGGAACTAAAGAGGAACTCCAAAAATGGTTGAGATCATCAAGAGATCTTGCCTGACGTTGTAATTATCAACATAGAAAAGAATAGCTTTTTCATTTAGTTTTAACGTTTCATTCATGTTAAGTGATAATGAAATTAAGGTTAGGCTAAAATGTCAGTTGGCAGGGTATGAGATGATAATGTATATATAACTTAAGAAACAAAAACAAGCCTAAGATCGCTTGAACTTCAAGTCTTGATGCATCAATATGGTAATAATAGACGGAAAGAACACATTGTGCTCTTACAGGTAGGCACAGGTGTGTGTACACAAGCCCAATGTGCGAAGTAGACATTGATTGAATATCTGTTCATTAGTCATTAGTGACTGAGTGTCTGTGAATTTGGCTGGAGTGCGGTGAAGTCGGGTATGTTTCCAAATAACAAATTACTATAACTATAATTTCAATACACATGATATGATATAATATAATAAATGATAATTAAATATTAGAATATTTAATTAATAATTACAATAGTTCATATGATTATGACTCAGACTTTTCTGTTTCCTGAATAAATAACATTTAAGATCGCAAACAAAACTCTGAGGCCTTACCTGACCTGGTGCTTGGAAATACAGTGTACTACACGGCAGTCGGTATAATAAAGACAACCTGTGATATAACGAACAAGCCTGTGCCTGAAAGTGATAGTGGGGAAATATCGATTTGATTAAGTGCAGGCATGAATCTGTAAGCGCACTCAGGCCGTGTTTTCAACGCCGTTTCCATGGTGATAACCGGGAGTGTTCATTCATTAACGAAACCTGGCCATGATTTTGTTTCAGCGGACAACAGACACATACATTAACAAGCAATCGATTGATGAAGATCACAGTAAATGAAACATAGTGATAAAAAAGCAGTAAACATTTGAGGACACAGCAGTCAATAGACAGAAAGAATAGTATTGGTACTGTGAAGGTATGAACCCGCCACTCCAGACGACACGCCGCCATGCCATTCCATTCCATTATTGTTTTGCTGTGAATGTAATTCACTCAGCGTTGACATTGGAGCAAGGCAGTAGCTTCATTTAGTATAACATAACGGGTTGGTGTGACAGCACATCTTTTTCATTGTCCTCTGTAGTCGGAAATATGTATTTCTTTCCCATTCTGAGCTAATTTATGCCCATCGGTTTGTCATTTTTATACTTAAATTTCCAAAACAGGCAGATAAAAAAAAACATTCTGAGTCATTCATTCTCTCTAATGAACACGAAGGGAAATCAATATTATAAATATTTTATTTATATATTAAATTGCATGAAATCTGATGTGGCTATGAAATTGGCGCTTAAGAGAAAATAAAACCAGTTTTGTACCTTGATCTCAGTTTTTAATAGTTTTTATGTTACTAAACATAATTTACAGCCACGTATTTTGAGGTTCTAATGAAACGACGCGGCCTGGCATGCCTTGATGAATATATAATTTGATTAAATTTGCTGCTAATGAAACTGAGCTTAAGTTCAATGAGCTGAAACTTGAATAAAATTGGTGTAACAGCAGTAAACCTCTAAGAATACAGCGAGTAAATTAATGAAGACCAAGAGATGAAATTGGTCAGCTTCACAAAAAACACAATCATAAGTGTCAGAATGGATGTTGCAACAAGAAAGCCTTTATTAGCACACAAATCAATTGAAAGGCACGATCGCTGTGGGTCAGGTGACCAGAATTATGTAAGGTAAATAACGATAGGGGTGAAAAAGCAATCTCACTAGTATTGACCCAAGTTGGATGACAAAACATCAATGAAAGGGAAGAGTACATAGATGTAGTTTTGGGAACAGCAGACATTTGAACAAATGTTACCCTTGTAAATTAAATGAGTAAAACGTCAGTGAAGCCGTGAGAATGTAAACTAGTAAAACAATAGAAAATAGTTAAGGGCAGCTTAGAAGATAAAACAGACAGATCACTGAGATGACTAGCCTCCACAAGCAAACAACAAGAAAACGCAAAAAAAAAAAATAATGGAAAAGGCATTACAGAGGCCACACCAAGGCATAGACCATGGGAAACAGAAATACATAGAATGCATCAAAACCAAGGCCACAAACAATGGACAAGGTTAATTTTAACACAAGTCAGATTGTATAGCAGTCAGTCAGAGAATATGTGAGTGATGGACAGATTCCATATCATTGGCACCTTGCCGTCTTGACAGACGATAGTTTGTGATATAAAAAGGCATAATAACTTTTAACTATGGCGGTAGCGAGTGTGACTGATAAGGCCAATTTGCGCTGTAAATGTCCGTTCACAGTGGGTGCATGTGAACACGTGGTCATTTCCACCATCATGCACCATCTTAAGTCTCAAACGCTTGGTGTGTGACTTTTCTGCAATAATTTTCTCCTTTGACTTTATTCCATTTCTGATATTTGCCCTCCATGCAACACGTTCAGCGGCGACTTGCTCCCAATGTGCATTATCAATGCCTGTATCAATCATGTCCCGCTTACACACATCTTTGTATCGTAGTAGAGGCCGACCCTGAGATCTCTTACCCATCTGTAATTCACCAAAAAAGATATCCTTTGGTATTCTACCATCATCCATCCTCCTAAGATGTCCTATCCATCTAAGTCTACGAAGACTGAGCATGGAATAAACTGTCACACAACCTGATCTTTCCAATACTTCAGTATTTGTGATTTTGTCTTGCCACTTAATACCAAGAATTCTTCGCAGACACCGCATATGAAAGCTGTTTAAATTGTTCTCTTGGTGTGAGTAAGTTGTCCAGGTTTTACTGCCATAGAGAAGAGTACTAAGGACACAGGCTTGATAGACAAGGACTTTTGTTTTGGCAGTAAGCTTCCTGTTCTCCCAGACTCTTTTTCTTAACCTGTTCATTGTTGTTGCTGCCTTACCAATCCGGATGTTGATTTCCTGATCTAGGGATAATTTGCTATTTACCACTGATCCTAGATATGTAAAATGGTCTACTATCTCTAGTTCGGCGTCGTCAATAAAGATTGATGGTACCCCATGTGCACCCACCTTGTGACATAATCTGTGTCTTCTTTTTGCTAATTGTTAAACCAAATTCAGAACAAGCATTGGAGAATGCAGATAGTAGACATTGCAATTCTTCCTCGGAGTGGGTCGTAACTGCAGCATCATCTGCAAAAAGCAACTCTCTGATCAGTACCCTCCTAATTTTGGTCTTAGCCTTCAATCTCTGAGCATTGTAGAGGCCGCCATCTGAGCGTGAGTGAATGTATATACCACCATCCTGATCACGAAATGCATATTTCAGTAGAAGTGAAAAGTATATTCCAAAGAGGGTGGGAGCTAGTACACAACCTTGCTTAACTCCACTCTTGATTTCAAATTCTTCAGAAGTTGCACCATCAAACTTGATTATACCCTTCATGCCTTGTGTGGAACGATTCCACAATGGACAGAAGAGTTGGTGGGCAGCCAATCTTCTTTAGTGCCTTGAACAGACCCTCACGACTGACCAAATCAAATGCCTTTGTGAGGTCGATGAAGGCAATAAACAGTGGTTGATTCTGTTCACGGCATTTTTCTTGCATTTGTCGCAATGAGAATATCATATCAGTGGTAGACCGGTTCTGTCGAAAGCCACACTGTGATTCGGGGTAGACTTGATCTCCTAGGACTTGAAGTCTGCGCAGAACAATTCTGGCAAATACTTTTCCAACAATACACAGAAGTGAGATACCCCTATAGTTGTTGCAGTCGCTCCGATCGCCCTTGTTCTTGTACAGTGTTATGATGCTTGAATCTTTGAAATCCTGTGGGACTTGTCCTTCATGCCAGCATAGCTCTATTAGCTGGTGGATTTGTATAGTGAGTGTGTCTTGCCCACTCCTGATAACCTCTATTGGAATCCCATCCTTACCTGGAGCCTTGCCAGATGCAAGTTCATTTATAGCACACTTAACTTCTGTTATGGTGGGAAGTGTGTCCAGGTGGTCAAGAGTTGGTAGAGCCTCTATGGCGTTAAGGGCATCATCCGCTAGTTTGGTCTCACTTGAGTAAAGCTCCAAATAGTGCTCTACCCATCTGTCCATCTGCTGTTTCTTATCAGTGATGACTTCTCCAGTCAAGGTTTTCAATGGTGCACTTCTTTTGATCACTGGACCACAGGCTTTCTTTATTCCTTCATACATGCTTCTTATGTCTCCCTTATCACTTGCGATTTGAATGGACTCACATAACTTGATCCAGTAATCATTTGCACACTGCCTGGCAGCCTTTTGCACATCCTTCCTAGCTTGCCTTAGCTCACTCAGAGTGTTACGCGTTGGTCTTTCCTTGTTTCTTAAGAGAGCTTTCTTCTTCTTATCAATCAAGGGCTGCAGAGTCTCGCTGTTGGCCGCAAACCAGTCCTGCCTCTTATGATCCACAGTGCCGTAAACCCCTACAGGCAGTTTTATAAAGAGTTTCCTTAAGTTGACCCCACTTTTCATTTACTGTACAATTTTCTGGTGTATCAGTGAAAGCGTCTTCAAGTTGCTGTTGAAACTGAAAGCACTTTTCAGGATCATGAGTGTTAATAATATTAATCCTGGGGCTAGATTTGTGTTTAGCTGTGTAGATTCTCTTTGGTCTCAGTCTAACTCTTGCAACAACCAAAGAATGATCTGTATCACAGTCAGCACTGTGGTAACTACGAGTCAATGATATATGGTTCAGATGTTGTCTCCGTGTGATGATGAAGTCCAGCTGGTGCCAATGGCCGGATCTTGGATGTTTCCATGTGACCTTATGCATCTCTTTTGTTTTAAAAAAAGAGTTTGTAATACATAGGTCATTACTGGTGCAATGCTCCAGCAGCCTTTGCCCATTTTCATTCATGCGACCGATGTTGTATTTTCCAAGGGACACTGGCCATGAACTCGAGTCCTTGCCCACACGAGCATTGAAATCACCGAGCATATAAATGTAGTCAGATGTTGGAACTGCCTTGATCACGGAGTCTAACTCCTCATAGAACAAATCCTTCACATCATCAGAGGAATCGAGTGTCGGTGCATATGCAGTAATAATGGTGGCAAACCCACAAGAGGTTGCCAAGCGCAGGGATAATAGTCTTTCATTTCCTCCTGCTGGAATTTCAATCATTCCCAGTAGCGAATTCTTCACTGCAAAGCCCACACCGTGTTGCCTTTTTTCTGCCTGCCCTCTACCCTTCCAGAAAAAGGTGTAGTTGTTTTCCCTGAGTGACCCTTCCTCAGCGAGGCGAGTCTCCTGCAGGCCAGCAATATCAATGTTAAGACGATTGAGTTCGGCATCAATCACAGCCGTTTTTCTCACATCGTCAATATTGGTCAAGTCAGTGGAAAATCCTGGACACATGGTTCTCACGTTCCAGGTTGCAAGCCGTAGCTTGAGGTTTCTATTTTTATTTTTGTTTGTATCTGGTGCATTGGTTTTACAGCCTGCGATTCAGATTTTGTCCTAGCCCCAAGCACCCATTGAAGCAGGCAGGCTGTGGCGGATCAGCACCCAATTGGCTGGGGGCTGCCCAGCTTGAGGCGGGCGGTAGCTGATCAGTGACACCTATAGGTGTCTCCCACCGTCAGAGGCAACGCGTGGCGCCCCATGTCTACGCCAACTGACAAGGACTTATCAGGGATGGAGTTATTGCCTCTCCATAGCACAAAGCCTGGGCTAAAATATAGAGATCATGTGTTGCCCATGCAGCATGATCCCTCTCTCGGCCTGCCTAGTTCACTCCAGAGGAAAGGTAACACCCCTACATCTGGAACAAGACAAGCTGCAGAAGCTGCCGGATCAGCAAAGCAATGCTCTAACTGTCCGCCTGTCGGAGCTTCGATCCTAGACCAGTCGCCAACCAAGGCTTAGGGCCTGGTCTGCCCTGCCATGACAATTTTGTCTTAGCTTGCATTTCCTCGCACCAGGGTAAGGCGTGTACCCTCCCAATTGCGCTCTTCCGCCCGAAGCCGTTGGCACAATGTGGGGTGTCGGGTTTGGTAAGCGCCGCCCAACGTTCGGCGCTAACAGAAACCAGGTAGTACCGTCTACTGTTATACGGTAGCTCAGTCATATCTGACTAGGACCTGACACACACAGGTCATTCCATAACAGATTCCATAACGATTCCATAACTTACATGTTGTTGCATCCGCTATGAAATCACTTTCTGTCTGTCATCTGTACATTCTCTGAATGTCTGCTTTATAACCTGACTTCTGTCAGAATTAACTCTTTCACATGTTTGTGACCTTGATGTTGTTAAGTGCCACATGTTTTGTTTCATTCTGCTTATTTTTGTGTCACATTATTCCATTGTTGTATGTCTTGGTATAATCTCTGTCATGCCTTGTCTATTGTTTGTATGTTTTTTTTCTTATTGTTTGTTTGTGGAGGCTGGTCGCACCAGCTTTTTTTTCCCAAAGCTGCCCTACACTTCATATTTTAAGTGAACACCAAGAAAATTCATGAATCAAGAGGAACTTTTCTTAAACAACTGAGTAAGCCTAATGAAAATACAGCTCTATTGATGGTAACAGATCACTTCTATTGCACGCTGATGTCTTCACAAGTGTTCCAGTATTCTCATGTAAATCACACAACATAGTGCATGAGCTGCACAGGACCAGTGAGAATCCAATTTTGTTTATACCAGAATCTCAAGCACTATACATTTTCTTTTGTGAATATTTTTTCTCATTTTGAAACTTAGCAAGGCAGCAACCTATTCAACTTGTTTTTTTTAAATTATTTCTAACTGCCAAGGGATTGTTAATGTGCACAAAATGTACACATTTCCTCTGAGTTGTTCAGTTTTGTCTACGAAGGCTATACACCAATCCACTAGCCCAGGATCAGTGAGGAGTATGTCACACTTCTCTTATATTGTGAAAGTCCATACCATAAACCAAACCAGGTCTGCATGAGTTAGAGACTGGTGTTGAAGCTTTAACCATTCTGACCTCAAACTGTCATCCACACACTTTCACAAGTACAGTTACAATATCTTGTACACTGTCCATGATTGATTAATTCAAACATCCAACATCCCACCAAACAGTTATATCAATCAATCAATCATGTGCCATGCCGGAAAGCGTGGGCGGTCATGACTCGCTATTTCACTCGATCACCAGTGTCGTGGATCAGCTCAGTGTTCCTGTCTCGTCCATGCCATGTGGCCAAGCCATCCAGGTATTTTCCTCTCGGTCTTCCTCTTGGTCTGTTCCCTTCGATCTTGCCAGCTGTCACTAAGTTCTCCAGTCCATTTCTTCTCATAACATGTCCAAAAACTTTTGACTGTCTACGTCTAATTTCTCAAATCAATCTACGATTTTCATTTGTCTCTTGTAGTACTTGGTCTTTGGTTTTTCTATCTGTCCATGGTATTCTTTGCATTTTCCTCAGAAACCACATAAAAAAATTTTGACTGTCTACGTCTAATTTCTCAAATCAATCTACGATTTTCATTTGTCTCTTGTAGTACTTGGTCTTTGGTTTTTCTATCTGTCCATGGTATTCTTTGCATTTTCCTCAGAAACCACATTTCTGCAGCCATCAGATGTTTTTCAGCTTGACTGCACATTGTCCAAGTTTCACATCCATACAAAAGAACAGGCTCTATGTATCCCCTTAACACTCTTTTTCTCGTTTCAATTGACATCATTTTATTGGTCAGAATGTTTTTCATCTTGCTAAAGGCTACTTTCGCAATGGCGATTCTTGTTCTAATCTCTTCAAGGCAACTGCCATTAGATGTTATGACTGTTCTGAGATAATTGAACCGATTCACTTGTTGAAGAATATTCCCATTTACTTGTATATTACATTGTGGTGCTTCGTGCTTCCTAGTGACGACCATAACCTGTGTCTTCCTACAATTTAATTCCAACCCCAGCTGCTCACTGTGTACAACCACAGCGTCTACTAATTGATGCAGATCCTGTGCATTGTCTGCAATCAATACTGTATCATCTGCATATCTAATGTTATTTATGTTTCGTCCTCCAATGCTGATTCCATTTAGGTCTTCTACATTTCTGAAAATATTTTCACTGTATAGGGAAAAAAGATCTGGAGACATTACACATCCCTGCCTAACACCTCTCTTAATAGGTTGATATTGTCCTACTTCATTATCAATCCTTATGGCAGCTTGTTGTTTCCAATATATGTTTTTTATAAGTCTAATGTCTTTCCCATCAATTTGTAGATCTGCAAGCATATCCACAATGTTGACATGTCTAACTCTATCAAAAGCCTTTGTGTAGTCAATAAAGCAAAGATGTATATCCTTGTTTACTTCTAAAGCACGTTCAATAACTGTTCGCAGCATATACACAGCATTTACTGTACCCTTTCCTTTTACAAACCCACATTGTTCTTCCCCTATTTCAGGTTGTATTTTCTTCCTCACTCTTTGCATGATAATTCGTAACAAAATCTTTGTGATGTGACTCATTATACTAATTGTTCTATGTTGATCACATTCTAAGGTTCCTGATTTCTTTGGGATTGCAATAAATACAGAATTACATAATTCAGAAGGTATATCTCCAGTATCATATAATGTGTTCAGTAGTCTAGTGACTTGCTCTAGTCCAAATTCTTCTAAAGCTTTAATCATTTCTGTTGTGATGTTATCTGCACCGGGGGCCTTGCCAGCTTTCATATGCTTAAGAACATTTTGAACCTCCATCTTTAAAATTTCTGGTCCTTCATTATTAAATCTAATAGCATACTGTTCCTCTCTGTTATCATTATACAGGTCTTTCACATAATCTGTCCATACATGTAGAATCTGATCTTTTTCTATTATGATTTTGCCATCTTTAGTTTTTAGACAGCCTGTTGATGTACTTGTTCTTTTATTAGTAAGTTCCTGAATTTGTCTCATAATTTACGGTCTTCATTTGTTCCTTTCATCATCAATTAAGTCCCCTGCCAGCTGGCATAGGCGTTCATGTCTCTCGACAGATCTCGATCTTTGGTGTTCTTGATCAACTCTGCTGATGATATTCCTCCATGCCACCATCTCAATCCATCCAGGATCATTTCTCTTGGTCTGTCTCTGTTCCCTTCGATCTTTCCAGTTGTCATGATGTTCTCCAATGCCTCTCTTCTCATCACATGACCAAAGAAAGCTGTTTGTCTCTTTCTTATTGTTATATATAATGTTCTAGTTTCATTAGCCTCTTTCAGGCAATCGTTGTTAGTTACTCTGGCAATCCAAGGAATTTACAACATTCTTGTTCCTTTAGGAGAATAATTCCCTATTAACAGTGTCCTTTCATATTTGTTTTTCTGTCTACATGGTATTCTTTGCCTTTTCTTCAGGAACCATATTTCCACCATGACTGGATGTTTCTCGATTTATTGTCCATGTTTCACGTGCTTATTACAGTATAGTTTCTCTATAGCTCTTCAGAACACTTTTTCTCACTTCAATTGACAAGTTTTTTATTGGTGAGTATACTTTCCATCTTGCAAAAGGCCTATACCATAGCAATTTTTGTTTTAATCTCTCAGTGTAAGAATTTTTCCATTTACTTGGATGCTACATTGTGATATTTGTTTGTTTGTTTGTTTGTTGGAGATACCACAATCCCTGTTTTTTACAGTTTAATTGTAACCCTAGTTGTTCACCATGTACAATTAACCTCATCTACTAAATACTACAGATCCTGTTCATAAGGTGCATTTTCTACAGTTACGTGAAGCCACAGTACATATTCCCTGCTGTCAGTTGAGAAAGGCTAAGTACTTGCTGCTTTGCCCTAAGTTTGATGATGTTGGTTCAGAAATAATAAGTACATTCATGTGTTCCATTCTTGATTTCTTTTTTGTATTTAGTGCAAAGCCTGATAACCAGATGAGATGAATTATTTGAAACTGCCATCCCAGAAAGTTCTTGCCAAACACTTGAGATGTTGTACTGCAGCACAAGAAACAGCTGGCAGTGAGCATTTCTTATGGAAGTGTCAGTTAAGTAACAGATGCTTTACAGTATCTCCATCTGTATGGATTCAAGGAACCGTTGTGCAGGTACATTCCTTATGACTTTGTCATGTATGAAAAATCCAAATTTATGCTAACACTAAAATCAGATGATAATTTATATAGTGATATCTTCTCATGTCATCTTCATTTTTAAATTAAACAAACATCATGCATGGGATAGTTGATTGTGTGAAAAGAGAGAACACTTTCTGTTTATGAGAAATTTATAATTTGAATAACAAAGACACAAACCATATATAGTACGATTTATTGCCTGGCACATTTCGCTGCATCTCGTCAGGTACTTACTGCAGATGTCACACAACGTAGAGTGAAATAATTAGATTCATCGTTCAAGCTGAAATATACACGTTTGTTCGCACAGTAATTTATAAATTTATAATTTCTTTAAAAGACTAGTAATGGATTAGGTATAAGGAAGTGATGGTTTCAGAATCTGCACATACACACACATTACAAGATAGTCAAATGTCTTTATTGTTGCTGGTAAGACATATTACCCCCACTTGTGTTATTTATCTTTGTATTATTATTTGATGAAACCCTAAAATGTTCAGATACTTTGCTAGTCAACAGAAAACAACAGGCTTCTGACTCTGTTAGCAGGGCACAACTGGCAGAACATTTTATCCATATTCAGGGTTAAGTTGTGAACTGCATTGACAATGTTTATATTAATTACATACATTTATATTTTATCACTGGAAAAGTTAATAGTTTTCTGCGTTTGCATCTTATCCTCCATTGGAACATGGACACTCATCCAAGCCACGCCAAGCCATCCTTTAGTTTGCTGTCTCCTGCAGTTCAGCCCATGTCCTCCCCATATTATGCATCTCTGTCTTTAGTTTTATTCTCCACTATTTCATTCGTCCTTTGGGTTCTAGCTAAGAGATTGTCTAGTTTATCCTCAGATTTTTGCAAGGTGTGTCCTATCCAGTAGCAGTGTCTTTTCCTCACCTCTTGAATCAATGGAATATGTTTAGGTCTCTCAATGAGCTCTAAATGAGTGATTCTCTTGTGTCTTTCCAGTCCCAGTATAAAGTAAATCATAAAACAGCTTTATTTTAGACATTTTTTTTCCACTTAGTCCTGTCTTTTTTTTTTTTTTTAAATTAAGATGCTATCCCCAGTTTAACTTTCTGTTTCCTCAGTTTGGGAAATGTGTTGTGTGTTGAGAACATGTTTTTATTACCAATTTGTTTCAGTAATGCGCTGTTCTTAAAGCATTACTTCATTGGCAGAAATTTATCTCTAAACACTGATTAGACAGTACTCATGGTACATTCATAAATGCTTTTGTCTCCCTGCGAAGGGAAGATATAGCAGCATAGTAACTTGCACTTTCCTGTTAGCCTGGTGAATATGTGTTTAATTTTGCTTCAAGGCGAGGATTCTTTTCCATTGCCCTGGGTTCACAGATTGGCCCAGCCAACAATAGGTAGCAGGAAATTTACTAGGAAGCAAAGGCAGCTGGCATGGTATTGACCTCATTGCCCGCCGAGTGCCAGGCGGTTTAGAAATATGGGGCTAGCATTATATACCACATATGTCTCATAACATGCAAGAAATGTGTTATTTCCACTCCCTCAGAAGATGTAGAAGAAATGGGGTATTTGTAGTTGCCAGTTGGTAATGTGTGCATCATATACCACATATGCCTCATAGCATGCTAGAAATGTGTTATTTCCACTGCCTCAGAAGATGTAGAAGAAATGGGGTGTTTGTAGTGGCCAGTTGGTAATGTGTTCATCTACTCCATCCTGTCTTGTAACTTACGCTAAACTTGTCAGAAATAGAATTTTACCCGGAATCAACAATTTGATAATCCTTGTTGTGTTTATACTGTACTTTAGGTTTCAGATTGTGGAAGCAAAGTCTTTGTTGATGACGGCACAGGCATTGTACTTCTATCTGAATGTGACAAAGTTCCTTTAAAACTGTCAGTGACAAAAGGTGTGTATTAGTCACATTATTGTTTTATTTGTATGGAAGCTAGACATGCCTAATTATTATCTAAGAGCTATATGTCACAGTAACATCCAGTACAAATCACAATTGTCCAAAAGGGAAAATTAGTTGACATATATTAATATATTAATAAATAGAGATAGAAGGGAAAATTCTTCACCAAGTGGATAGTTTTAAATATCTAGGGACATTTATAACATCAGATGGAAGATGCACAACAGAGATTAAGAGCAGAATGGGGCAAGCAAAGGCTGCATTTCAGAAAATGAGGAATATCTTATGCAAAAAGTCACTATCATTGAATGTAAGAAGGAGAGTGTTGAGGTGCTATATAGAACCTGTTTTGCTGTATGGCTGTGAATCTTGGAATGTAAATGAACACATTAGGAAGAGATTTGAAGCAACAGAGATGTGGTTGCTGAGACGAATGTTGCGAATTCCTTGGACTGCCAAAGTAACTAACAACGAATGCCTGAAAGAGGCTAATGAAACTAGAACATTATATACAACAATAAGAAGTAGAAATTGAAGGGGTTTCAAGATGGCGACGGACGGTCATGTTGTTTTGTGTTCGTTAACTTTTTCGCGTAAGGGATGGATTTATTCATCTCTTGCGTGTAATTGGTGTGCCAGGATGTAAAACCAGGAGTTTCTACTCAAGATCTGCGCGGGTGCTACGGAGTTCGTGCATCGAGCGAAGCCATCCTTGAGTGAATTTTCAGCAGCGTGTGTGGTTATCAGCAGTCTGTGTTTACGTTTTTTCAACATGGCGGAAGAACGTCTTCTTTCCGAGCGATCAACAGTCAACATAACGAAGCGGCGTGGTAGCCGCGCAGGGACAAAGAAGCAAGGTAAGCGCGGGGGTTTGAGACGTTTTAGACTCAAGTGTCACAGTCTAGGACTCAGGAACATCCGTATTCTATATTGGAACTGTGCCAGTGTAAAACAACGGGGCTCTATTTTAGAAACCCTAGTTTACAGGAACGACATTGTAGCACTCCAGGAGATGAGACTGGGCGATCAGCTACTCCGAATTGCCAGCTTCAAATGTTTCTACAACAGACGACATCTGGGAACGGCGATTCTCGTTCGCGACAGCATGGTGGTGTCAGAGCTAGACATGTCCAGTTGGGACAGTGACGATATACAAATACAGGCGTTGAGAGTTCATTCCAGTATACCATTCGTGTTGGTTAATGTTTATGCCCGCAATGCGAGTGTGGACGCCCAGAAGTGGCAGTGCTTAAGTGGCATATTAGGCCACGAGAGAAATGTTATTTTCTGTGGTGACTTCAACGCTAAAGGCAGATCATGGGGAAACACTTCCTCCAATACACAAGGGGAGGAGCTCGAGACTGCACTGGAAACCATCGACCTGGTTTGTATCAACAGTGGCTGTGTCACCAGGACAGCAAGCCGTCCAGGCGATGATGACAGTGCTATTGATCTGGCGCTAGTTTCACCTTCACTCACTACAGTGTGTAGATGGGGTGTCCTAGGACACCATGGCAGCGACCACCACCCTTGCAGCATATTGGTGGAGAAAGGCAGAACCAGGCAGCACAAGCTAAAGGTAAAGACGTTCCAGTATGACAGTACAGGGCAAGATGTGGTGAGCAAAATAAGACGTGACAAGCGCAGAACGTTTCAGGGCAGGAGAAAAAGCTGGGAGCAGCCACCGTGGTGGAGTTTCGAGGTGGAGAAGGCTTGGGTGGATAGCGTATGCTGTAAGGAGATGGCAAAATGCCAAGAAGAACAGAGCTGGTCACCCTAGTCCCTGCTTGCACTTAGAAAGAGAGATGCACACAAAAGTAAGCTATTTAAAAAAACTGGTCAAGGTGGTTAAAAGCGAAAAATGGGCAGAGGTGTGTCAAAGAGTAAGCACAGACAAGTCACTGAAATTGTTCTGGCGACTACATAAAAGCATGAGTGGGGTAGTCAAGAATAAGAGCATTTCTGACTTCCAAGGTGCTGACCTCATCTGGCAGAGGACTGATGAGGACAAGGGCAAAGCCCTCTTTGAACGCTACCTTGAGCAGAGCAACCAGACAGACATGGGAGGCCGGAATCTGGCCAAGGAGGTCACCTCAGACAGATGCAAGGCCCAGAACACTTCGGATGAAGACACAGTGACAGTGAAAGAAATCAAGGCTGTGCTTCGACGATCAAAAAACAGCGCTCCAGGTCCTGATGGCATAAGATACGACGACATAAATAGGTGTACCGACAATGAGCTAGAGAAACTAGCAGACATGTACAACAACAGTATAGGGAGTGCTAGCATCAAGGAGGAATGGTTACATAGCTATCTGATTCCCTTGCCGAAGCCTGACAAAGACCACAAAAAAATTCAGGGATATCGAATTATAACCATGCAGAATACAGTAGGCAAGTTGCTGGAGAAGGTAATTGCCAGGAAAATATCAAGCCAACTAGAGAGGCAAGGTGTTTTCCCACCTACCCTGGGTGGGTACCGTCCAAAAAGAGAAACCTGGACCAATGCAGCAGTCTTTGCCCATGATGTCTATGAAGGTTTCCACTCAGGCACTGAAACTGTTGCTGCAGCGATTGATCTTGAGGACGCATACAACAGAGTACCACTGGATTTTTTAATGTTTCAGCTTCTTGAACTAAACGTAAGTCCATTCCTCCTTAGTTGGATCGCTGCAGCCCTCTTCCAACGGAAAGTAGTTTTTAGATGTGGCAGTTGGACTTCGGAACCAACAACAATATATCCTGGCCTACCACAGGGATCACCATTATCTCCGGTACTGTTCAACGCCTACACAGTGAGAATCACCAGTGAGCAGATCACTGGACCTGGCAGGACATTGTCATATGCCGATGATGTTTTAGTGTATCGTCAGGGTAAGGATAGAGAGGAGGTTGCTGTGGAACTACAAACCGAACTCAATCGCATAAGTACTTGGTGTGATGAAGCTGGGGCAATGGTCAACCCAACAAAGGCAACAGTGACTTGGTTCTCGTTGAATAATCATATTGTCAACAATCCAACACCAACTGTAATGCTGTGTTCAGAGACGGTGGAAAGAACGCAGGCAATGAATTACCTGGGGATACGGTTTGATCGAAGCCTTGCTTATAATGTGCACATAGACCAGGTGATAACAAAGGCCAAGCGGGGCTTGGCAGCGATGCGGGTGATGGCGGCAGCAAACTGTGAGCAGCGCCATCTATGTCTTCTGTACGAGGGGCTGGTCATGTCTGTTTTGGAGTATGCAATGGCAATCCTGACTCTCAGCCATAAGCAGATAGAAAGGATGGAAAGGATACAGAATGAAGCTATGCGCATTATTCTTGGATGTACAAGAGATACAGCATGCAGGGCGATGCGCTACCTTCTTGATTTTCCAACCATTGAAGAGAGAATGCAAGTTTGCAGGGCACGCGCCTACCTCAGAATTAACGCAAACACACAGCATCCACTGCATAGTGAAATTAGGAAGGTGAAGGGCAGCAGGTTAAAAAGAGGACGGTCGTGGATGGGTCAAGCCGAAGACATTCTTCAACAGGTGTGTTCACTTGAGGACTTAGAACCTGGCGAGGAGTGGGTGCAAGTGCCAACAGACTTCTGCACATCCTTTTCAGTTTGCATCCAACTAGATAGAAAATGCAGACAAGAAAATCCGGCTGCTGTGGAGGCTGAAGTACAAGCGTTGATTTTCGAGAATTCGCTTAGACAGTGACGCGGTCATCTACACAGATGGGTCGGTCGTCCGACATGTGAGAAGCTCATGGGCCTTTACAGCTCGGGCCGGAGGGAGAATTGTGAAGGAGGACTCTGGTGCTTTCACTGAAACCACAAGTAGCCTGACCATGGAAGTCATGGCAGTAAGTAAAGCAATAACATGGCTCGAGACACAGACATTCACTAGGGCTTGTTTCCTTAGCGACTCAATGAACATGATCAAGAGGATAGAGGAGGGGTCGATCCGAAGAGAATGGTTGCTGCCTCTGGAGCGGTCTCGGCTGGCAAAGATTAGTTTCATCTTCGTGCCAGGTCATGCGGGAGTACAAGGAAATGAGCGGGCTGACAAGCTCGCAGGTGAGGCTACTGCGGAGGGCGGACGCGCCATGGACCAGGCTGACATTCTGAATGCTCTACGAGAAGTGAGACTTTTGCAAGAACCAAGTGATGACTGTGAATCTACAACAATGGCCAGACTGCGGGAGCAGCAAATTAAAAGAGGGGTGGCCAAACAAGAACACTACGCAGGAAGCCAAAGAAGATTGATAAACCAACACAGAACTGGCGTCGTTAGCCGCTACACGCTGCGGGATTTGCTGAGGAGGGGATCCGAGCACTTATGGACTGAATGGTCCGATGTGCAACGAGGATGATCTGTCGACTAACTAACTAACTAATAAGAAGTAGGCAAGCAGTTTTTTTTTGGTCAGGTGATGAGAAGAGAGGCATTGGAGAACGTATTGACAACTGGAAAGATCGAGGGGAAGAGAGGCAGACCAAAAGAATTTATGCTGGATGGAATGCGATGGTGGCATGGAGGAATATCAATGGCAGGATTAATCCAGAAAACCAAAGACTAAATCTGTGGAGAGTCATGAACGCCTACGTCAGTCTGCATGGCACTTGATGATGATGATATTAATGTTAAGGAGCATAATTAACCCAGTGTGTGGAATAAACTCAATAGCCGTGATCAGAAGAGAAAGTGTAAGCCCATTAAACCTCTCAGACACACTGACCTCTATTTTCTACATTCAGTGTGCCACTTATTTTCTATCTTGCAGGTATGTATGTCATGGCAGTGGGCAGTCTGCAGTCAAGTGAAGAATGTCCTATTATGGTGCCTATCAAACTGCAGGACCTTTCATCCATAGACCATGCAGAAACACTATGGCCCTTGGAAGTAATAGATCAGTTGAACTTTTTGAAAAGCTGATGGTAACTGGTGTTTTCAAATGTTTTTGACGTGTAAATATGTGCTTATTCCTTACATGGTTTAAGAAGCATGACGCTGTGAGGTTGACATGCTCTGTGAAACCAAGGCTTTGCTCAACTTTTCAACCTAAGTACTGCAATGGCAGTGTTCTGTCAGTGATATCACCATGACGATTATTTAGAGAAAACTATGTCAAGCTTGCTGTGTCTGGGTTAACCGTGAACCATAAGCATCACATTATTCTGTTATGTGATCCAGTTCACTCTGTAGGTCCTTGACTATTATATAACCCTCATTTCCAAGAACATCATCAACATAGAACAGTGACCTACGTCTGTTGGTTGCTTGCTCTCAAGTTATGCTAGTATTTTGTTTTTGCGCTCGCTCGCTTTGACCTCAAGCGTTGACACACTACTTCTAGTAGTGCTGGACTGAATTTTGCGTGTGGATTAGCTTTCCCTATTAACAGTGTCCCTCGCCATCAGGTGAACCCACTCTGACTTAAGAGATAATGCTAGTAGTATATACATTGAAGAGAATCAGTGACCGTTATGGTAGACCAGAATTAATGCTAGTTGGTTGTGATGCCACTGACTGTACCTAATCACTACCTTTCTGAAAAAGTGTTGTAGAAATCCAGTCGACAGCAACAGTTGATAAGTTCAAAGTCAGAAGATAATGCAGCAGAATCTTACAAGACACTCGGTTGTAAACATCCTCTAGTTCTTTTGTAACAGCATATGTTTCCATACCTTCATGGAAGCCTACATAGTCATCATGAGCAAATACCACAGCATTACTGCCATGATGTTAGAGGTGTAGTAAGGTACTCTGTATTCTACTATGGTGGCTCATAGCGTGCTCACAAAATCTCCTTACAGATGATGAACAACATGAGACATTTAGTTGCAGAAAGTTTATTTAGCTGAAATGTCTATTACAGTGGTTCTCAACCTTTTTTGGCCCATGTCCCCTTTACCATATGTTCATAACGTCAATTCTCCCCCCCCCCCCCCATCCCCCATTCAAATTTTCTCCCTTTAAATCCCCCCCCCCACCCTTACTCAGTATACATAAAAATGGAAACTAAATTTAATAACACATACTAGAACAAGTCTAGACATCTACATAAAACGTGATTTGCGGGTCTACTTACTTTTTAAAACGAATTTCATTAGGATGATAAGTACAGAACCATAAAATTTAGAGGGAAAAACAATATTAAGTAACTGGTTCTTGTATTAATGCGATCTTGAAATAATCTTAATCTTAATTCCCCCCCCCCCCCCCCACCCACCCCTGGAAACCCTAAAATTCCCGGGGGGGGGGGGGGGGGGGGGGAGAAAATTTCCCACCGGTTGAGAACCACTGGTCTATTACAATATTGTTGTAGCATTGCAGCTCATGCAGAAACAAATCAATGGTTGCAACTTGTATGAAACCCCCTTACACTACACAGATGACTGACATATAGCAGGAAGATAGGATCTCTTTCATTCCAGTGAGTAAACCAGACATACTCCAATGAGTAAATCAGACATACTCCAGTGAGTAACTCAGACATACTCCAGTGAGTAAATCAGACATACTCCAGTGAGTAAATCAGACATACTCCAGTGAGTAAATCAGACATACTCCAGTGAGTAAATCGGACATTCTGTAATAACGGCTTCCAGCCTCCTCTAGCCATATATTCATAATATCAAACTTAGAAAAATAATATATGTTTCCAAACTCACCAAACACCACGTTGAAGGGTCATGAATCTACTTCATATTTGATTATATCAAGCCACAATTGTTCACATTTTGTTACTCTCATGGACAGTTTACAATAAGTCATTGAATTCATCGTGCTTCCTAGATGAGGGTTGCAACTCACCGAAGGTTTTCAGTTACATCACCAAAACATGCATCTCTGCCCGTTCTCACAGCCTATTACACAATGTTTAACACACATACGCCAAGTAGACTGTAACAATTATACCATTGCTCTGTTTGACATGTAACCGCCAAGAGTTGGCGGCAGGATGTATAGTCGTTCCAGTCCACCTGTCATTTTTGTATTGTGGTGATGTGATGGCCACTAATTTGGTACGATCTTTACCTAGTTTTGGCAAGGGCAGCAGAATTTATGCAACCAGTCTTTGTTAATGGTGTTGAATGCTATGGTTGAAATCTTTGGGTAGCGTTTTAATTTCTTCACCTGATATTCTTCATATGTCTGCATATTAGGCCCCATCAGGGGTCCTAATGCAGTATCACTCGAACCCAGATGCATGTTCTTAATACTGTGCTATGACAGAGAAAACACTGCTCAATTCATCCCCTGCACACATTTGTGCAATGGTTATTTTAGTATGTAATCTACTTTTCATGTCCTTTTGATCTGTCTGTTCCAAATATCTGGTCAGAAATGCTAATTTCTTTTATTAGTACATAAAAGATATGTCTTGAAAAGTCAAGAATCACTGTAAATCTTGATGTGCCACTCTCTAAATGCATTAGTGATTCTGTTCTATCATTTTAGTCCTGCACTGACCCCAGTTAATGAATTGTTGTTTATTGGTTTTATTCTTTCTCCATGTTTACTAGTCATACAGCAGTACTAATTTAACATTATAGTTAAATTATCTAAGTGTGGTACTAGATTTAATTTCTTTTAGCTACCATGAATTTCCTAGTGCTGTGAAAGCTCTTTTGTGTAATAATTAAATAAAATAATCAACATTCGCAAATGTGTCTGCAACCCCCTATTATTTGTATGCAGCTTCGACTTTGAGAAGCTCTGATGTAGACTACCCTGTGTTGTGACTGCTGACTTGGTGGAATGTTTGTGTAAAGCTTGGATAAATGCTGATGATCCTGTGTTGTCATGGCTGTCTGCTAGAATTTAATGGAAAGACGCTCACAAATGATAACTCATGATGTTCTTGATTCACTTCCATACATGAGGATTAGCTCGATATAGCTATCAAGAAGTTCACTCAAGACAAAAATGAAAGCCAGAAGAGGATATCTCACCTAAATGTCATTGTCACTCAAATGTCCTTTGCTGTAAAGATCATGATGGAGATTCTCAGCTGGATGTTAAGATCAGCTTATTACAGGGGATAGTGGTGCATGTGTGTGCATACATTTAATGACTAAATTCACTATGAGCACAGAGGTAGAGGCAGTCACTGTCTGTTGTGTTGCTATACTTTCTAGAAATGAGGTGGATCAACAGCTGAGGTCATGCAGGAGTCTGAGGTAATGAGTGAGCTGGTCTGCTGGCCTCAAGGACGTGCTGAGAAAGGACAAATATTGTGCATCATAAATGACAGGTTTCTGCAGGCTGACACAGATATTGATAAATCACATCAACTAGGATTTCAGCATCATCTGTGGCAGTAACAGTCGTGATCACAGACACATTAATGATGTTGCTGCATTCATAATCAGTGAAAACTTATCAGCTACCTTCTGACTTCTGCTGAGAAAGACAGCACATTTGGGTATATCATGAGAGCAGTGACAGAGATTGTTGTTAATTATCAATTGAGCTAAGCTACAAGTACAATGTAAATCATTGTGTTTAATCGCTGTTGAATAAAATACTTTATAATGTTTTGTTTCCTTATTTTTATTATTTTCACCTACTGCCCATTGATATAGTATTTTGCCTGATAATGTCACGAGCATTGGGCAGTTTATTAACACATATAATGTCAGTTCTGCTTGACAGTCAACAGTGCATAGATTGATGGATTGTGAACAGTCATTGGGGAGATCCATCCATCATCAAGTATTTCAGCTCTTGGGCTGGTCATGAAGTGTCCTGATCATTCCATTTCATGGTTGCATCTTGTGCCACTTATGTCTTTACTTCCATGCATGTCTCCAGTTGAGAGATATATGAACTATTTCAACTATTGAATACAGAGAAGCACTACACTTCTAGATACAATGCTTTGTATCAAGTTTTTATAATTTGTCAGACATGTTATTGTGAGAAACCTATCAAAATCTGTTATGTTAATAAAGTGCATATGCCTGTCCTTCTGCATGCACTGTTCAGTAATGGTTTATAGAAAACACATGAAATAAATATGAATTCAAGAATAGCACCATTGTACTTGGGACATTTCCAACATTCTGTGTTCCCTTCTTCAGTAGCCAATGAGAAGTTCCCTTGCTGATGGTACCAGTGGCGCCTTGATTAAAAGTCTGCCTACATTTTCCCCCTATATGCTTAGTATTGTTCAGACCCCTTGCTCACTCCCCACTGAATCAGCCTCGTCAGATGTTTATCCTCAATCTGTTTTGCTGCAGCTTCCACTTGATCTCAGAAAGCCTTCATTACACGCCTTTTCGTATGTGTAGTTTGATAGATTTGGAGTGCCATCAAATACTTCTGTGCACAGCTCTATGTGTGATTCTATTTATGGAAAGTGTCTGGTGATTGATTTATTAATTTCCACTACTTTATCATAAACATTATTAATGCAATCATTTTTATTGCACTTTTTCCCATCCCAATTATTAAAGATCTTGTATAAAAATGGAAGATTCATGAAGACATTTCATTACCCACAGGACAAGACAGTAATCGTTTGTTGTTGTCACATAATGGGACAAGAGGACCTCGAAAAGGTTATAACAACCGGAATGATAACATGTATTAGAGGAGGGAGGCAATGCTTTATATGTTGACAGAGTGGTATGAAAGAAGATCAAGTGTGCTAGAGAGTAGGGAGAAGATGCTATATAGCTATAGAGTGACACGGAATAAAGCTGAACACTGTTAGACAGTAGGGAGAGGATGCTATATTGGTTGACAGGTGGCACAGAAGAAGACTGACAGTGTTGGAGAGTAAGGAGACGATATTATATAGATTCACAGCAACATTGCTGGGCAGGGAAATAGGTACATCAAAATTGTGATGGGTGACTAAATTTCTACATTTAACCAATTATTATACATTGATCGGAAGTATGGGGGGGGGGGGGGGGGAAGAGATAATATAGTAGGACATAACACAGCAGAATGAATAATACTAGGAACATAACAACAACCAACACCAAGTGAAGTGAGTTTCAGTGCCTGGCCAACTACACACCTCATGAAAGTATATAATCACTAACAATGTATTTTAAACTATTAAATCAACTACCATGAATGAAAATAGCACAAATGGGCTTTTATCATCATTGCCATGTGCCATGTTCAATTACAGACCCAATCCAGGAGTTGTGATCCAAAGCAATGTATCCCCTTTGTGAATAATATAAACATTAGGTTGCACAATTTGTTGCCTGACATGTTTCACTGCACCTCGTTAGGTGCTTACTGTAGAATCATGTATCATATAAAGTGAATAAATGACTCCTTTTCTGTAGTTTAGCCATTAAAGGATTCATCTGTTCACTTCATATGATATATAACTCTGCGGAATGTACCAATCTTATAATCCATCCATCATGTGCCATGCCGGTAAGCATGGACGGTCATATTCTGCCATCTCACTCAATCACCAGAGTCATGGATCAGCTCTGTGTTTCTGTCTCGACCATGCCACAAGGCCAAACCATCCAGGTACTTGCTTCTAGGTCTTCCCCTTGGTCTATTCCACTCGATCTTAACAGTTGTCACCAAGTTCTCCAAATCATTTCTTCTCATAACATGCCCACAAAATTGTGACTGTCCACGTCTAATGTCTCTAATCAGTTCACGATCTTCATTCTTATAATGCATAATGCCAATGTCATGTCGGTACTGATGTGTGGTTCAGAAACATGGAGAATTACTAAAGAGATAGTAAACTACAAACAGTCACTAATTGGCGCCTGCACAGAATAGTAGGACTGAAATGGTATGACAGAATCACCAATGTGGAGCTCATGAAGAAGCTAGGCAAATTCCAGTGAATCAAGAGGTAAGGAAAGGGCCTTAGATACAGCACACACTGTGAAAAGCAGAGAATAATATAACCAGACGCTGTCTTGTCTGGAACCCTCAAGGTGGAAGAAATAGCAGGAAACCTAAGCACAGGAGAAGAGAACTACAAAGATGAATAAAAGGGAGATAACACGCGATATGATGCTTGGCGTGGGTTGGTTGAAGGCATGTGCCCAATTTGGGGGGAGGGGGATAAAGAACAGAAGAAAAAGAATGCATCCGAGGAGATGCAAAGAAATATACCAGGCATTACATTGTACAACTCTGGTGATTGTGTGAGATGACAAATTATATCCGTCGACGCATATCAGCTTGGCACGTGCTGGTTGAATTGTAGTAGTCTCAACAATTGGATCCAAGTGTAGTTTGGTAGGACTGGGCCAATTATTTAGTCACTTCAAGTGATGCACTGTATATTAAGAGTTCATTAGGAATACCAATCAATGGAGAAATATGTTTATACATAAAAGTATTCACCAGCATTTGTGGAAGGTATGACAGAGGCATAACCATCGGGATAAATATTGAAATGAGAAGCTTAAATCTGTCTAGAGAAAAACGCATTTGTAAACGATCTCTAATAAACAACAGACGTTGCAAGTACAGACAGCTTTCTTTGGTCATGTGATGAGAAGAGAGGCATTGGAGAACATCGTGACGACTGGAAAGATCGAGGAAAAAAGATGAAGAGGCCGACCAAGAGAAATGACGCTGGATGGATTGAGATGGTTGGGGGGGGGGGGGGGGGGGGGGGGAGAGAGAGAATATCATCAGCAGCCGAGTTGATCCAGAAAACCAAAGACATACATGAACGCCTACTCCCGCTGGCAAGGCACTTGATGATGATACAACAATCATCTTCAGGTAATAGGTCCTTACAGAACATGGATCTCACCTGGGCCCGCCGAAAATATTCACGATTCTCTGCCAGTTCTCCTGCATGTTCATACTCCAGATGTCTCTAGAGTTATGCATCTTCGTGCCGGTCATCCCCCGCCTCTTCTTCCAGGAACCATGCCATCACCGCCCCCCGAACGTTGGTGACGTTTAACATAGCCAAAGTATTTTCAGTTTCAGACATGACACAGTTTATAAGCCAGTTTTCTTCAATGATCTAGATCTAGTAGAATGTCAGTATTGTTCATCTACTTGCTCCACGATATTCTAAGAACTTTTCAGTAACATTTTGCACACTTTGCTCTGATTTTCTTCTTTAGTTATTGCATAATACTAATAGCCTATAACTGACATCCGCATGTGGTTGTCACAGAAGGGATGCGTGTTCTCAAAAATGTTACTTTAATGTGTTTGTTGGTATTGTGCCATAGGTTTTTAATACCGTTAATGGCCTGTATAGCTAGCTGTCCTGTCTCACACCCAGTTGTCTCTGCAGTGTCTCTTGTCCATATTCGCGCAGGTTGACTCCTGCTTCGTCTTCAATGAATCACATATTCCAAATAATACTAGGGACACGGCCAGAGTTTCAACAGGAAAGTACTGCCATAACTATGATACTGAAATTGAGGCATTCAAAATAGCAATAGAGAAATTACAAAATACCAGCCATGGTAGACAACCTGTGGTGATATTGACAGATACAAAATCAGTAATAGAGGCACTCCTGTCTGGGAAATTATCATTTCTAGGAGTAAGGACACTACTTTCTGAACTTAGCAGTCAGCATAAGGTCACCATACAGTGGATACCATCCCACTGTGGAGTACCCGGAAATGACAGAGCTGATCGATTGGCTAAGGAAGGAGCAAAAGAAGAACAGCCTGATGTGCCCATTACATTCCACCAAAAGGAAAGAATGATAAAATCAGTCAGAAGGACACCAAACCCGACTCAAGACGACTACCACGTTATGGACAGACCAGAACAGGTCATAATTCTGCGCCTCAGAACAGGACACAATAGATTACGCAACCACATGTATACAAAATTCAAGATTGGTGACACAGCCATGTGCACATGTGGTTTGGCGTCGCAGACAGCAGAGCACATACTCCAGGACTGCCCAAACTACAACATATCCAGGCGAACCTTCTGGCCTAGAGAGACAACAGTGGAAGATAAACTCTATGGACCGCTGAGTGAACTAAAAAAAGACTGTTAGATTCATACAAGAGACAACATTGCAGTTACAGACATATTTCAAGCGAACGAAAGAAGAAGAACATATTCCATTGCTGTTCTCTCCAAGCCACTGTGTCGTTTAATATTGCCGAAAAATGGGGGATTCGTGGTCTCGAGGCATGGTGTCCGCCTCGAGTGCTGGAGGTCCCTGGTTCAAGCCCCGGTGAGGACCGGGGTTTTTGCACGTGGACTTCTAGTGACAAACTTTCCCCTGGTCTCTGGGTAGTGAGATCAGACGCCCGTGTGTATTGTTGCGCACGTAAAAAAAAAAATCCCTTGGCTGTTGGAAATCGAAAAAGAGTAGCCTAACGGCGCTGCCCGGGCAAAATTTTGAGTTAAAAATCTACCCACAGTATTTAAGGATCCTCGCCGGTGCTACAGAGTTCGTGAACTGAGCCGTGAGATTCTCCAGACTCAGGCTTGAGTTAGGAGTAGAACGGAATACTTATGGGTTACACTCATGTGCCGTGATGTTGATCCGTCGACTAAACTAAACTATTGCCGAAATATTATACTTTCTGAAACATGATGCCATTTATGAGGTAGTTGTTCTTCGATTTTCGGATCTTCTAGTCTTCCTTCATCTCGGCTCACTATATTCTTAGAACTTTTCTGTAACATGTAATCTCAAACGCTCAGATATTCTTCGTTAGCGATTGTAAAATGATTCACAGTTTGCATATTGCCACAGAATAAAAAACACGTTCTCAAAAATGCTCTCCTGTTTGCTGGTGTAGTGCCATTGGCTCTTAATACTGTTTAACCTCTGCATTAAATTACTATGGCTATGGCCAGCGGTTCAACAATGCAATCGACAAACAAACGGTTTAACCTAAAGCACACACAAAATCATACGTTTCATCCAGTGTGCTTGGTTTGTTTATTTTATTTTTCTGTAATTATGTAAATGTCTATGGATACAAATTTGTACCAGTGGAATTGCAACTAGAGACTAGTTAGCCACTAGCAATGGAGGATCAGGAGTGGCCTACAAAGTCAATGCAATCGAACCCATGCATTCATCAGACGGAATAGTCTGTTCAAACCAATAAACACCTTTTTTTAAAATTTCATTCTCTCGCTTTTAACTCAAGCGCAGTCCATTCTTCTTCTTCTTCTTCTTTGCGTTCATCCGGAGTGTTTTTTCAGATGTGATTGCGGTGTGTCTAAGTTATGCGCCCTTTGGCCGAAACCCGTAGGCCAACACATCCGACTTTTAGCGTGCTTTTTTGACCAGGTAGCATTCCTGGGAGACTCTTACTTTTGCGGTACCACAACACAGCTGGCCAAGTTGGAGCGTCGAAGACTTAACGGTCATATCCTTCAAAGGAAGGCAGGGACAGTCCATGGCATTTTCCGCCATCCAGGATGGCTTCCACAATTGCAGGGCCGACACATAGCGCCCTGGTGCTGGGCTCACCGTGGGAGTCGTCACGTCCTGCTCATGGCTGCTTTAATTCCTCACTTCAATATATTGGGCATTTCGTTCGCCCCGGGCCGTTCCCGCACAAACCGGACAGGTTTGCAGACGGTATCCACTCAGTGAGTTTTCGACACGGACATGTGCTTGTCGTTGCGCCCGCCAGAGCTGTTCCGGGCACGACAAACATTCGGAAAACTACCTAGTCAGAGCTGTTCCTGGCACGAGAGACATTCGGACAAGACATTTCACTCGGACCTAAATGCGTAGTGCCAATTTTTATTTTGCCACCCGTAGGACGGCACTCCCGGCTTCGGCGGGCATTTTTAATGAGGTTAGCCTTCCTCGGGTTTCAAGGTACGTTAGACTTATTTTTGTGATGTCGCCAACATCTCAGCTGGTCAAGATAGAACGATAAAAGACACCACGGTCGACTCTCAAGGGAAGGCAAAGGCAGACCATGGGCATTCCCTCGTTATCTAAGGAGGCTTCCATAATTGCAGAGCCGGCACATATTGCTATGAGACTGGGCTCACCCGAGGAGTTGCCTCGTCCTGCTCATGGCTGCTTTTGTTCCTCACTTCCATGTTTTGGGTATCTCGCTCGCCACTGGTCGCTCAAACACACACCAGGAACGGTTAGTCTGCGGGCGACATCCACTAGTAAGCTTTCGCTTTGGACTTCGGACCACGCAATGGATTCGCTAGCCGTGTGTTCCATTTCATGTTATTGAGACGTTTTTCCACCTTTGGTTACTCTCTACGAGTTAGATACAGACAGTTTTTGTAACCATTTCGTTCGACTGGGGTACTTCTTCAACCTTTTTGTACTCGCTCACGAGGTAGGCTACATGTGCTGCCGGCTCAGCACCTTACCTCCGTATAGCAGTGAGCGAGAAACCGCCAGACCCTCTCATCCGGGGATCCCTCATATCTCCCAGCTGGGAGCCTTCGGACAGGTATCTGAACTGGGCATGTAGCATGCTCAGTATCTCACCTCCATTTTTCGGTAGGTGAGTATCGGCCCGGCTCTCTCATCCAAGGGTAGTAGCTTAGAGGCGTTCAGCTACATCTCTCAGATGGAGGCCTTTGTGTAAGTGTCTGGACCAAGTTTGTGGCTTCGTGCGCCTGAGTTAAAATTTTGACTGCTATCCTCAGTCTACCTGCAGAGCAGCAGGTTGTGTCTCTCTTAGTCTGGTCCCTATCCCAAGAGCTTTCCAATATGTAGTTTATATCCATTGGCACAGCGCTTGGGGGTCAGTGGGACCGAGGCAAGGTAGAGACACATCGGGAGAGGCAGTCCATTCTACGTGCTACTACTTGACTTCTAGTGCACTGGACTGCTTTTTGCGTGTGGATTAGCTTTTCATATTACCAGTGTCCCTCGCCATCAGGTGAACTCACTGTGAATTCAGAGGTACTTGTAATTTACGTCCGGAAGTTAAAGACGAGATGTCAACATTTTAGTGCTGATCTCGTCTACACTCTTGAAGCCCAGACACGGAAAACTCTCAGTTACAAGAAATGAAAAAAAACTAGTAATCGTGTGTAGGTTTTACACAACAACTATCAACGAGAAGAAAAAGAGGAGCAAATGGAGTAGTTATAGTTTATATTTTTAAAAGTTAGTTGCATATCTTTTACAGGACGTAGTAGTCAACACCAGCATTTTTTTTTTTTTGCTGTTATGATCTCTTGGCAAGTTTACATTCAGAAGTTTGTGTCACAGAATGCCGCGAGTTTCACCAGAATGCTCTCCTAAATGAAAGTATTCAATAACAGAGGAAAGAAAAACTAGAGGAATAAAATTACGCTTCTTGGCGGCTATCCAGATATGATACCAAATCGCGCACCATTGTACAAGGTAACCCTCTACTGAGCCATGACGTAAGATTGCACACGAAGACGGTAAGTAATTAAAATGGCCCACGGTCACATGTGTGATGGCCAGACACTCTTGAAAAATTTATGATATACAGGCTGGGATATAATTCAGTCTGCACCGTAGAAAGTGTGAAGTGTTGGGCTGAATAAGAAACGCTAGAAAATTGCGAAGTGTCAGGACCCTTTATATGGCCGACCGCGCATACTAAATGGAGTGTGAAACGGACCCACGTGAATGGAGTCATTCACCCGAGAAGGGTGGGAATAAAAGTACTCCTGGCCCAAGGGAAATTACAACCACGCGAAGGTGGGAAGTGACAGGACGTGTCACTCGGGGAAGTAAACGCAAAGTGAGATAGTAAAAGGCGACAAAGAGATCAGAAACGGTATATATGCTATGGGATTCAGATGCTCAAATCAGATACTTCAGAAATAGGAACAGGTATGAAAGAATTATATGTCTAAACTTCATATGTCTGAGTCTTGTGTTGTTTGAAGTTTCTAGGAATGTTAGTTTCTAGCCTGTAAATTCGGCAGCTTCATTTGTCGGCCTGTTTTAGGCTATTTCATTGAGACTATCAGTGTCTCTTGTTACTGATCTGCGAACTAGTATTCCTCAGTTTACTGTCTACAGCATATTGCTATAAGTTTGTTATTCTTACTATACACGTAGGAATATACGATGCTAGGTCTCTGCTCCTTGCATATATTTTAAATATTTATATGTCTCATTCGTTATGCTATTATTAGGAATATCATTATTGCCTATTTTGAATTTGCATACTTTGAGGCTGACATGCATAGTGTCTATTTTATGTATGAGATGCAAATTGTCATATAGTAACTCACCAGGGAATAGGGTGTTGTGCTATTTTGTCTTATGCGCAGCGCGCAGTGGCATATTGTCTATTGATTGTGTTTGAAGCAGAGATGTAGTAGTGCAGACATTACCCATAATCGGTATCGGGTGTATGGTGCGCTTAGCCCTTTCAGTGTGTGATGAACGAGCGTTAATCGTAACTCACTTAGGCATAGCACAGAGGCTGATCACTGGCACTTAAGCCCGGCAGTCAGATACTCTTGTAATAACACTACTGACCAGTTGCTCTGCTGAAACAATTTGTGTGACCGAGAGGCTGCAAGGAACCGGGTGTCTGATTTAGTGACATGGACTTTTTTTTTTTTTTTAGCATATCCTTTACAGGACTTAGCTGTCAACACCAGCATCTTTCAGCTGTATGTTGATCTCTTGGCAAGATTACGCTCAGTAGTTTGCCATTGCATTCTGAGCGGCCGGCTCAGTATCCCGCAAGTCACGAGCGGGGGTCGAACCGCCTCAGCTCTCGCTCCGCTACGAGACTCTGCGTGATAAACGGGATTACAGAGAGAAAGTGTTGTAACCCCACAGCCAGAGAGACCGGCGACATGGACTTTAGGGAATTTAATTATTCACGAGGGGACGTTACATGGGATGACATGGGTTGTAACTACAGGTGTTTTAGACGATGGAAAATCCTCCCCAACTAGGCAGTAGGAGAGAGATATAGAGGGAGATAGAGGAGAGTGAACGCAATAAAGCTGGAAGAGAGACACTGCTATACTCTTCAATGTGAGTGTGTATATGGGGGGTGATAGATTGTATGTATTACATAGGATTGTACTGATGTAGAATTAGTGTATACACATTCTTGATTATGTCTTCCAAGCTCTCAACAAGATCACCAGGTTTTCCCGTGCAGTGACAGTGAGGAGGGACCAGGTGGCGTCAAGAGGAAGACTGTTCCAAACACTGACCGGCTGTGTTTATATGACCATAACTGTCCGTAGGGGAATACTATTGGTAGCAAGGCAGATCACATAACCCGGCAACAGAACCAGACAGGATACAAGTAACTTTAGAGTTATGTACATGCATTTCACCACTACATATATGTGACTATTGCATTCCATAAACCTCTACAGTTTCACTATCGTCATCCTGATAACCAGCATATGGTTAATGATTAATGATAGACAATAACAGTTGATAGAGTTTGTTTTAATTCATAGTTATCTGTTATTTTCCAAATGTGCATACACGTGAGTGTTTGTACATTGGTGGGGGATTATTTACATACCAGGGAGGGCAGTATTGTCGGGGGGGGGGGGGGGGGGGGAACATGCACTGCCTAGTAGTCTAGCAATATACGTAAACCTAGGCATCTAACTTTCCCTTTCCACTCTTGGGGATACCAGGACCAGCTAATTATTAACGAGCCATTAGCGGCTGTACTCTTTAGTTATCCAAGGGCTTAATCTTTATTTCTGCCCTATAGATTGTGTCCCGGGTCAATTTCTGACAAATTCGGGTTGCCCGCCAGTGAAAGCGCATTTAATTTGGTAGCGGCACCCCCAAATCGCGCTCATGTGTGATTCGAATGCAGGATCACGAACTGCGTCCGTGACTTCTTCGCCACGGAGCGGCCTAGTTTATGTAAAGTGAAAATTAATTGAAGCCGTGGTCTTTTGGGGCTGCAGTGGCATAGTGAATTTAATTCCCGGCAGAAAGCACGAAACATGTTTGCTATCCGTACCGCTCTGGGGTCGACCCACGAGTAGTGTAGTAACGTGGTTAGCACGCGAATTTGTGGTGGAAATCGATATTCCACCACAAAGGGCGATAACTCTTCAGGTATTTTAAGTAGGTGGTCAGAGGCGGTCTGGTCTAGTGACTCATCATAGGTGGCGTGCGTGGTCAAGTAATTATAGGTACGACATAAAAAAAAAATACGACATAAAACATCAATAAAGAAAACAAAAAAAA
>JACEFZ010017616.1:0-11360 GCA_014155875.1 Cepaea nemoralis | reverse complement strand
ATTTTAGCAAGTTTATCTACTACAGATGCTAATCCTCGCCATTCCATTCAACAAATGCCATAGAATATTCCCAGATGTATATTAATGCCACAATTTAAGTGGCTATTGTATTGCAAATTGTGGCTTTGCCTCGTTGTGAAAGAAACAGTTTGCTACTTGGCCCATTATTTATCACATGTTGGGGAAAATGGCGTCGGTGGTACAAGCCTTAACTGATATAGTGCCAAGGAATTAACATATCGTTAAATGCAACCTCCTATTTGGACAGAAGGACGATATATCTCCATACTAGTGTCATCGTGTTATTTATTTTGTTTCGTAGTATCTTCCGCAATTGTAATGTTCATTGAACGGAAATATACATTATAATATTTGTTCATATATTGTGTACCATGTTTGGTCAAAATCTACTTTTTGTTTGGGACTGATTCAGTTAAGTATATGCATACATTCGCCAAAGTTATTCATCCATTACATTTCCATCCATCATGTGCCATGCCGGTAAGCGTGAGCGGTCATGTTCTGCCATCTCACTCGATCAACAGAGTCGTGGATCAGTTCCGTGTTTCTGTCTCGACCATGCCACAAGGCCAAGCCATCCAGATACTTGTTTCTAGGTCTTCCCCTTAGTCTGTTCCCCTCGATCTTACCAGTTGTAACCAAGTTCTCCAAATCATTTCTTCTCATAACATGCCCAAAAAATTGTGACTATCTACGTCTAATGTTTCTGATCAGTTTACGATCTTCATTTGTTTCTTGAAGGACTTTTTCATTGGTCTTTCTGGCTGTCCATGGTATTCTTTGCATTTTCCTCAGAAAGCACATTCTCTACAGCCATCAGATGTTTTTCAGCCTGGCTGCTCATTGTCCAAGCTTCACATCCATATAAAAGTACAGGTTCTATGTAGCATCTCAACACTCTTTTTCTCGTTTCAATTGACATCTTTTTATTGGTCAGTATGTTTTTCATCTTGCTAAAGGCTACTTTTGCCATGGCGATTCTTGTTCTAATCTCTTCAAGGCATCTCCCATCAGATGTTATTACTGTTCCGAGATAATTGTACCTATTCACTTGTTGAAGAATATTCCCATTTACTTGTATATTACACTGTGGTATTTCGTTCTTCCTAGTGACGACCATAATCTGTGTCTTTTTACAATTTAATTCTAACCCTTGTTGTTCACTGTGTGTAACAACCGCATCTACTAAATTTTGCAGGTCCTGTTCATTGTCTGCAATCAAGACTGTATCATCTGCATATCTAATGTTATTGATTCATCGTCCCCCAATGTTGATTCCTTCCATATTTTCAATATTTCTGAAAATATTTTCACTGTACAGGGAAAACAGATCTGGAGACATTACACATCCCTGTCTCACACCTCTCTTAATAGGCTGATATTGGCTTACTTCATTATCAACTCTTATGGCAGCTTGTTGTTTCCCATATATGTTTTTTACAAGTCTAAGGTCTTTCCCATCAATTTGTAGATCTTCAAGCATCCTTATCATGTTGACATGTCTCACTTTATCAAAAGCCTTTGTGTAGTCAATAAAGCAAAGTTGTAGATCTGTGTTTACTTCTATAGAACGTTCGATTATGGTTCTCAGTATATACACAGCATTTACTGTACCCTTGCCTACTAGAAACCCACATTGTTCTTCTCCTATTTCAGGTTGTATTTTCCTCCTAACTCTTTGCATGATAATTCTTAGCAAAATCTTCGTGATGTGACTCATTATACTAATTGTTCGATGTTGATCACATTCCAAGGCTCCTGGTTTCTTTGGGATTGCAATAAATACAGAATTACATAACTCATGAGGTATATTTCCAGTATCATATATTGTATTAAGCAGACTGGTAACTTTATCTATTCCATATTCTTCTAAAGCATTAATCATTTCTTTTGTGACGCTGTCTGGACCGGGGGTCTTGCCAGATTTCATATGATTAAGAGCATTCTGAACCTCCATCTTCAAAATTGCTGGCCCTTCATTGTTATTTTGAACAATATATTGTTCGTCTCTGTTATCGTCATAAAGGTTTTTCACGTAATCTGACCATACATGTAAAATCTGATCTTTTTCTATTATGACTTACGCACTTACTTATGACCATTATGTTTATGGTATCGATAATAGGGGTTTACAGATGTTGAGCATTTACTAGAGTCGGAATAAAAACACAGAATATAAATGAGAAGCTCGACGGATGGGAAAACACAGACAACTATAGCCGAACGTTTCGAGCGCAATCTTCATCAAAGGAACAACAAGAACGGACAGACTGGCTGGGTCTGCACCCCTTGGTGGGGCACTGGTGTATGATAAGGCTGATATGGTCGGGGTCTTTGAAACCGTGTATATAAATTATAATGCAGAAGAGCGGGTAGATCATCACGGCTTGGACAGAATGGTGCTGCAGGGTATACCAAGAGGATCTGGCCGACACTCAAAACTCCAAGGAAAGGCCAGACGAACATAATAAGACTAGTACTGGCAAAATTAATATTAGCACTCTTCGCTGGCTGTTGCAGATGAGGACGGAGCACTCATGGGAAGTTCTGAGTGCTGTCATATTGGTTCTTGACTGAACTCAATTCAACAACAAAAACGAAACAAAATGTACACAAAGAACGAACAAACAGAACAATTATATAAGCAAATCCCAATCGAGGAAAGTGATAACTAAAAACGGAAATATTAATCGAGATAGGAGTACATGCACACATTCGATTGTGTCTGTGTGTGTTTCTTTTCTTTTCTTTTTTCTTTCTTTTAATCCGTCATTGTTTCCCGTCTTACTTTGATTATATTCAGACATGTATAGCTCATTTTCGTGGTGCCACTGTTAGCGGGAACTGAAATATCACAGACACGTTCTTAGTTTGACGTAAACCAAGTAGGAGAAACATTCTTAGAATGTCGTAAACCAGGTAAGAGAAACATTCTTAGAATGTCATAAACCAAGTAGGAGAAACATTCTTAGAATGTCATAAACCAAGTAGGAGAAACATTCTTAGAATGTCATAAACCAAGTAGGAGAAACATTCTTAGAATGTCATAAACCAAGTAGGAGAAACATTCTTAGAATGTCATAAACCAGGTAGGAGAAACATTTTTAGAATGTCATAAACCAAGTAGGAGAAACATTCTTAGAACGTCATAAACCAAGTAGGAGAAACATTCTTAGAATGTCATAAACCATGTAGGAGAAACATTCTTAGAATGTCGTAAACCAAGTAGGAGAAACATTCTTAGAATGTCGTAAACCAAGTAGGAGAAACATTCTTAGAACGTCATAAACTAAGTAGGAGAAACATTCTTAGAATGTCATAAACCAAGTAGGAGAAACATTCTTAGAATGTCATAAACCAAGTAGGAGAAACATTCTTAGAATGTCATAAACCAAGTAGGAGAAACATTCTTAGAATGTCATAAACCAGGTAGGAGAAACATTTTTAGAATGTCATAAACCAAGTAGGAGAAACATTCTTAGAACGTCATAAACCAAGTAGGAGAAACATTCTTAGAATGTCATAAACCATGTAGGAGAAACATTCTTAGAATGTCGTAAACCAAGTAGGAGAAACATTCTTAGAATGTCGTAAACCAAGTAGGAGAAACATTCTTAGAACGTCATAAACTAAGTAGGAGAAACATTCTTAGAATGTCATAAACCAAGTAGGAGAAACATTCTTAGAATGTCATAAACCAGGTAGGAGAAACATTATTAGAATGTCGTAAACCAAGTAGGAGAAACATTCTTAGAATGTCATAAACCATGTAGGAGAAACATTCTTAGAATGTCGTAAACCAAGTAGGAGAAACATTCTTAGAATGTCGTAAACCAAGTAGGAGAAACATTCTTAGAATGTCATAAACTAAGTAGGAGAAACATTCTTAGAATGTCATAAACCAAGTAGGAGAAACATTCTTAGAATGTCATAAACCAAGAAGGAGAAACATTCTTAGAATGTCATAAACCAAGTAGGAGAAACATTCTTAGAATGTCGTAAACCAAGTAGGAGAAACATTCTTAGAATGTCATAAACCAGGTAGGAGAAACATTATTAGAATGTCGTAAACCAAGTAGGAGAAACATTCTTAGAACGTCATAAACCAAGTAGGAGAAACATTCTTAGAATGTCATAAACCATGTAGGAGAAACATTCTAGAATGTCGTAAACCAAGTAGGAGAAACATTCTTAGAATGTCGTAAACCAAGTAGGAAGAAACATTCTTAGAACGTCATAAACTAAGTAGGAGAAACATTCTTAGAATGTCGTAAACCAAGTAGGAGAAACATTCTTAGAATGTCATAAACCAGGTAGGAGAAACATTATTAGAATGTCGTAAACCAAGTAGGAAGAAACATTCTTAGAATGTCATAAACCATGTAGGAGAAACATTCTTAGAATGTCGTAAACCAAGTAGGAGAAACATTCTTAGAATGTCGTAAACCAAGTAGGAGAAACATTCTTAGAATGTCATAAACTAAGTAGGAGAAACATTCTTAGAATGTCATAAACCAAGTAGGAGAAACATTCTTAGAATGTCATAAACCAAGAAGGAGAAACATTCTTAGAATGTCATAAACCAAGTAGGAGAAACATTCTTAGAATGTCGTAAACCAAGTAGGAGAAACATTCTAAGAATGTCATAAACCAGGTAGGAGAAACATTATTAGAATGTCGTAAACCAAGTAGGAGAAACATTCTTAGAATGTCATAAACCAAGTAGGAGAAACATTCTTAGAATGTCATAAACCAGGTAGGAGAAAGATTATTAGAATGTCGTAAACAAAGTAGGAGAAACATTCTTAGAATGTCATAAACCAGGTAGGAGAAACATTCTTAGAATGTCGTCAACCAGGTAGGAGAAACATTCTTAGAATGTCGTAAACCAAGTAGGAGAAACATTCTTAGAATGTCGTAAACCAGGTAGGAGAAACATTCTTAGAATGTCGTAAACCAAGTAGGAGAAACATTCTTAGAATGTCATAAACTAAGTAGGAGAAACATTCTTAGAACGTCATAAACCAAGTAGGAGAAACATTCTTAGAATGTCATAAATCAAGTAGGAGAAACATTCTTAGAATGTCGTAAACCAAGTAGGAGAAACATTCTTAGAATGTCATAAACCAAGTAGGAGAAACATTCTTAGAATGTCGTAAACCAAGTAGGAGAAACATTCTTAGAATGTCATAAACCAAGTAGGAGAAACATTCTTAGAATGTCGTAAACCAGGTAGGAGAAACATTCTTAGAATGTCATAAACCAAGTAGGAGAAAAATTCTTAGAATGTCATAAACCAAGTAGGAGAAACATTCTTAGAATGTCGTAAACCAGGTAGGAGAAACATTCTTAGAACGTCATAAACCAAGTAGGAGAAACATTCTTAGAATGTCATAAACCAGGTAGGAGAAACATATTTAGAATGTCATAAACCAAGTAGGAGAAACATTCTTAGAACGTCATAAACCAGGTAGGAGAAACATTTTAGAATGTCATAAACCAAGTAGGAGAAACATTCTTAGAATGTCATAAACCAGGTAGGAGAAACATATTTAGAATGTCATAAACCAAGTAGGAGAAACATTCTTAGAACGTCATAAACCAGGTAGGAGAAACATTTTTAGAATGTCATAAACCAAGTAGGAGAAACATTCTTAGAATGTCATAAACCAGGTAGGAGAAACATTTTTAGAATGTCATAAACCAAGTAGGAGAAACATTCTTAGAACGTCATAAACCAGGTAGGAGAAACATTTTTAGAATGTCGTAAACCAAGTAGGAGAAACATTCTTAGAATGTCGTAAACCAAGTAGGAGAAACATTCTTAGAATGTCATAAACCAGGTAGGAGAAACATTTTTAGAATGTCATAAACCAAGTAGGAGAAACATTCTTAGAATGTCATAAACCAAGTAGGAGAAACATTCTTAGAATGTCATAAACCAAGTAGGAGAAACATTCTTAGAATGTCATAAACCAGGTAGGAGAATTATTTTTAGAATGTCATAAACCAAGTAGGAGAAACATTCTTAGAATGTCATAAACCAAGTAGGAGAAACATTCTTAGAATGTCATAAAACAAGTAGGAGAAACATTCTTAGAATGTCATAAACCAAGTAGGAGAAACATTCTTAGAATGTCATAAACCTGGTAGACAAACATTCTTAGAATGTCATAAACCAAGTAGGAGAAACATTCTTAGAATGTCATAAACCAAGTAGGAGAAACATTCTTAGAATGTCATAAACCAGGTAGGAGAAACATTTTTAGAATGTCATAAACCAAGTAGGAGAACCATTCTTAGAATGTCATAAACCAAGTAGGAGAAACATTCTTAGAATGTCATAAACCAAGTAGGAGAAACATTCTTAGAACATCATAAACCAAGTAGGAGAAACATTCTTAGAATGTCATAAACCAAGTAGGAGAAACATTCTTAGAATGTCATAAACCAGGTAGAGAAACATTCTTAGAATGTCATAAACCAAGTAGGAGAAACATTCTTAGAATGTCATAAACCAAGTAGGAGAAACATTCTTAGAATGTCATAAACCAAGTAGGAGAAACATTCTTAGAATGTCATAAACCAAGTAGGAGAAACATTCTTAGAATGTCATAAACCAGGTAGAGAAACATTCTTAGAATGTCATAAACCAAGTAGTAGAAACATTCTTAGAATGTCATAAACCAAGTAGGAGAAACATTCTTAGAATGTCCATAAACCAAGTAGGAGAAACATTCTTAGAATGTCATAAACCAAGTAGGAGAAACATTCTTAGAATGTCATAAACCAAGTAGGAGAAACATTCTTAGAATGTCATAAACCAAGTAGGAGAAACATTCTTAGAATGTCATAAACCAGGTAGGAGAAACATTTTTAGAATGTCATAAACCAAGTAGGAGAAACATTCTTAGAACGTCATAAACCAAGTAGGAGAAACATTCTTAGAATGTCATAAACCATGTAGGAGAAACATTCTTAGAATGTCGTAAACCAAGTAGGAGAAACATTCTTAGAATGTCGTAAACCAAGTAGGAGAAACATTCTTAGAACGTCATAAACTAAGTAGGAGAAACATTCTTAGAATGTCATAAACCAAGTAGGAGAAACATTCTTAGAATGTCGTAAACCAAGTAGGAGAAACATTCTTAGAATGTCATAAACCAAGTAGGAGAAACATTCTTAGAATGTCGTAAACCAAGTAGGAGAAACATTATTAGAATGTCGTAAACCAAGTAGGAGAAACATTCTTAGAATGTCATAAACCAGGTAGGAGAAACATTCTTAGAATGTCGTCAACCAGGTAGGAGAAACATTCTTAGAATGTCGTAAACCAAGTAGGAGAAACATTCTTAGAATGTCGTAAACCAGGTAGGAGAAACATTCTTAGAATGTCGTAAACCAAGTAGGAGAAACATTCTTAGAATGTCATAAACTAAGTAGGAGAAACATTCTTAGAACGTCATAAACCAAGTAGGAGAAACATTCTTAGAATGTCATAAATCAAGTAGGAGAAACATTCTTAGAATGTCGTAAACCAAGTAGGAGAAACATTCTTAGAATGTCATAAACCAAGTAGGAGAAACATTCTTAGAATGTCGTAAACCAAGTAGGAGAAACATTCTTAGAATGTCATAAACCAAGTAGGAGAAACATTCTTAGAATGTAGTAAACCAGGTAGGAGAAACATTCTTAGAATGTCATAAACCAATTAGGAGAAACATTCTTAGAATGTCATAAACCAAGTAGGAGAAACATTCTTAGAATGTCGTAAACCAGGTAGGAGAAACATTCTTAGAACGTCATAAACCAAGTAGGAGAAACATTCTTAGAATGTCATAAACCAGGTAGGAGAAACATTTTTAGAATGTCATAAACCAAGTAGGAGAAACATTCTTAGAACGTCATAAACCAGGTAGGAGAAACATTTTTAGAATGTCATAAACCAAGTAGGAGAAACATTCTTAGAATGTCATAAACCAGGTAGGAGAAACATTCTTAGAATGTCATAAACCAAGTAGGAGAAACATTCTTAGAACGTCATAAACCAGGTAGGAGAAACATTTTTAGAATGTCGTAAACCAAGTAGGAGAAACATTCTTAGAATGTCGTAAACCAAGTAGGAGAAACATTCTTAGAATGTCATAAACCAGGTAGGAGAAACATTTTTAGAATGTCATAAACCAAGTAGGAGAAACATTCTTAGAATGTCATAAACCAAGTAGGGAGAAACATTCTTAGAATGTCATAAACCAAGTAGGAGAAACATTCTTAGAATGTCATAAACCAGGTAGGAGAATTATTTTTAGAATGTCATAAACCAAGTAGGAGAAACATTCTTAGAATGTCATAAACCAAGTAGGAAAAACATTCTTAGAATGTCATAAACCAAGTAGGAGAAACATTCTTAGAATGTCATAAACCAAGTAGAGAAACATTCTTAGAATGTCATAAACCAGGTAGAGAAACATTCTTAGAATGTCATAAACCAAGTAGGAGAAACATTCTTAGAATGTCATAAACCAAGTAGGAGAAACATTCTTAGAATGTCATAAACCAGGTAGGAGAAACATTTTTAGAATATCATAAACCAAATAGGAGAAACATTCTTAGAATGTCATAAACCAAGTAGGAGAAACATTCTTAGAATGTCACAAACCAAGTAGGAGAAACATTCTTAGAACATCATAAACCAAGTAGGAGAAACATTCTTAGAATGTCATAAACCAAGTAGGAGAAACATTCTTAGAATGTCATAAACCAGGTAGAGAAACATTCTTAGAATGTCATAAACCAAGTAGGAGAAACATTCTTAGAATGTCATAAACCAAGTAGGAGAAACATTCTTAGAATGTCATAAACCAAGTAGGAGAAACATTCTTAGAATGTCATAAACCAAGTAGGAGAAACATTCTTAGAATGTCATAAACCAAGTAGGAGAAACATTCTTAGAATGTCATAAACCAAGTAGGAGAAACATTCTTAGAATGTCATAAACCAAGTAGGAGAAACATTCTTAGAATGTCATAAACCAAGTAGAGAAACATTCTTAGAATGTCGTAAACCAAGTAGATGAAATATTCTTACAATGTCGTAAACCAGGTAGGCGAACCCGTCTTTGAATTTCGTAAATAAAGAAGGAGAAACATGCTGGGCGTCAACATCTTTCATATTTCTCTTAACGCTCGCTCGGTTTCAGCTCAAGCGTAGTCCATACTCGAAATATTACTACTAATTGCTACTACTAGTGAGTACATTGGAATGCATTTACATGAGAGTTAGCTTTCCGAATTACCAGTGTCCATCGCCATCAGGCGAATGAACTACAACTTGTGATGCATATGTAATTTACGTCCTCAAATTAAGAACGAGAAGCCAACATTTAAAGTCCAACTGACCGGCGCGTGGATCAAACCGTTACGACGCGGTTAGAAAGAGAAAGTTACGGGAGTTAAACCTCACATCCATGCCGATCTCCCTTAAAGATCCAAAGATTGAAGAAAACTGGCTCATAATTAACATCGCGTCTGGGAAACTGAAGTAATGTGGACATATTAAATGGTTTCAATGATTCAATGGCTTGGAAATAATAGTGATACTGGGTTATTTTTAATGATTGTGTGAATGAAGTGTTTGAAAATATTGCCGGTGCAAGTTTTGTATATACCTATTATGTTGCGTAACTTTACAGAGGGTGAATACAAAACTTGGAAAGGCAAAATTTTCAAACACTGCACAGTCATTAAAATTACACCCTTTATTAGAAGGCATGGCTCATGAAAGAGGAGGCTGTGGTCGAACAGCACGAAGTTGGGCAAAAGACACCGAAGATACCCTGGACATGAACATACACAAGGTAGGGGAAATGGCAGGGGTCGACAGGCTGTCCGGCGGGCCGAGCACCGTGGAGAGCGGCGTTGTGTAACAGACTTACTGCATGATGATGATTGATTGGTTCGTTGGTTAATTAGGTTGTTGATTGGTTGGCTGGCTAGTTGGTCGGTCGGTCGATTGGTTGGTTGGTTGATTGATTGGTTGATAGGTTATTTATTAAATTTACCGTTTGGTTAATTGATCAATGGAATGGTTTGTTTGTTGATTGGTTAGTTAATTAAATATGTGGTTGGAAGGTTAGCTTATTAGCTAACTGATTGATTGATTGGATGGTTAGTTGATTAGGCGGGATGTTGCTTGACCGATTAGGTGGTTGGGTTGTTAATTGGTTATATATTTGTTTGCGAAAAGAGACCGTGCCATATGGAATAAAATCCGGTTGAATGAAATATTTCAGGTGACTGCCGATTCCATCGATGATAAACTGTATTTTTTATGGAGGACTTTTGTGTTGGCATTTTGGCGGGGCATTATGCACAGTTTACCTGTGCGGGCTGTTGACTTGCCGATACTCCTGTCTATTCCATTGTTCACATAGGGCAGTGAGGAGCTTTTTATGTGATATTCACTGGCACAGGAATGGAGCATAATGGGGACGACCCGTTGCCGTGAAGTTGGAACCGTGACTGACTAGCTAACTATATTTGTTTGCTTGGTTATTTGATTAGGTTGTTAGTTAACTGATTATGTAATTGATTGATTAATTGCCTGGTTAGGTGGGTTGGCTGTTAGCTATATGGTTAATTGATTAGGTGGTTGGTTTGTTATTTGGTATTAACTTGATCGGTGGTTGGTTGATTAGTTTTCGGTTAACTGATTAAGTGGTAGGTTAACTGATTTTGGTGGATGGTTAATTGGTTAGATAGTAGGCTGTTTATATCGTTGGTTAGACGGTTGCTTGGTTTATAAAGTTGTTGATTTGGTTTGTTGGTTGGGTCGTTTGTTGGTTGTTTTGATGTTTAGTTAATTGTTTGGATGGTTTGTTAGTTAGCTAATTCGTTAGGTGATTACTGGGCTGGGTGATTAATTGTTAATTGGTTATGTGGATGGTTGATTGATTAGTTATGAGGTTGGTTGGTTAATTGGTTATAGGGTTGGTTAATTTCTCAATTGGTAATGGGGTTGATTAGTTGATTAATATGTTTTGTGCCTGGTTGGTTAATTGGTTTATAGGTTGACTGATCGGTTGGTTGGTTGGTTGGTTAGTTAGTTACTTGGTTATGTGATTCGTTGGTTAATTGGTAATGTAACTGGTTGGTTGTTTAATTAATTGATTATATGGTTGGTCAGATGATTAACATGTTATGTGGCTGGTTTGTGAAACCTCTAAAATACTTATATTTAACTCTTGAGGACCATACGCATTCAAGCGTGAAAATGGACCATTGTTTTAAAAAAGGGGGCTAGGAAGGGAATTGGCCTTTTTTTTCCCAGGTTGGAAATGG
>JACEFZ010017615.1:92500-97312 GCA_014155875.1 Cepaea nemoralis | reverse complement strand
GATTCGCGTTTGTTTAAACCCATTCTCTTCGTACCAGATTCGGTGATACTCCTTGTCATATCCACATTCTTTGCACAGTTCTAGGAGGTTGTTGACCCCCTTCCCACATTTCCGACATGGTTTAATAAATGAACCCTTCCGTATTAGCACTGCATGGACTTTGCAGTAGTCCCTCATACAGCTTCGATTGCAGGGCTCCGTGGAATGTAGCCGTAGCCACTTACAGTTGTTCTTCGCGGTGCGCATCTTGGTATGTCTGCGGATGATACCCTCTAAATCGGCGGCTCGGTCGCCTGTAGGCGACCGATGCGAGCGCTCCGGGATGGTTCACCGCTTGGTGTGCACCCCGGGGCCTAGGGGGGTGGGGCCCCGGGGGGTTGGATCCCTAGGGGGCTGTTGTTTTGGCGCTCCTGTGGTGCCCCGACTTGTTGTGACCCCAAAGCCCCCTTAGACATCTACTAGATCAGATCTTACATGAATGGTCAGATTATGTGAAAAACCTTTATGACGATAACAGAGACGAACAGTATGATGTCCAAAATAATAATGAAGGACCAGCAATTTTAAAGATGGAGGTATGGAATGCGCTTAACCATATGAAATCTGGCAAGACCCCCGGTTCAGACAGCCTCACAACAGAAATGATTAATACTTTAGAAGAATATGGAATAGATAAAGTTACCAGTCTGCTTAATACAATATACGATACTGGAAATATACCTCAGGAGTTATGTAATTCTGTATTTATTGCAATCCCAAAGAAATCAGGAGCCTTGGAATGTGATCAACATCGAACAATTAGTATAATGAGTCACATCACGAAGATTTTGCTAAGATTATCATGCAAAGAGTTAGGAGGAAAATACAACCTGAAATAGGAGAAGAACAATGTGGGTTTGTGGAAGGCAAGGGTACAGTAAATGCTGTGTATATACTGAGAAACATAATCGAACGTTCTATAGAAGTAAACAAAGATTTACACCTTTGCTTTATTGACTACACAAAGGCTTTTGATAAAGTGAGACATGTCAACATGATAAGGATGCTTGAAGATCTACAAATTGATGGAAAAGATCTTAGACTTGTAAAAAACATACATTGGAAACAACAAGCTGCCATAAGAGTTGATAATGAAGTAAGCCAATATCAGCCTATTAAAAGGGGTGTGAGACAGGGATGTGTAATGTCTCCAGATCTGTTTTCCCTGTACAGTGAAAGTATTTTCAGAAATATTGAAGATATGGAAGGAATCAACATTGGGGGACGATGCATCAATAACATTAGATATGCAGATGATACAGTCTTGATTGCAGACAATGAACAGGACCTGCAAAATTTAGTAGATGCGATTGTTACACACAGTGAACAACTAGGGTTAGAATTAAATTGTAAAAAGACACATATTATGGTCGTCACTAGGAAGGACGAAATACCACAATGTAATATACAAGTAAATGGGAATATTCTTCAACAAGTGAGCAGGTACAATTATCTCGGAACAGTCATAACATCTGATGGCAGATGCCTTGAAGAGATTAGAACAAGAATCGCCATGGCAAAAGTAGCCTTTAGCAAGATGAAAAACATATTGACCAATAAAAAGATGTCAATTGAAATGAGAAAAAGAGTGTTGAGATGCTACATTGAACCTGTACTTTTATATGGATGTGAAGCGTGGACAATGAGCAGTCAGGCTGAAAAACATCTGATGGCTGTAGAGATGTGGTTTCTGAGGAAAATGCAAAGAATACCATGGACAGCCAGAAAGACCAATGAACAAGTCCTTCAAGAAACAAATGAAGATCGTAAATTGATTAGAGAAATTAGACGTAGACAGTCAAAATTTTTTGGGCATGTTATGAGAAGAAATGGATTGGAGAATTTGATGACAACTGGTAAGATCGAGGGGAACAGACCAAGGGGAAGAACTAGAAGCAAGTACCTGGATGGCTTGGCCTTGTGGCATGGTCGAGACAGAAACACGGAGCTGATCCACGACTCTGGTGATCGAGTGAGATGGCAGAACATGACCGCCCACGCTTACCGGCATGGCACATGATGGATGGATGGAGCGAATGTGATTCAGGCTATACAAGTAATAAACACGGAACTGATTAACACTAAATGGAATATTCCAGTTAGCGACAGGGACATGTGTTTATTATGTGGTATAAACAGAACATGCCAGATTGAATGGCTAATTAAACCGTACCAACATTCAACATGTACTGCTTGTAAACATTGTTTTAATCGATATGAAACAAGCAATCATTGTTTCAAAGTAAGACTAACATTCTCCAAAGCCAGGAAACATTGTACAATCTCCGCCTACAGTCTCAGACTTAAATTAAACCTTACATTTTCAAAGTCCAGGAAGCATTTCTATTTCTTCCAACAGCTCCAATTTAAATTAAGCCTTACATGTTCAAATCCAGAAACACTGTAATCTCCGGTTACAGTCTCAGACATAAAATAAGCCTTACATTTTCAAATCCAGGAAGCATTTCAATTTCTCCCAACAGCTCCAATTTAAAATAAGCCTTACATGTTCAAAGTCCACAAACACTATAATCTCCGGTTACAGTCTCAAACATAAAATAAGCCTTACATTTTCAAATCCTGGAAGCATTTCAGTTTCTTCCAACAGCTCCAATTTAAAAAAAGCAAAAAAGCCTTACATGTTCAAAGTCCAGAAACACTATAATCTCCGGTTTCAGTCTCAGACATAAAATAAGCCTTGCATTTTCAAAGTGTGGAAGCATTTCAGTTTCCTCCAACACCTCCAATTTAAAATAAGCCTTACATGTTCAAAGTCCAGAAACACTATAATCTCCGGGTACAGTCTCAGACATAAAATAAGCCTTACATTTTCAAAGTCCAGGAAACACTACAATCTCCGGCAGTCTCTGTCTTAAAATAAGCCTTGCATTTTCAAACCCCAGGAAAAAGTACGATCATCTTCAACATTCCCTAACTCGAAGTAAACTATGGAACTCGTGGCACACAGTTTGATGTTCGTACACTAGGAATTAGACCTTTCCAGGACCTCAGATAAGTGACTTTGTTGTAGGTTATAAATATAGTTGTATTGGTGTTTTTCTGTTTTTGCGAGCTGGCGAAGACTTTTTATCCGCAACGCCAGTCAGTTCTGTCACTTGTGAATATGTTCTTGCAAAGCTGACAATTTCCACTTTCTTTTCCCCTTGATTTATAGTGCGTATGAAGCAACGCATGATGCATTATTACATCGTTTACATTTGGTATGAGCATACTGAAAAAATCTGGCTAGACGCAACATCATTTATATTTTTGGGAACAAGATTGCCTTTAAATAAAAAATACAGTCATGCTTTTTTATGATGGCTATTGTTCCCCCTGAACTAGTTGCTAAAAATTCTTCTCATGCTGAAATATTTTATGAAAATAAAGTCCACGTGTTGGCAAAGGAAACATTAACTTACCTGCTGATTACAATTTCCCCTTGGTCCGACTCGTAAATATCCACCTCCACTCACAGAAGAGTTACCCTGATGACACAACTTGATATTCTCCAGAAACTTATTTCGAATCTCCTTCATGGTGTACACGCACATGGCGGAGGCCACATGTTGCTCTTCCAGTTCTACCCTGGAGAAGACCCCAACCAGTATCTCCCCGGCTGGGTAGCCATCCAGAAACAAATCCCTAATCAGATCTTCCCCTGGGAAAATCAATCTGGCCGTTTGCAGGACGTTATAATCCACGCCATCTTTCACACACTTCAGAGGAATGTCCGCGTAGGAAAAGAAGTAGCTATCCTCCTGGCAGAACTGGATGATTTTAGTGATCTGTTTTGTAGGTTTGATGGCGTTCACGTGATCTCGCTGAACCGTTAAGAAATAGCTGAAATTTTCAGAACTGAATCCGTGGATGTAATGCATCAAATATGAGGCGGCTATTTCACTTTTGAGGTATAAAGCCGAGGTCCTGCCTTTCAGAAAATTGTTGTCAACGGCCGCCAATGAAAACCGTTCATCTTTGTGAAGGCTTCTGGTGGCAATGGCCGGAACTTGGTCCCGGTAGACTCGGCTTTCTCGAGATGTGCCTTTGGAAGAGAAATAACATGGGATGCTATATGTAGGTAGAAAAATAACATGGAATGCTATATGTAGGTAGAAAAATAACATGGGATGCTATATGTAAGTAGAAAAATAACATGGGATGCTATTTGTAGGTAAGGAAACATATGTTACTATATGTAGATAGTAAAAATAACATGGAATGTTACATATAGGCAGAGAAATAATATGTGACGTTATATATAGGTATAGAAATAACATGCGATGATACTAAATCAAATGTGATGTTATATATAACTAGAGAAATAATATGCGATGTATTATATGTATGTGGAGAAATAATATGTTATGCTATATATATATATATATATATATATATATATATATATATATATATATATATATATATATGCAGAGAAATAATATGTGATGCTATATGTGTATAGAGAAGTAGTATATGGTGCGATACGTAAGTAGAGGAATAACATGTGTTGCCTGAAGTTTTGTAGATAAATAACGTGTAATGTTATATGTAGGTAGGCAAATAACAGAACGCAAGCAAAATGGAACGCATACAAAATGTTATGAGCGCACATGGACGAGGGTTATGGCCTGCGCTTGTCGTCTGCTAAGTGAGGGTGAGACTGATCACCTATTTCTCCTTACACTCGCTCCTTCACTATGTGATGGCCATGTCACATCACAGATCCCTAGCATAAATCTGCTTTAGGACAACAACAAAAATCAGATTATT
>JACEFZ010017615.1:7500-90000 GCA_014155875.1 Cepaea nemoralis | reverse complement strand
GGCAGAGAGATAAATATCCGGATAGCTTGGCCACATGGCGTGTTGTTTGTCTATCAAGAATGATGATGACCATTCATTTCAAACAGTGGGGTTGAAAGTATGGAGCCGTAAGTTCTAAGGTGGCTGATAAGGCCTATTTTGGCTCGAAATGTTCTTTGACAATGTGGGCAAAGAATGCTTTATGTTCCAGGGGGAGGATCTCCTGCAGTGGTTTTCTGTCCAGCCTTTTCTTCACCGCTCTTGCAGTCCTGTTTGCTTCACAGGTGCCTGCACCCTTGCGTTATGATGTACGCCACGAATTTCGGTCGTTGGCAGCAGTCTTCCAGGTGTCATGATGAATTCCAAAAGCTGTTAAGATCTTCAGAGTGTCTTTAAACCATTTCCTCTGGCCGCCTTGGGAGCGTCTACTACAACGCAGCTCACTGTAAAAAGTTCGTTTAGAGAGCCTGTGATCTGGCATGCGAGTTAAGTGACCAGCCCAGTGAATCTGATTCTTCATTTAGTATAGAGTGGATGCTGGACATGGACGGTCTTTCTAGGATTTGAGTGTCTGGGATCGTGTCTTGCCATTTAATCTTCAATAGCTTCCTAAGGCAGACTGTGTGGAAGTGGTTTAATTTCCTAGTGTGTCGCTGGCAAAAAGTCCAGGTTTCTCAAGCATGTAGCAGTGAGGATAACACGACTTCGTTGTAGACTTTCAGCTTTGTTTGCAGGCTTATTCCATTTCTGTCCCAAACATTCTGTACCGTCTGCCAAAGGTCACACTGGCCTTGGAGATTCTTGCATTCACTTCGTCATCAATTGTGGCAGCTTGTGACACAGTGCTGCCAAGATAGGTGAATTTGTTCACAACACTTAGTCTATTGACCATTCACTGTGATATTCGGCATGTAGTGATTAATCGCTGGAGCTGGCTGGTACATAACTACAGTCTTCTCCAAATTGATATTGAGCCCAAAGTTGGCACAGATCTACTACTACTACAATTGTTTTAACATCTACTGGTACAAATTTTAAAACTATCACTACTGAAAAAAAAAAATCTACTAACGACAAATACGCATGGACGGCGTTGTGCGGAGGAACGGAATTGAGAGGGCACACACCTTATTCTAGTGCGAGGAAATGCAACCTAGAGATTAAAAGTCGCGGTAGGGCATACCAGGCCCTAAGCGTTAGTCGGAAACTGGTCTAGGATATATGCTCCTACAGACTGACAGTAAGGGCATTGCTTTGCTGATACAGGAGCTTCTGCAGCTTGTCTTGTTCCAGATGTATTGGTGTTATCTTTAATCTGGAGTAAACTAGGCAGACCGATAGACGGATCATGTTGCATGGGCAACACATGGTCTCTAAATTCAGCCCAGGCTTTGTGCTATGGAGAGCTGTAACTGTATCCCTGGTTTTAATTGCACCTCGCGAATTGGTCTCACGAATCGTAGACTTATATAGTACAATTAGACACATACATATACAGTGCATTCTTAGTACACATAGACACAAACATTTACAAATATAGTACATCCACAAGTACACATAGATACTTATAGTACATTCACGTGCACACATATATACATAAATAGTACATTCACGTGTGTACAGTTACATATAGTACATTCATGCGTGCACATTGACGCATATAGTACAGTCATGTGTACACAAACGTACACAGAATACACAGCCCCTTCATTAGTACAGACAGAGACATATATATATATATATATATATATATATATATATATAATGTTATATTATATAACGTTCACTAGTTTTTCGATTAGAATTAGACACACAGACATATAAAACCTTTACGAATATGCACAGACATCCACATATATACAACTTTTAGGAGAATACACGGACTTATAGAAATGTGCCTTTATAATACATTCATCAGTTCACACAGACATATGAACAAATAAATATAAAGTAAGTTCACGAGCGCCATTGTGACAACAACAAGGACGACGACAGCGACGACGACGAGAACGACGACGACGAGAACGACGACGACGACAACAACAACAACAACAATAAAGAAGGCAACAACAACAACAACAACAACAACAAAGAAGACAACAACAACAACAACAACAACAAATAAGACAACAACAACAAAGAAGACAACAACAACAACAACAACAACAACAACAACCTGCAACCATCACACCTGTGATCATCTCACCTTGTTGTAGTTGTTAGTTGCGGTTCTGTTGACGAAGCAGGCGCCAGGCGGCGGGAAGCACGTGGGGCTGTCATTTTTCGGTCCAGTCTTAACGTCTATGAGCAGATTGAGGTCAGAGTCCAGCTCGTACAGGTGGTTTTCCCCTGATGAAGAAGTAACTCGAAACCTTATTTATTGTTCCCCATTCATTTACCACAGTAGTTATTTTCTCCCATTCATTTACCACAATAGTTATTTTCTAACACCCCTCCCCCTTTCCTATCATAGTTTCAATAGAATTTAAAAGAGCTGATATTTGAAAATGACAGACGTGGCAGTCTAATGTAACGTAACTGATATTTAATATAACCTAGAGTTGATATTTGTATGTAATAGAGCTGATAATTTAGTATTTGAATGTAACAGAGTTGATATTTGAATGCAACATATAGTTGGTATTGGAATTTTACACAAAGTTGATATATGACTGTCAGAGAGTTGATATTTGAATGCAACATACAGTTGATATTTGGGAAAACGTAGAATTCATATTTTGAAAAAAAAAAAAAAAAAAAAAAAAAAAAAAAAAAAAAAACGGCGTTGTGTGAAGGGTAGGAATTGAGAGGATATAAGCCTTACACTAGTGCGAGGAAATGCAACCTAACAACTAAATGTCATGGCAGGATAGACCAGGCCCTAAGCATTGTTCAGCAACAGGTCTAGGATGGACGCTCCGACAGACGAACAGTTAGTGCATTGCTAAGCTGATGCGACAGTTTCTGCAGCTTGTCTTGTTCCAGACGTATTGGTGTTACCTTTCCTCTGGAGTAAACTAGAAGAGTGGTCCTCAACCTTCTTTGGCCCGTGCCCCCATCACCATGTTTTCAGAACGTTATCCCCCCCCCCCCCCCCCCACTTTTCGTATTTCCTACCTAAAAATTTGGCCCGTGCCCCCCTTCACCATATTTTCAGAACGTCATTCCCCCCTTTCGTATTTCCTTCCTAAAAATCCCCCTGGCCCCTACACAGTATACGTAATAATGGAAGCTAAATTTAATCGCACGCACTAAAACAAGTCTAGACGTCCACATAAAATGTGATTATAAAATGAATTTTAGAAGGGCGAGACGTACAGAAGCGTAAAGTATGAAGGGAAAAACAAAATCAAGTAATCGGTTCTTGTATTAACGCGATCTTAAAATAATCTTCATTCCCCCTCCCCCTGGAAACCCTATAATTCCCCCCCCCCCCCCCCCCCGATTGAGAACCACTGAACTAGGCAGACCGAGAGAAGGTTCATGCTGCATGGGCAACACATGGCCTCTACAATTCAGCCCTGTCTTTGTCCTACGGAGAGGCATAACTCCATCCCTGGTCTTAACTGGACCTCGCGAATTGGTATGATCAGTCATGTTCGCTCCCGGCTTAGGTTGCAGTTATTATGACTATTTAAAAATTACAATGTAACACACTATCATCTGTCAAGGCGGCAAGGTGCAGTGAAGAACAATATATTTGGTAATAACAGCCTTGATAATCGGAATAACATACATGTTATATTTGGATGTAACACATAGCTGACAATTTAATGTAAAAGAGAGTATTATTTGATGATATTTGAACGTTTTATTTTAGCTTACTGATTCGCATGGCATGTATTTTCCTGCTCTTTGCTTTCTTCTTCTGATGGTTCTAATCGTGGCAACGGCAGATCATAAAGCAGTCGTTGCCACAATAAGAAGCATCCGAAGAAGAAAGGAAAAAGCAGGAAAATACATGCCATGCGAATCAGTAAACTTAAAAAACCTTAAAGACGAGGCAGTAAGGGGAAATTACGAGAAAGAACTAACTGAAATCTTTGTAAAATTACCTATAGAAAGAAAACAAAGGAAGAAGAATGGGAGATGTTAAAATCAAGCATTTTAAATACTGCAAAAATAACATGTGGAACCACGAAAAAACGCAAAACTCGGATAAAGAAATTAACAAGTTGGTTGAACACAGAGGTAAAGAAAGCGGTAAAAGACCCAAAAAAAAAAAAAAAAGTCGCTTAAAAGTCGACAGGGTCGACTTCATTGCACCAGGTTTTATCCCATATGGCTCGGTCTCTTTCCGCAGCAAGGAAAGCGTCGTACAAAGCACGAACTCTGTAGCTGTTAGCGACGACCCACAGGAGTCTCTGAAACATGTAACTCGTAAACCGAAGGACGCGGCCCGGAATCGAACCCACAACCTTCGGAGCACGAAGTCAAACGGCTTGACCACTTCGCCACAGAGACTCCCAAGTCAAAAAGGAAAAATATAAAAGGTGGTTGAAGAGCAAACAGGAATGTGATTACACAGAATATAGAATAGCGAGAAGACATGTGAATAGAATAGTAAAGAGGGAAAAACAAAAAGACTGGGAAGGGTATGGAGAAACCCTAAATAAAAACTACAAGGAGGCAACTAGAAACTTCTACAAAAAGATAAGTGCAATGCGAACCAGAGGAGAACCCTTTGACACAATTGAAATAATTAACAGCGAAAATGGAGAACCAATAAGCGAACAAAAACAAATCCTAATAAGATGGAAGCAGTATTTCGAACAAATTCTCAACATCCCATCAGATGTCACAGGAATTCAAGAAACCTACACAGATGCCACCGAAGAACTAGAACCAGACATACTAAAAGAAGAAATTATAGAAGCCATCAGATTAGCCCCATTGAACAAATCACCGGGACAAGATGAAATACCAAATGAACTAATTAAAGCAGCAAGGGAAGTAGGAACAGCATGGCTACATAGACTATTCAACCATGTTTGGTTAGAACAACAGACACCACGAGACTGGGGAAATGCCATAATTATCCCAGTTTGGAAAAACAAAGACAGCAAAAGAGATTGCACACAATACAGAGGCATTTCACTGTTGAGTCATAATTAGGAAAATATTTTGCAAAATTCTTGAGAAGAGATTACGACCTACTATAGAACCCCAGCAAAGCGAAACACAACATAATCTGAATTACAAGACCACATGAATTGTCTAAACGAAATGTGAAGGGAACATAACATGAAAATTAGCACAAGCAAAACAGAGGTAATGACTATAAATAAAGAAGAAAAAACAACAACAATTCACCTAAACGAACATCCCTTGAAACAAGTAAAGAGTTTCAAGTACCTAGAAAGTACAATATCATCAAATGGCAGATCAGAAGACGAGAGTGAAAATAGATGCAATAAAGCAAACCAACTCATTGGACAAATGGCACCAATACTAAAGAACAAACATGTATCAATAACTACTAAGAAAGCACTTTACAACACAATCTTCCTACCAACTCTATGCTACCAATGCCAAACCTGGACAATGACAGAGAAAGAGAAAAGAAAAATCATAATAACGTAAATGAGATTCCTGAGAAGAATACTCAACGTATCAAGAAGAGATAAGATCAGAAATGAAGAAATCAGGAATATAGTGGGGGTTATAGCAGCACTAGATTTTATTAGAAAGTATCAAGTGAAATGGTTTGGCCATGCAAGTAGGTTACCATTCAACAGCATACCACAACAAGCAATGATGTACAGACCAGATGGAAACAGAGGAAGAGGCCGACCACGTAAACGTTGGACGGAGGGAATAGCAGAGTCCATGGGAATATTGATACATGAAGCCTATAATCGGGCACTCTCACGATGTTTATACTTCACCTTGACACCGCAAGGTACAAGAGGAACATGATGAGATGATGATGACATGCGATTTGAACGTAACACAAAACCTATATTTGAAGGTAATAGATTTGTATTTCAATATATTGAATGTAACATATGGTTAATATTTGAATGTAACATATAAATGTAAGAGAGTTGTAAACTGAATGTAACAAAGTTAATATTTGAATGTAACAAAGAAATGCAAGAGCATTGATAACTGAATGTAACATAGAGATGATATCTGAATTTAACATATAACTGATACTTTAATACAACATAGTACTAAAATGTGAATACAAAATGACAGAATTGATATATCAATGTAACAATTTCCCACGACCCAAGCTACTGAAAGAACGAGACTCAAAGAAGTTAACGTCTAACAAAATAGCTTGCATCAAAACTTAATTTACTTATGGGAGAATCGCCGTTGAGTGGCCTTACATCGGGTCTTCCCGGTATCAAAAGACGTTACCGTTGAGATTGTCTGGAAGGGAAAGCTAGTTGTAGATTGGGGTATTGTTGATTGCATGACTTCTGGCTTCTGGGTTCTTTTCGGGAGTGTGCTCCTGGGACTTATCAATAATTCTCTTAAAGCCAGCATGATTTAATAGGTCTAATTTTATTTTGAGTTGCTGTGTGAATGAGACAGAGAGATAGGCGGTGAAAAGATGTGGACAGATAGATAGCAAGACAAAATATATAGACAGAAAGATAGACAGATAGGAAGGCAGAAGATTAGGCAGTCAGAGAGAAAGGCAGAAGATTAGATTGGCAGTGACCGGGAAGGTTAACCCGGTCAACAAATGCCCGCAGAAGTCGGATGTGTCGGCCTAACGGCGCAAGAACGCAGCCCTGCTGTAAACAGGCACAACGCAGTCACATCCGAAAAAAAAAAAATCCGGATGAACGCAGAAGAAGAAGAAGAAGAAGACTGGCAGTGAGACAGGCAAAAGATATTGACAGACAGAGAGACGAAGTACATACATCAAAACTGACAAATTATATTAGCAGACACAAGATTCAGACAGACAGACACAGAGATCGACAGATAGACAGACAAACACAGCGATAGACAGATAGACAGACAAACAGAGAGATAGACAGATAGACAGACAAACAGGCAGACACATAGATAGATATACAGACACAGAGATAGACAGACTGACAGACACAGAGATACATAGACAGACAGACAGACAGACAGACAGACAGACAGACAGACAGACAGACAGACAGATCCCCGCCAGGAACTGGACGAAGCCGGGCCGTATCAGACAGACAGACAGACAAACAGACAGACAGACAGACAGACAGACAGACAGACAGACAGACAGACAGACAGACAGACAGACAGACAGACAGACAGACAGACAGACAGACAGACAGACCACTCAATATTACCTCCGACATAGACCACTCCAGATATCTCGTCAACTGCCAGGTGCGACAGTTTTGGTCCCAGGTACTTCATCTCTATATTCCTTGGAAGCAACAACATCACAAGAACCGCCACGAACCCACTCGGAAGAAAACCACAACCCGTCATATCTGCAGTAACACTTGCTCTTCCTCTTGAAGCAGCTATCCTCATCTCGTATTATCCCGGCCTTTTAATCAGAACATATCCTAAACTTGAGTTAACACAAATGACTCTGCCGATCATTTCTTGAACTATTCCTCATTGGCTGTGGCATCACGTTCTTTTCTCGTCTCTGTCTGGCAATGTTAAGAGTGTATCGTGTCTATCGTACCGAGTCATTCTGGTTACTTGACAACTGGAATCTGGGTGAAAGAAAAAAAAGCCTGTCAATTCAGGTTGTGTCGTTTGTTTGTTATGACATGTGTGTGAATACGACAGTACACTATACATCAAGTTCTGTTTTAACCTAAAGTTAAAGGCATATCCTTTACATGACGTCGCAGTCAACCCCATCTTTTTTTTTACTGTTGTGATCTCTTGGCAAGTTTATGTTCGGTAGTTTGCCATTGCTTTCTGAACGACCGGCACGCATACCATTTCGTAAACAACAAACGCAAGGCGACTGCTGTTAACTCTCCCGAAGCTGTGTTTCGGACGCGGGTACACGGGATTACGAACTAACTGTTCCCGTAACACCTTGGCCACGGAACAGGCTTGTTTGTAACTACCCATACCATTATTCTTTTGATATTTCAAACGGTAGTTCCCCGTCACTCCACATAATTGTTGTTATTATTGCTGCTATGCCGGCTGCCTGGCCGAGGGGTTAGCAGCTTTCTCCTTTAATCCCAAATACTCTCGTGGTCGACGTGAGGGGACGAGAATTAGAAGTGGTTGTGTCACGCTAGTGACTTACGAGAGTATGGAGCCGTTCGCTCAGAAAGTCGTGGCGTGCTGATGAGCATAATCTAGCCTGGGAATCAACATACAGCTGAAAGATGCTGGTGTTGACCGCAATATCCTGAAACAGGATGGAAACGCGGAAAAAAAAAATTCTTGCTGCTGCTGCTTCTATGATTATTTCAACTAATGCTGCTGCTGCTACTACTACTATACTCCTACTACCACCACCACTACTAACTATATCTGGGATAACACAAACCTAATTCGAGACTGATGGTTGTGTGAGATAGCATCCTGCGCTTTTAGCATGGCACATCATGTTGATGATTCAGCAGCTTATCGCCCGTGTTTTCATGTCAGGAAGCCAATATCCATGACATAACCGTTAGTGAGAGTACTCTACTCTTACAACCGTTCCTATTTGTTTGGCCACAGCTGGAGGCAACATCTGTTGCTGAGCGGGCGCCGTTCTATACGCCTTACAACACGGAACACAGCGGGAAGGATTTGTGAAATCAATAGAGTAGTAGTAGCTTAAGTGACAGATGTGGCGTCTTGAACGCTGCAGGTTTCACACCTGAGTTAACAAAGGCTCAAGATATATGACAGTGTTCAGACTATATTTTCCTGTTTACATGTAGTATATGTTCCTGCTTACATGTGGTATAGTTTTCTGTTTACATTAAGTATAGTTTCCATTTACATGTAGTATAGTTTCCTGTTTACATGTAGTATAATTTCCTGTTGATATGTATATAATTTCCTGATTAAATGTAGTATAGTTTCCTCTTTACATGTAGTATAGTTTCATGTTTACATTATAGTTGGTTGGCTGGATGTGAAGCCTCTGGAAGACTGAGTTTCAACTTTTCGATGGATGGTGTCCTTTGGCGTCTGTGGTTTGGGTGTGATGAATGTAGTTTCACAATCTCGATGTACTGAGTAGGAAATCAGCCGCAGGTGATTTGCGTGCAGATCGCGTTGCGTTGATTTTCACAATGGTTTGAGTGTCGAAGGTTCAGAAAGCAGTGACGGACTACTGAACGTAAAACTATCTAGAAAATCAGAAACAGCAAATATATGTTGGGATTGAGCACGACTTCCTATACAGGACCAGCTGATTGCTTTGTGTTGATTTTTACGATGGTATGAGCATCGGTCGTTCATAAAACAATGGTGGACGACTGCACATTAAAATACATCTGTAAAATCAGAAACTTTCAATAAATGCTGGGATTGTTTGTGACCTCCTGTATGGGACATGTAAAGGGCTTTAACATCGACGTTCGTCCGTCATCCGTCCGTTGTCCGCCCGTCCGTTGTCCATCCGTCCGTCTGTTGTCCGTCCGCCCGTTGTCCATCCGTTCCGACCGTCCGTTGTCCGTCCGTCAGTCCATTGTCAGTACGTCCGCCCGTTGTCCGTCGGTCCGCCCGTTGTCCGTCGGTCCGCCCGTTCTTCCTTGCTTGCTTGCTTGCTGCCTGCCTGCCTGCCTGGCTTCCTTCCTTCCTTTCTTCCTTCCTTCCTTCCTTCCTCCCTTCCTTCCTTCCTTCCTTCCTTCCTTCCTTCCTTCCTTCCTTCCTTCCTTCCTTCCTTCCTTCCCGTTAGGTAAACATAAGAATAGCTGGACAGACAGCTGTACTCTCCAGGGTATACTCTACGACTGTGTTTATACGCAATGTTGAGGCTGGAGTGCGGTGGCGGATTTTGACTACCAGCGTTACGATTTGGCGCTCAGATGAGCCAGGAATGGGGCTTGGGATAAAGAAAAAGTGGCAAAGAAGAAGGAAGTGGAGGTCGGAATAGCAAGAAGAAAAGGTGGAAGACTAAGATGATAATGAGAAGGTCGAGAACGAGCTGATGGGTAGTGTTGGTGGTGGTGGTAGTGATGGCTGCAGTAGTAGTAGTAGGGTGAGTAGTAGCAGTAGTAGTAATAGCAGCAGCATCATTATTACTAGTAATAGTAGTAGTAGCAGTAGCAGTATCAATAGTAGTAGTAGCAGTAGTAATATTAGTAATAGCCGCAGCAATAAGAGTAGTAGCAGCAGCAGCAGCAGCAGTAGTAGTTAGTAGTAGTAGTAGTGAAAGATGAAGAAGAAGAAGAAGAAGAAGAAGAAGAAGAAGAAGAAGAAGAAGAAGAAGAAGAAGAAGAAGAAGAAGAAGAAGAAGAAGAAGAAGAAGAAGAAGAAGAAGAAGAAGAAAGCAGTTGAAACATAAACATAGCCAGCATGCCAGACAACCACTTCTCAAATTCTACACCATTGCAGACCAAACTGTTGACAAATTGCATGCTGTAAACACCTCTATTTTCTGGCCTTAATTATCAAACACACAATCTTCTACTCTGCCGTTATTTCACACAATTGGCAACCCAGCTTTTAATCATCTGCATGCCTGGGCCTGGTGTCTTGATCTTGTATATTTAATTTAATTTCTGAGCCCGTTTTTACAGTTTCCTTGGTGCCTCTTCGTTCGACGCAAATTATTCAGCTGTATGTTGTTAATTATTGACGAGGATTTGATTAGCTATCCGTTGTTTCGTTGTTGCTAATTGTGTAACTAGTTACACTGCAATTCAATATTTACAGGTTCGTGGAAAACAATTTTTTGTCTTTGTCTCTTTCTTGATTTCTAATTAATTATTGGTTTGGTAATCTACAGTTCTTCTGTATTTCCGCTTGGCAAGTCACGTTTCAAGCACCATCCTTTATATGTAATAATTAACATTGCATAGTCTTTGCATAACGTTGCGGTCTCACCCAGGTCTTATTAGCAGTTTCTGATGTACTTGACAATTTTACTTTCAGTAGTTTGTGGCTCGCCAATTGAATGGAACGTCGGATACAACTTCAGGTAACCCGCGTTCGAATCCTCGGTAAGGTGTGGATTTGTGTATGTCGGGGGCAAAACGAAAACCCTAACCTGTACAGTTTGCGGTCACTGCACTAGCCAGCCTGCCTTAATTCCTCAGACTCAAGACCACCCTGTCCTACACTGCAAGGTACTATGTGCAGTAGATTACATTACTTTACAGTAGTTGGGCATTGCTTTCTGAACGGTACGTCAATATTTAAGTTCACTGATCGGAGGGTAGAAGGAAATAGGCCAACTCAGCTCACGTGTCATGACCTAGATTATGTATTGGTCTAACACATTATACCTCAACGGTAGTGTTTCATATGGGGCAGTCTTGACAACACAAGACAAATGAAGACACTATTATACAACTAAAAAACATGTAGACACTATTATACAGCACAGATAAATATATACATGTATATTTAGCTTAAGAATGGAGGTGGAGGCGGTCACTGCAGCTTTCCGCTGGATGGAGAATACGATACACACACACACACATCGTGATTGTAACTGACTCAGAAAGCATGCTGAGGAAGGTGAGGGCAGGCATGCTTCGTGCAGAGTGGCTTGCTTCGCTTCGGAGGTCACAGGTGGCAAGCATCGCCTGGATCTTTTCTTTGGGGCATGCCGGTGTGCTGGGTAATGAACAGGCGGACAGATTGGCTGGCTCGGCAAAACTTGGATGGAGTATTAAAGCATGACAAGGCAGATGTGGTTGCAGCATTGTGGGAGTACGTGTACACCTCGGAGGAGCAAATGAATCACCATGGTCTGGCAAGAATGAGGCAGCGAGGAGTGACGAGGGGATCTGGCCGACGATCAACGCTCAGAGGAAAGGTGAGACGGACATATAATCAGATTGCTACTGGTACTATTGGAACTCTTCGCTGGCAGTTGAGGATGGGGACGGAGCGCCCATGGGAATGCCCCGAATGCTGTGATGTCGGTTCCTAGATCAATCAATCAATCAATCAAAGTGTGAATGAAATTAGAGCCGATGGTAGTAATAAAAGAGAGACAAGTCAAATATTTTGGCCAGGCCAAAAGACATGACCACAAATAATACTAATACTGTGACCTACCATGCACATTAGAAGATGGGCTCTAAAAAGCCATGCACGTAAGAAGATGGCTCTACCATAAGATTGGTACCTTATCAGATAGAACACTTTAGAGGCAAAATTGAACCTATAGAAGTCTACAAAATGCTTGGCGTTAAGTTAGTTGAGAACCTTTGTTTCAATGTGAAATAGCAGGCAGAAGAAGAAGTAGACGAGCAAAACACATGGCACACTTATTGAAACCATCATCATCATCATCGTCATCCAGTGCCTTGCTGACTGGCGTGGACAGTCATGCTTATCCACAAATTGCGATCACCGATGACATGGATCAATTCGTGAGTTGATCCCCTTCCGTGCCATAACACAAGATTGCGAATAATTATCTCACGCTGTCTTCCCCTATCTTTCTTTCCACAATTTTTTGTCCAGTTGTCACAACATTTTCCAGTTTTTGTCGTCTCATAATGTGGCCAAAAATCGATGACTGCTTCTTTCTGATGTTTCTGACATCATGTTGTTTTTACTACTTACCTTCTTTCAAAATGTTCAGATTGCTAAATTTGGCTGTCCAATTAATTTTCAACATTCTTTTGTGAAAACCATAGTGTATGCAAAAGTCGAAGGCAGATGAACTAAAGGCAGATAACGATATAAGTGGGAAGACAGCGCCACGGGATGAGCTCACGCGGGCTATGAAGGTGTACAACCCCGGCGTAGAGACAAAAAGTGTGGGTGACTCATCGCAGCCAACCTTCATTGTGGAGACGGTAATTGATTGATTGTGAAAACCGTAATTGATTGATTGAACTGATTTCTCACCCGCTCTCCCCTTCTACCCAAAAGAGTCTCAGTTTTGTTTCTGAGATCAACATCCGCGACTACACAACCCCGCGCAACGATTCAGGACACTAGTGTGTGCACACGGAGCCGAGATGTGCAACGATTCAGGGCACTAGTGCGTGCACACGGAGCCGAGATGTGCAACGATTCAGGACACTAATGTGTGCACACGGAGCTGAGATGTGCGGCGGCTAACACTCTTGCCTACCAGCCAGATGATCACACATTCAAATATCCTTAGAGGTTGGGAGTGTTGTCAATGCCATGCAAAAGTTGCATATCAGAAAATGAAGACTAACTTATGCAATAAGTCATTATCGTTGAATGTAAGAGAGTGCTAAAGTGTTATATAGAACCAGGTTTGCTGTATGGCAGTGAGTTTTGGAATGTAAATGAACAAATTAAGAATAACTTGGAAGCAACAGAGATGTGGTTCCTGGGGGTGAATGTTGTGAATTCTTGGACTGCCAAAGTAACAAACAACGATTCCCCGAAAGAGGCTAATGAAACTAGCACATTATATTCATCAATAAGAAAGAGACAGACAAACAGCTTTCTTTGGTCATGTGAAGAAAAGAAAGACATTGGAGAACATCGTGACAACTAGGAAAATCGAGGGGAAGAGGGGCAGAGGCAGACCAAGAGAAATGATGTTGGATGGATTGAGACAGTGGCATGGAGGAATATCATCAGCAGAGTTGATTCAGAAAACCAAAGACCGAAATATGTGGAGAGCCATGAACGCCAACGTCAGCTGGCATGGCACTTGATGATGATGGTCCTCCAGCTCGACCCAGCTTACAATGGGTTCCAGGAACTGGTTTGGTAAGTACAGGAGGCCGGCTTCATGGCTTAGAGGTTATGACTTTTCTCCGTATTCTCGTATACTCTCGTACGTAACGTGATGACGGTGAGAATCAGCAGTGGTTCGAATCGCATCGGTAACTTATGGGGTATGTGAGCCGGCCGCTCAGAAAGCAATGGCAAACTACTGAGCGTAATATTGCCAAGAAACCAACATACAGCTGAAAGATGTTGGTGTTGACAGCGATGTCCTGTAAAGGATATGCAACCCCAAAAAAAAAAGTACAGGAGGCTGGGGCCATACTAACCACACCACCCATTGATTACTGATTCAACGACAAAAATATGAGTCTTAGCACCATATATCCAAAGCACGTTATCGCGGCGGGCAGGATCCGACCTCATTGTGCACTCAGTGCAACCCGTGTCCACGCGAGATTACCTCGTGGATGTTAAGGCGGGACCCCCGGTCTTTATCCTTGCGTGACATGTCAGGTCTGAAACTAGGCATTACGCCTACCTGACAGCCTAGGATGATTCTATCACATCTGACACGCGTGCAGCCAACGAGCCTACTCATCAGGACATCGACCGCTGGCCCACACGCCAGGGCACGTTCGAGCAAACAGACACGCGTCCGCAGATTTCGCCATCGGGAGAGTACCCACGGATGTTGACCACAACAGAATACTGGCGTTCGTGGGCAAGACATAGAGGCGGCTGGACAGACAGACCGAGGAACGAGCAAACAAGGAAGTCTTAACTCTAGAAGTGTTGACACTGCAAAGGTGGTCATCATCATCATCATCATCATCATCATCATCATCATCATCATCATCATCATCACCATCATCATCATCATCATCATCATCATCATCATCATCATCAATCATCAAATGCCAAGCCGGCTGGCGTATGCGTTCATGATTTTCCACAAATCTCGGTCTTTGGTTTTCTGGATCAACTCCGCTGATGATATTCCTCCATGTCACCGTCTCAATCCATCCAGCATAATTTCTATTGGTCTACCTCTCCCTCTCTTTCCCTCGATCTTTCCAGTTGTTACGATGTTCTCCAAAATAATACGCAACAGTAGTATATGAAAAAACAAGTCTGAAATATATATGTAAAAACACAACTACGCTTTATGTAAATAAGTAACCATACTATATCTAACACGAAACTATGCTTTGAAACAAATGAAAACCGTTAAATGATTAGAGAAATTAAACGTAGACAGTCACAATTTTTGAACACGTTATGAGAGCAAAGAACCTCAATGGCTCGGAACGCTGAAGAAGAAGAAGACGTTATGAGAGGAAATAAATTAAAGAACTTGATGACAACTGGCAAGATTGAGTGGGGAAAGAACAAGGGGACGGCAGAGAAGTAAATACCTGGATGGCTTGGCCACGTGGGTTTGGTCGGGACAAGAACACTGGGCTGATCCACGACTCTGGTGATCGAGTGAGATGGCGAAGTATAACCGCCCACGCTTATCGCCATGGCACACGATGATGATGATGATGATGATGATATGTATACGTGGAGCTATACAATACGTTGGCAGTACAAATATACCATACGTAAACAGGAAAAGTATACTATACTTAAACATGAAAATATACTATTTGTAAACAGGAAAGTATACTATACATAAACAGCAAAATATACTATGTGTAAACATAAACTATATTATACGCTAAGAGACAACTATACTTTACATAAACATGAATCTATTTTATATGCCAACATGAAATTATACTGCATGTAAACAGTAAACCGTACTATAAGCAAACAAGAAACTATACTACATGACAACAGGGAACTATACTATACGTAAAGAAATGTCAGGAACAGAACTGCGAAATGTTCTCCACTTTCACTGACCTTACCAAGGCTTTTGATACAGTCAGCAGAGAAGGACTGGAAGATTATGGCGAAATATGGCTGTCCACTAAAGTTTGTCCAAATAGTGCGGCTATTTCATGATGATATCCAGGCAAGAGTACAAGAATATGCTGAACTGTCTGAGCCCTTTTCTGTCACCAATGGAGTGAAGCAAGGATGTGTCCTGACACCAACACTGTTCAGCCTTATATTTTCAGCTATGCTGATGAATGCCTTCGAGAACGACGACAGTGGAATAGACATCAACTACCGTATGGATGGAAAGTTATTCAATCTCAGAAGGCTGAAAGCCAAAACCAAAACTTATAGCAACACCGTCAGAGAGCTCCTGTTTGCTGATGATTGCGCTCTATACGCCAACACAGAAGCAGTCATGCAACACAATGTTTCAGCTTTCTCATATGCCTGTGCCAACTTTGGGCTCAATATCAACTTGGAGAAGACTGTAGTTATGTGCCAGCCAGGTCCAGGGAATAATCACACCGTGCCGAATATCAAGGTGAACGGTCATAGACTAAGTGTTGTGGACAAGTTCATCTATCTTGGCAGCATTGTGTCACAAGCTGCCACAATTGATGACGAAGTGAATGCAAGAATCTCCAAGGCCAGTGTGGCCTCTGGCAGCCTGTACAAGAATGTATGGGACAGAAATGGAATAAGCCTGAAAACAAAGCTGAAAGTCTACAAAGCAGTTGTATTATCCACACTACTATATGCTTGTGAAACCTGGAATGTTTATCAGCGACACGCTAGGAAATTAAACCACTTCCACACAGGCTGCCTAAGGAAGCTATTGAAGATTAAATGGCAAGACAAGATCCCAGACATTGAAGTACTATAAAGAGCGTCCATGCCCAGTATCCACACTCTACTAATGAAGAATTAGATTCGCTGGGCTGGTCACTTTACTCGCATGCCAGATCACAGGCTCCCTAAACGAATTTGTTTATGGCGATATGCCTTGTGGTAAATGCTCCCAAGGCGGCCAGAGGAAACACTTTAAAGACACTCTGAAAAGCTATTAGTGGATCTGATTCAGTTACAGACAAAAAGTACATTTAGACCAAACAAATACACAATCAAATGAACAAGTATTATAATGTAAATTTCCGATCACTGAGTATTGAAATTGTTGTAGATGCCATAAAAAGAAAACACGTAACATTATTTGGAAGCCCTAGAGTCAAGTTTCGCTCTCGTTTAAGCTCGTCAGTAGTGCACATCCTTGACCGGATCCGGGAGCAAACCTGGATCACTGGCATGTGACGCGGGTGTGTAACCACTAGACAATGCGTCACACGCCAGTGATCCAGGTTTAACCCCGATCCGGTCAAGGATATGCACTACTGACGAGCTTAAACGAGAGCGAAACTTGACTCTAATGCTTCCACATTGACGTGGATAGGCCTTAGGTTCATACCAGAATACGATCAGCGCTGCCAGCAGTGGGTTGTGCTCAATGTTTAAATCTCAAGTCCCGAAAAAAAAAAAACAACCCAAATAAATCAACATAACACAGTGACTATAGTATGGCGATATATCGTCCTTCTGATGAAAATGGGAGGTCACATATATCGTCACTGAGTCAGCTGGTAAATACAACATCAACCAATGGATACATGAGATAAACCCAATTCCTGAATGAATGTGTCCCATCAATGGATTTGAATTGATGATAATAGAAAACACATTTATAAATGCAGGAAGTGGGAAACGCAGTGCCAAGAAAAACTCATTTATGTAACATAAGCCATATATGGGATTGGAGTGTTTTGTTTGATCGAACGGCATATATGGGGGTGATATGGTTAGTGTTATGCCGGGGTTCTCTCTCAAATTATTAGATTAGGTCGACCCCACAGAGCAGGGACAATTTCAAGCCCGTCTCGTTTACCTTCTGCGACCACATTATTGATAGCCGAGTATACAGAGATTCTAGGTGAAAAGAAGTGCACACATACAAGTTTGCAACCTGAAATCTTCAAAGTTCGTTTTAGTATCATTTGTTATTGGAATCCAAGTTTCATAACCGTAGAGTGCCAGGGGCCAGTGATGCTGAGTGGTTGTACTTTGCCACAGCTCAGTTGTGATGTTACTTGATGTTAGAATTGTTTGTTTCTTCCTGCATGTTATGTGCGGGCTGTTCTTTAATGTCAGCTTATTTTACATGTCTTTTGATCAATTCAATGCTTGTTTTCCTTTTAAAGTTAGTTGCATATCCTTTACAGGACGTCGCAGTCAATACCAGCCTATTTTGCTGTTATGATCTCTTGGCAAGTTTACGTTAAGTAATTTGCCATTGCTTTCTGAACGACCGGCATCCATATCACTTCTAAAAAAAAAAAAAAACCAACGCAAGCCGTCTGCTGCAAAATCGCCTACAGCTGTATTTCGAATGTGGGTAAGCGGGAGTACAAACTGCGTTCGTGACACCTTTGCTATGGAGCCAGCCTTGTTTTCCCTTTACATTACGTGAGATTTTCCCTTTACATTACGTGAGATTTTCCCTTTACATTACGTGAGATTAACTTGAACTAACAACCCGAAATAGTTGGACAGATAGAGAGACAATCAAGTAAGCAGACAAGAGGGATACGCAGACAGACACACAGACAGGCAGTTGACGGACAGAGAAATACAGGCAGACAGACAGGCATGCAAATATGACAGACAGACACACAGACAGGCAGTTGACAGAAAGACAGCTGCCAGACAGACAGAGACTGGGATACAGTGACGGATAGACTGAAAGAATAGATATAGACAAACAGGCGGACAATTGACAGGCAGGTAGATATACATCAGACAGAAAGCCAAGCAGGCAAGCTGCAAACAGACAGACAGACAGACAGACAGACAGACAGACAGACAGACAGACAGACAGACAGACATGCAGGTAAGCTGCAAACAGACAGGCAGGTAGACATTCGGACATACATATAGTTGACAAACAGACACCAGACATACAGACATACAGACAACATGCCACATAGGACACAACCGCATATACAAATCATTCAGAAACACGCTCAACTACCAAACACCAGAACAATGCACCAACTAGTTCAGCAAAGTATAATCCAACAGTAAATCCCCACAGACCGCCTTCCTAGACCGAACATAAAGCACATCCATAGTAACAACACGGATGTGGCCCCCCCCCCCCCCCCCCCCCCCCCACCCCCACCATCCCCCTATAGGCAGTCTGGCAGGCAGGCCGTTGACAAACAAGCAAACATGCAGGCAAACAAACAGACGGACAACTGACAGACAGATATACAGCATACTAGCAGACAGAAAAGCAGGCAAGCGCCAAACAGACAAACACACAGACAGAGAGACAGACATTCACATCAATATAGATTGCGCGATGTACTGCAGGTACATATGCAGCGAAAGATAGCAGGCAATAAATCGTACAATCTATTATTTGTGTCTTAATTATCAAAGACAAACAGACAGACGGACTGAGCGATTACAGACTGGCAGGCAGGCAGACAGACCGACAGACTGGTAGGCAGGCGGACAGACAGGCAGATATGCATGTAAACAGTCAGAAGGACAATTGACAGGCAGACAGACATACAGCAGACAAACGGACATACAAGCAGGTATCCTGCAAACAGCAGACACACATGCATGTGATAGATAGACAGACATAATGAGAGACAGGCTACATGATACAGCAGGCACTACCGCATATACAAAACATTCAGACACGTGCTCAGCTCAACACCAGAACAATGCTCCGACTAGTTCAGCAAAGTATGATCCAATAGTTAGTCAGTCAGTCAGTCAGTCAGTCAGCCAGCCAGCCAGACAGCCAGCCAGCCAGCCAGCTAGCCAGCCAGCCAGCCAGCCAGCTAGTTAGTTAGTTAGGTAGTTAGTTAGGTAGTTAGTTAGTTAGTTAGTTAGTTAGTTAGTTAGTTAGTTAGTCGCGGTTCAAACTTCACAGCAACGGGTCGTCCCCATTATGCTCCGTCTAGAGCCAGTGAATATCGCACAAAATGCTCCCCACTATCCTATGTGAAAAGTGGAAACAGACAGGAGTCTCGGCAATCCAACAGCCCGCATAGGTACACTGTATAATGATCATACTCGGCAAAGTATGATCCAACAGTGAATCCCCACAGACCGCCTTCCTTGACCAAACATTCAGCACACCCATAGAAACACAATAACATGCGCTCCCATGGACAGTAGGAGAGGTAGGCATTTGACAGGCAGGCAGACAGACATACAAGCAAACATGCATGCAGACAAACAGACGGACAGCAGACAGGCAGACAGACATCAAGCATACAAACAGACAGACAAATAGGTAAGCGCCAAACAGACACAGAGAGAGAGAGAGAGAGAGAGAGAGAGAGAGAGAGAGAGAGAGAGAGAGAGAGAGAGAGAGACAGAGACAGAGACAGAGACAGAGACAGACAGACAGACATTCACAATAATTTTTTTACCGTAGTGAATTTGAATAAGTAAGACACTGCGATAGATTGCACGATGTACACCAGTATGTACGTGGCGATATGCAGCGAAATATGGCTGGCAATAAATCACGCAATCTATTTTTTGTGTTATACTTATTCAAAGACAAACAGACACATAGACATACATGCATATGACAGACAAACAGAAGGAGAGACAGATAATCAACATGACACATCAGGCACAACACAATATACAACACATTCAGACACGTACTCAACTGCCAACACCAGAACAATGTACCGACTAGTTCAGCAAAGTATGATCCAACAGTAAATCCCCACAGACCCGGCTCCCTAGACTGAGCATACAGCACAACCATAGAAACAACACGGATGCTCCCCTATAGACAGCCGGATCGATGGCGTCTGCATAGGCCGGGGGTACTACATTACCAACAAAGACCAGATATGAAACATGCGCACACACGTGACATCAAGGACGCGCACATGTTACTCACACGTGCGTACTTATGTAAAGAGGCTATTTTGTTGTCGAAAGCTGCTCACACGTGAGCAGGCACTTTCTTAAGTTGGACAGGATATTAACAAATGTGCGACCCAACCATATTGCTTTCGCAATCTGTAATCGGATATTTCCACAGCAGTTGTAACAGGATTAAGGATTTGCGAAAGGAATTAGGAAGAAAAGTATTCATGAATAGATATTAAGTGATAATGTGTGAGGGAATATCAACAAATGAGATATGAAAGAGACATTAGGTTTATATGGAAGAATGTTGTGCAAGAGACAGAAAAGAAGACAGAGGGACGTGTTAGTGGAAAGGTTAATTAGCTTCGGGGGAAACAATAATGTACGCAGCGCTTACTTAATTAAAATATCGCAGGACTGTGAGGATGGGAGATGATGACAGAATATGTCTGGTCACAAGATGAAGAAGATCAAGAAGATGAGGAAGACGGGGAGGAGGAGAAGTAGCAGCAGAAGGGGAAGATTTTAAAAACAAATAACAAAGGACATGTTGATCTTGTGTGTTGTGTGTGTGTGTGCATGCGTGCGTGCGTGCGTGCGTGTGTGTATGTGTGTGTGTGTGTGTGTGTGTGTGTGTGTGTTCGCTCGCTCTGAACTCAAACGAAGTCCACACACACATGCTAATACTTCTAGTAGTTGCCGCCACTAGTGAGTGCTTTGGATTGATGTTTGTGTGTGGGTTAGCTTTCCCTATTACCAGGGTCTCTCGTTATCAGGTGAACCCACTCTTACTTCTGAAGTACTTGTAATTTACGTCCCCATATCATGGACGAGAAGTCAACATTTTATTCCAGCTAAGCGGTGTAGGGGTTGAACCCGCTACCTCGGCATCGACACATCGGAAGTTTAAGAGCGAACACTATTATCTAGTCAGCCATGCTGACCTCCACGCGTTGATTGATACACAAGGCGCGTCGTATGGGACAGACACATGTTTAACACCACGACAACTGAATCTCATCTCATCTCATCTCATCTCATCATGCTCCTCTTGTACCTTGCGGCGTCGAGGTGAAGTATAAACATCGTGAGAGTACCCGCTTATGGGCTTCATGTATCAATATTCCCATGGACTCTGTTATTCCCTGCGTACATCGTTTACGTGATCGGCCTCTTCCTCTGCTTCCCTCTGGTCTGTACATCATTACTTGTTGTGGTATACTGTTAGTTGGTAACCTACTTGCATAGCCGAACCATTGGACTTGCTGCCTTCTAATAAAATCTAGCGCAGCTATAACACCCACTTTAGTCCTGATTTCTTCATTTCTGATCTTATCTCTTCTTGATACGTTGAGTATTCTTCTCAGGAATCTCATTTCAGTTGTTGTGATTTTTCTTTTCTCTTTTTTCTGTCATTGTCCAGGTTTGGCATTGGTAGCATAGAGTTGGTAGGAAGATTGTGTTGTAAAGTGCTTTCTTAGTAGTTATTGATACATGATTGTTCTTTAGTATTGGTGCCATTTGTCCAATGAGTTGATTTGCTTTATTGCATCTATTTTCGATCTCGTCTTCTGATCTGCCATTTGGTAATATTATACTTCCTGGGTACTTGAAACTCTTTACTTGTTTCAAGGGATGTTCGTTTATGTGAATTGTTGCTGCTTGTTCTTCTTTAGTTATAGTCATTACCTCTGTTTTACTTGTGCCAATTTTCATGTTATGTTCTCTACTCATTTCGTTTAGACTATTCATGTGGTCTTGTAATTCATCTACTGATTTTGCTATTAGTGCTTGGTCGTCCGCAAACAGGAGATCTCTAATGGTATAATTTGCAGATGGTTCTTCTTCTGTGTTCTCGTCATGCGGTGTTCTTGCGGTCTCTGTTTGGCTGGTCAGTTGCCTACCAAGGCTTAGGGCCTGGTTTGCCCTGCCATTTTCTCGCACTAGGGTAAGGATTGTACCCTCTTAATTGTGCTCCTCCGCCCGTAGCCGTTGGCACAATGTGGGGGTGTCGGGCTTGGTGATCCCCGCACAAAATTCGGTGTTAACAGAAGCAGATAGTACCGTCAACTGTCATAAGAAGCTCAGTCAGATCTGACTAAGAAATGGATTTCTCACACGGCATAAACTAAAGGAATAAAATAAATCCTAAAGCTGAAATATGCAAGAGAATTGTTACACAGTAAAGTAAATTGTCTAAGACGGTAATTTTAAATTGACTATTCCGTCTTTTTGTTTACACAAAGCTGGCTTTTTTGTAAGAATAACAGTTGCTTCCCTAATTTCTGTGATCATAATACGTTTATTATCGTTAGGAGATTACGCTGGCAATGGAAAGAGTACGGTCGGACGAGTGCTCTATGCCTGCACTGGCCGTTCACTAAGGGAGGGAAAGACTTGTCTCTTGTGCTTCTGAACATCTTGCGATTCCCAGTTCGTGAGTTGCCTCCCTTTCGCGTCATGACACAAGGCTGTCGAGGATTTCTCTCGCTGCCTTCCTCTATCTCTCTGTCAACACATCGTTCCAGTTGTCACAACATGTTCCAGTTGTCTTCTCATAATGTGGCCAACATATGATGGCTGCCTCTTTCTTATGTTAGTGATTAAATTGTCTGTGATTTGATCTCCCTCAATATGTCCGGATTAATTATTTGGTTGTTTCGGGATTTGAAATTTAAATATTGAGCACAACCCACTACTGGCAACGCTGATCGTATTCTGGTATGAACCTAAGGCCTATCCATGTCAATATGGAAACTCGAGTATAGTGCTTCCATATTGACGTGGATAGGCCTTAGGTTCATATCAGAATACGATCAGCGTTGCCAGTAGTGGGTTGTGCTCAATATTTAAATGCCCGGATTACTCGTTTTGGCTATCCAAGAGCATTCTTCTATAAAATCACACACCCAAAGCTTCATGGAATGTGTTCACATACCCTCATAATTTCTCTCCTACATAGTTTGTTTTTCTTTATTTCATTATTCATCGTTTTGATAGCTATTGACTCATAAATGTCGAAGTAGACAGACAGACAGACAGACAGACAGACAGACAGGCAGGCAGACAGGCAGGCAGGCAGGCAGGCAGGCAGGCAGGCAGGCAGGCTGACTGACTGATTGACTGACTGACTGACTGACTGACAGACAGACAGACAGACAGACAGACAGACAGACAGACAGACAGACAGACAGACAGACAGACAGATAGATAGATAGATAGATAGATAGATAGATAGATAGAGAGAGAGATAGATAGATAGATAGATAGATAGATATATAGATAGATAGATAGATAGATAGATAGATAGATAGATAGATAGATAGATAGATAGATAGATAGATAGACAGATAGACGATCAGAAAGATAGATAGACGATCAGAAAGACAGACAGACAGGCAGAAAGACAAGCATTTGTTGTCCTGTGTCACAACAGATAAATAAAGAACTGGCATTACTAATGAACTCGAGAAAATAACAAACAGCACTATCTGATGCATTCTTATCTTAACTAATCTCAGCTGCCGTTAGAATTCCTAGCGTTAAATTACGTCCAGTGAATCAAAGAGCGCGCTTGATACATCTACAAACAGAGCCGAGATGAAGCTTTGGAGTTAATGCTATCTGCCCAACCAACTTCTTTACGCCCAATCTAATTTTCGTTGGGTAGGTCTATCGATCCAGGCATCGAGCAGCACGCACCTTCCAGCTCCGGTCATCGGGTGAATATACACGGGGCGTCCGCTAAAGGATCCGACGACGGAGTCAACTGAACTCACGACATGACGGACAAAGCCGAGGTTATGCGGGAAGAATACACTCCTCTCAGCTAGTCCTTGCCGCCGGAGTGTTGATAGATGAACAGATAGGACGAATATTTCAGCGGCCATGTTGCGTTATTGGTTGTGGAGCTTCTGCGGGGCCGGGGTGTAGTTCTTAAGTCCGGTGCATTGGCGTAGAGGCTGATTAGGCCCTGGAAGGGGGCCACGTTTATAGAAATGAGACTGGTAAAGAACGTGTTATTCCAATCGGGTATCGAAGTACTATCTCCAGGGAGCTTTGTGGCAGGGTTCTTCAGCCCTTTCCAAAACCAGAAAGCAGCTTCGTCAGCTTAAAATCTACGACGGGGAATATTATAATGTAATCATCATCCTCATCATCATCATCATCATCATCATCATCATCATCATCATCATCATCATCATCATCATCATCATCATCATCATCATCCAGTGCCTTACCGGCTGGCGTGGAAGATCATGCCTCTCCACAAATTATAAATTATATCTCCGATGCCATGGATCAATTCATGTGCTGACTCCATTCCGTACCATGACACAAGACTGTCAATAATCTTTTCACGCTGTCATCCTCTATCTCTCTTTCCGCAAATCTGTCCGGTTGTCACAACATTTTTCAGTGTTTGTCTTCTCATAACGTGGATAAAAATCGAGGAATATCTCTTTCTGATGGTTGTGATAAGTTGTCTTTACGACTCAGCTTCCCTTAAAAAATCCTGATTGCTCTTTTTGGCTGTCTAGCTAATTTTCAGCAATCTTCTGTAAAACCACATCTCAAAAGGATTTTTTCGAATGTGAACTAATTGTCCAGGACTCGCAGCCGTATGTCAAAACTGGTTCTATGTAACATGCAAGAACTCTTTTTCTAACTTACAGGGACCGTGACGTATTGCACAAAACGTTCTTCATTTGATAGAATGCAGTTTTTGCTTGTCCTATTCTGCTCTTTATCTCAGTGATGCATCTTCCATCTGATGTTATCCATGTGCCTAGATATCTGAATTTCTGCACTTACCCTCACAATAATAACGTCTGTACTGTAATTGCACATTTAGGCACAGTATGTTTCTTTGATATCACCATAACTTCTGTCTTTCTTTTTCTGTCTTCTTTATTCAAACTAAGGCTCATTCTTTCACTTTCTACAACCACTGTATCTATCATTTCCTGTAGATCGTTCTGACTTGTTGCTATCAAGACTGTGTCGTCAGCATAACGTAAGTTGTTTATATTATGTCCACCAGCCAGGATCCCTAGCATATTTTCTGTAATGTAATCAGATAATGATTTAGCATAGCACATACAGATTGGCTGAGATATGGCCCAGATTGGTCATTATCATGAGCTGAAATGTGTGCTATGATCACACTGAAGCGTGTACCCGGTCTTAATGCAAGAAGTACGCTTTGACGATGGCCAGGAGAGAAAGGTCTTTCCTAAACCGGGGATTAGAGCGGAGACCATGGTCGAGGACAGACAGACAGGTCGAGACTCGCTCACAGTAGATGTGTCAGTTAGCAAGTGTTTTTTATTAACAGTATTTTAGTGAAGAGTAATAGTGTGACTACCGGCTCCGTGGCAAAGGTGCTGCGGACGTAGTTCATAATCCCACATACTCGCGTTCAAACACAGCTGTGTGAGATTTGGCAGCAGACCGTCCTACGTTGGTTTATTATGAAATGGTATGGGTGCCTGTCGTTCAGAAAGCAATGGCAAACTACTGAACGTAAACTTTCCCAGGAATCACGAACAGCCATAAATTCTGGGGTTGACTGCTACGTCACGTAAAGGATATGCAACTAACTTTCTAAACATAGTGTGACTATGTGATATGTATGTATGCTACCGGTATTGTAATCCGTGACGATGTTGAAGTTATAATAGACAATGGGAAACTGTTCGGCGTTTTCTCAAGTACTTATAACTAGTGTGTCACTGTGTGGTTCGTCAAGTATACCAGGGAGGACGAGAGAGAGAGAGAGAGAGAGAGAGAGAGAGAGAGAGAGAGAGAGAGAGAGAGAGAGAGAGAGAGAGGGAGAGAGAGAGAAAGAGAGACGTTTAAACAAGTGGCTTAAAAGTCGACAGGGTCGACTTCATTGCACCGGGTTTTATCCCATATGTCTTGGTCTCTTTCCGCAGCACGGAAAGCGTCGCACAAAGCACGAACTCCGTAGCTTTTAGCGACGGACCCACAGGAGTCTTTGAAACATTTAACTCGTAAACCGAACGACGCGGCCCGGAATCGAACCTACATCCTTCGGAACACGAGTCAAACGGCTTAACCACTTTGCCACAGAAACTCAGAGAGAGAGAGAGAGAGAGAGAGAGAGAGAGAGAGAGAGAGAGAGAGAGAGAGAGAGAGAGAGAGAGAGAGAGAGAGAGAGAGAGTCAAATAGAATATCTAGTCAACCAGTCACCCATATTCAATTAACAACATGTTATACTAAACTAATGAAACTGGAGAACACACTGCGTAAGCCCATATTTCGGACCATGACATTTCCAATGTCAAAGCGTTACTGCTGACATCTTCAAGTAGGGTTTACCAGAGCTAACTCATTGTACCACGAGCAGTTATCATTGCGACTCACGGCATCTGTCATTAATGACCCATGTCAAACGTTACACATTATTATTGACCCATGGCAATTTCATCAGTCTCATTGACCCATGGCATCTCCATCAGTATCATTGGCTCTTGTCCGCCATGTTTCTCCCTATCGCATACTAAAATACCACCTCTGCGGTAACTGTATTGCCAAGGTCACCATCCCTTGCCAAAGCCAGACACTGGACTTTTTCAACTTCAGGTCTTCACAGGGATATTTTATAATGTAACTAGGTCATGGTTCGGCACACAGAACACCAACTGGCTGAGATGAACCCTGGGCCGGCGGTGCTGCTTCCACACGTTCTTTTATTGTCCCCATACCCAAACCTGATGCTCCTCGGGGAGTTGGGTGGGGGTGGGGTTGTTTGCTGATATTAAACCTGGCTGTTAGATATTAGTTCTGGATTTACTTATCCGCTTTCTAGAAGGCAATAGCAAACTACTGAATGCAAATTTGCCAAGAAATCACAAACAGCCACCAAAAAAAAAAAAAAAAAAAAATGATGGGGTTGACTGCCACGTCCTGTTAATGATGTGCAATTATCGTATTTTTTCTAGAATGATATTTTTTGAATATTCCATACATTTATGAATGTATTGTCATATGTCAAAACGAGTAATTGAAATGCACTGAAAGAGGCTAAGAAACAGAGAAACAACAAAACACAAACATTAGAAACAGAGAAACAATAAAACACAAACATTAGAAACAGAGAAACAATAAAACACAAACATTAGAAACAGAGAAACAATAAACACAAACATTAGAAACAGAGAAACAATAAAACACAAACATTAGAAACAGAGAAACAATAAAACACAAACATTAGAAACAGAGAAACAAGTAAACACAAACATTAGAAACAGAGAAACAATAAAACACAAACATTAGAAACAGAGAAACAAGTAAACACAAGCATTAGGAAGAGACGGTCGGTACATTGCGTACATGAGGAAAATAGTACAACTGGAACAAACTGTAACAACGTGACAGATTTATGGCAAAACAGATATACAAATACATGGTGTGTGTGTGCGTGTGTGTGGGTATGTGTGTGAGTGTGGGTATGTGTGTGTGTGTGTATGTTGTGTGTGTGTGTGTGTGTGTGTGTGTGTGAGAGAGAGAGAGAGAGAGAGAGAGAGAGAGAGAGAGAGAGAGAGAGAGAGAGAGACAGACAGACAGACAGACAGACAGAACAAACGAACGAACTTTATTTTCAAAGGGTCACAAATTGGGCACGCACTCGCGTCTTACGTTGGGCCCTTCTAATAACTCATCTTTCGTAGAAGAATTATCTATTATGCTCGTTATATTCACATAGAAACACATCATTGTCAAATGAATGCTGTGTACATAAACAATGCATATTACCATGTTATACGAGAGAGAGAGAGAGAGAGAGAGAGAGAGAGAGAGAGAGAGAACGAGAGAGAGAGCGAGAGAGAGAGAGAGCGAGAGAGAGAGAGAGAGAGAGAGCGAGAGAGAGAGAGAGAGAGAGAGAGAGAGAGAGAGAGAGAGAGAGAGAGGGAGAGAGAGTGAGAGAGAGAGAGAGAGATCTTTTCGTCAAGGCATATAACAATATTAGCAAATGAATTGATACATTCTGTTTGAAACCATTAGACGCAGAGAAGCATGAACGCCTACGATGTTTGATTCTTCATTTGATAAAGATGAGACTGCGTTATTAGACTTCTTTCCCTTGTTTTCCTGTAAGTGTCAATGACTATCCATGCATTTATTCCTCACTTTGTTTCAAAGGTCATACGTGTTCGTCACTGTTGGATAGCTCTTGGAATCATTAGTGGGTGCTTAAGTTGTGATTTTTTAGCTTTGGCCGTGAAACTGGGTCAGCTTACTCACCAAGAGAAACGTTTAAAGAGCCTGTGCCTGCGAAAAATACTTAGTATTAAGTGGCAAGATATTGAAGCATTGGAACGCGTGGTCGGACGGTTTGTTCCATGCACAGTCTTCGTAAACTCGGTTGGATAGGTCTTATCAGGAGGATGGAGGATTGTAGAATACCAAAGAACATCTTGTTTGGTGAATTACAGATGGGTAAAAGATCTCGGGTTTGGCCTCTACTACAATACAAAAATGTGTGTAAGCGGGGCATGATTTATACAGGCATGATATTGTATCTAGGGAGCAAGTTGCCGCTGATAGCATTGCACAGAGGGCACAGACCGAGAATGGAATAAACACAATGGAGAAAATAATTGCAGATATGTCACACACTGAGCGTGTGAGACGTCAGATGGTGCGTGATTGTGGAAATGACTATGTGATTACACGCACCCATCGCGGACAAATATTAACCACTCGAATTGGTCTGTCCAGTCTTATTCGCTACCGCCATGGGTTGTAGTTATTGGGGCTTTTTAAAACATTAAAATGTAACAAACTATCATCTGTCAAGACGGCAAGATGCTAGCAGTATTAGCATTACTAGCTTTTAACGTTAAAGTTGCGAGCAACAATTCTACTTTATGAACTATCAGCATTAACGTTGTGAGCAACAATTTCACTTTACGAACTACCAGCATTAACGTTGTGAGCGACAATTTCACTTTACGAACTACCAGCATTAACGTTTTGAGCAACAATTTCACTTTACGAACTATCAGCATTAACGTTTTGAGCAACAATTTCACTTTACGAACTGTCGTGTCCTCCTTTAAAGTGTCGTCCCTGGAGTGAAGAGAGTCAACACCCACATTATAATATTTTTTCCCTTATCAATATCCTGGAGAATCCACCAGCTTCCGTCCAACACACTCCATCAGCCTATGGACACCTTTTCCTATCACTCTCTCACTGTCGTACTATGCCCCCTCTCATACTTCCCCAACGCAACATACTCGACAACTCTTGCTTCTAAAAATTAATAAAGATTAATTTATTAAAAGACAAATGTAACGTATATGAGACGTGTATGCGAAGAAAATGTGTGTCGTGTACTATAACATAAATGTATGTGTCAGCCCTCAAAGTTCAGGATCATAGTGTACACATCATGGCAAGGATTACACGACATTATTCGAGTCAGTACGATAAACCTCACCGAAGTCGTATCCTTCTCTCCAGACATGTCCTCCTCCAGGAACTCTTATGACCATGAGATCTGAATCCCATGTATTTATAATCCGTGGAAAAAAACTATTATTGTTCATAACGCAACTGTTCCTAATAGTTTATAGAAACTCTGGCTTCATAATTCCGGCGCGGTGAAACAAACCTGGAACACTGTCCTATGAACAGGACTTTTTGTCTCTTGCTAAATGTTCTCTAGTTCTCACTATTAAATAGAGTCCTTTATTTTTTTTGTTCTAGTCATAAGTGAACTGAATATGCATCACTACTGGTGTGTTAAAACTGGTATGACTTAAACTCATTCGGTATTTATCCTGTAGGATACATATACCATTCAGCTCCACTGAGCAATGTTGATCATCTTCCTCTAGCCTAATCTCTGTTGTAAAGTTGCTGGCCAATCTTCCTGCGACAAACTTTATCCGGGATCAGATTTTCTCTGGGTTTCGTGTTCTTCATTCCAACCAGAGGGACCTTACGGCACTGCAGTTTACACTAAATTACATCTAATGGTAGCCATACAGGCTCGTGTAAACTAAATCAAATATCTCCTTCACACGTTAGATGTTCTAACTGCTGCAGTGACAAGCATGTCTGCCTAGATCCCCATTTTCAAGTTCCTAGTTGGTCCCAACTCGGGTTTTTATGGCAACTCCTAAAGTTGATCACGTGACATTTTCCTTTATGCCCACACAGGTGGCATATTGGGCAGACCCTCCCTTGTCAGGGATCCATCCTCCCTGGCTCCATTAATGTTAGATTTGTCATCACTGGTTTTGACATCCAAACAATCTAGAGAGTTACTGTACAGTTCCAACAAAGGGTTTCGATACCAAGCTGCCAATCATGGTTTTCCAAACAACCTTACATTGTGCACGTGACGTTGTTGATGTCCTGCAGGTGTTCCACTGTTTCCAATAACAAGCCCTCAACTTTCTGTCATGTGGTGACAATCAAATCCGCCATTCCATTTGATGTCGGGAAATACCAAATGACAATCTGACCGTTTTCTCCCTAGTCGGGCACTTCCGACCTGTTGATAAACTGTCAATCTTCTGTTCAGTGGTGACAATCCCAGCCGCCGTTTCGCCTGATGTCCGGAACTATAAATGACAGACAGGGCTGTTCCATGTACTGAGATGGGCAATTCTATGTGATTCTAACTGTTATTGAACTGTCAACGCGGTGTCTGATTCAGCGCACTCACTTCCCAATGTTTACTATTTGCTGACCCGATGTAACTCGTGCAGCTGTATTTACTCTGTTAGTTAAAATCGCTGTGGCCTAGAAAATATCCCGCTAATCAAACTTCTGTATTTTCATTATCTGGTTAACTCATGGCGATCTCGTGACATAGGCCCCCTCTTAAGAGAGTAGTCCATCTCACTCTTCTCCACCATGAGTTCAATCCAGATTATTTATTCCTCTTTTTCAGGAGCTGGGTGTCTTGGCAAGAAGTCCGCTCCAACATTTTCCTTCCCAGGAATGTACTCCACTGTGAAATTATAGGGTTGAAGTAACAACGACCACCGCATCAAACGGGCGTTGAGCTTCTGAGAAGTAGCCAGGAACATCAGGGGTTGATGATCAGACTGGACTCGAAACTTAACTCCATACAAATATGGCTGGAATTTTTGCACTGCCCATACGAGGGACAAGCACTCTCTCTCTCGACGGTTGAATAATTCCTCTCCGCCTGTAGAAGTTTCTTACTTGCGTATGCTACAGGTTTCAAAACCGAAGCATCGTCTTTTCCTTCCTGTAACAAAGCGGCTCCAATTCCAATCGCACTCGCATCCGTTCTCAACACAAATGGTTTGGAAAGGTCAGGGAGCTGTAATACAGGTTTGCTGACCAAGGCCTCCTTTAACTAACTATAGGCCTTCTCACATTCTGGTGTCCAAATGATTTGGTCCGGGAATCCCTTTTTCAAGGTTTCCGTCAACGGAGCTCCCAGTTCAGTGAAATGTGGGATAAATTTGTGATAGAACCCACACAACGAGAGAAAAGATCGCACATCCTTCTTCGTTTTTGGCCTTGGTGCATTTCTGATTTTCTCCAGGTTCTTCTCTTCTGGGACAATGTGTCCAGGAGTGATGGTGTGACCTAGAAATTCCAGAGTCTGGTAACCAATCATGCACTTGGTTGCACGAGCGGTAAGCCCCGCTTCCTTGAGTCTATTAAACACTCTCTCCAAGGATTGTAAATGGTCATCCAAGCTGTCACTGGAAATCAGAATATCATCCATGAATGAGATGATGGATGGATCCTGTAACGGATCTAGTAAAGTCCTCATCATGCGTGTAAACACACTAGGTGCATTGCTGAGTCCAAAGGGCATGACTTTGAATTCGTAGTGTCCACTGGGTGTACTGAAAGCCAACAGTGGTCGAATCTCCGGTTTGACTGGTATCTGATAGTACCCCCGACTCAGATCCACCTTTGAAAAGTACCGAGCCTTATGGAGCCTAGCGAATAACTGAGTTGGATTCGGCAAAGGTTCCACCTGAAATTGTGTGTGACTGTTCAGAAGTCGGTAGTCTATACACAACCGGTGTTCTCCACTTGGTTTCCGTAACAAAACTACCCCTGCATTGTATGGGGATGTGGATGGTGCAATCACGTCATCCTCCAGCAGTTTCTGTATTTCTTCCTCCAGGGCCTTTTCTTTAGAGAATGGCACTGTGTAAACCTTCTGGCGAAAAGGCTCCTGTGTGGTCAAAGTCATCTCGAACTCAACCAACCTCGTCCGTCCTGGTTTATCAGTCAGTATCTCCTTATGAGACTTGAGAACCTTGGTTATCTTTTCCCTCTCCTGTGAGGTCAGATCAGGGTTCTCTTGTACATCCTTGTAGGTTTCCTGGTGTACTAAGGGATATTCCCTGCCCTCGTTGGTTCCCACTTCCGTCTCCACTGCAACTGCCACTGCCATGAGGTGCCCTGCCTTGTCTCCGGGTCTCTCTTCGTATTTCCGCAAGAGATTGATATGGAAAATCTTCGACTTTCCCCGGATCCGGATTTGATAGTTGGTTCTGGATATCACCCTTTCCACGGGAAATGGTCCTTGCCAACCTATCTCCAGTTTGTTGTTTCCCGTTGGGAGTAGCAACAAGACTTTGTCTCCCACCTCTAGAGATCTTTCTTTAGACCTACGGTTGTAGTAAGCTGCATGTCTTTTCCTGGCCTTTTTCAAGTTTTTATTTGCCAGAGTCCATCCCTTGTGGAGTTTTTCTTTCAGTTCCTCCACGTATTTATAGGATGAGATCACTTCTTCTGACGTCCCCTCTTCAGTCCAACTCCTCAACATGGCTTCCAAGGGTCCTTTGATTGGACGACCAAACAGCAACGTAGCGGGTGGTAGTCCTGTTGAGCCATGAGGAACTTCCCGATAGTCAAAGAGTGCTGCTGGGATATATTCATCCCACCTATCAGGTTTTTCCTGCGCTAGTTTCCTGAGCATGGTCATCAACGTGCCGTTGAAACGCTCTACTTGTCCATTGGCTTGAGGGTGGTAAGGGCTGGTATGTATGTGGTTAGAGTGAAACACCCTAAATACCTCCTCTATGAGTTTTCCACAAAACTGAGATCCATTGTCCGTCAGAATTTGATCCGGAAAGCCTAATCTGGTAAAGGCCTCCATCAGTGCGTCCGCCACATCGTTTCGAGTCAATCGTGGTCAACGGTATGGCCTCACCCCACATTGTACAGCAATCCACATTGTGAGTATATACATGTTCCTCTTCCTAGTCCTGGGAAGTGGACCCACGATATCGATGGCTACCCTCTCGAAAGGAGAGTTCATGATGGGCATCTCACCCAACACCACCGGTGCTGTCCAGTGTTTCGGTGCCACCCTCTGGCACTCAGGGCATGACTTCACATACCGACGCACATCATCTGTCATTCCCGGCCAATAGTAGTGGCAGGAAATCCGCTGCATGGTGGCTGCAATACCCATGTGTCCACTAAAGGAGATGGTATGCCCCATATGAAGAATCTGGGACCGGTGAGCTTTCGGGACGACCAACTGACCGTAAAGGATGTCTCCCCTTCCTGCTCTCCTGTAGAGTATCCTATTCTTCATGTAGTACTGCCCCCGTCCTGGTGGATCAGCACTTTTCTGCAGCTTTCTGTAGCAAGGACGTAAAGTATCATCCTCACTCTGGGCAGTTCGTAGCTCCCCCGGCATTGGGTTAGTCACAATTGCTTCTGCCTCTTCCGTTTTCGTCTGAGAGCGAGTCTGCATTGCTCCCATATGGATTGGCTCCCTGGGCATTCCCAGAAAGACATACCGGCAACCTAGGATGACTGGAAAAATGGGATCTGTCAATACAGCGGCCTTGATGGTGCCGGTGACGTACCTTGACCGAATCTCCACATTAGCAATGGGCAACTTCATGACTACAGCACTCTTCTGTGCAGGCTGTATCTCCATTGTCTCACCTGTGAATTGTTCTGGATGTACCAGATCCGCAGAAATCACGGCCTCCCCGTCCAGTCCTGTGTCGTATAAACACTCCACTTGACGACCGTTAACCTCTACCAATTCCACTACAGGTGGTTTTTCCTGGTCTGGAGTCTCTTCCTCGGCCTCGACCTGTTCGGTGGGCTCCACCTTAGGTTTCCCGGGGCACACGACGAATTGAGTGTCTCCTGACTTTCCCCTGCAGTCAATAGCATTGTGTGTATTCGACTTGCATTGGTTGGACCATTTCCCTGTCCTAGATATTCTAGTGCCGGACTTGAGTGAGCTCTCCTGGTGGCGAGCTTCCTTGTTGACCTTGGCATTTTCTGTGACAACCTCCTTGGAAGTCACTTGACATGCTGCGAAGTGAGGGTTCTTAGCCTTCGATTTGCAGTCCCTCGTATTGTGAGAGAATGACTTACAAATTGAACACCACTTCTCCGACCACGGTCGTTTTGGTGTAGAGCTTGAAGTGCTCTTGCTTCCCTCCTTCTTCTTCTCTGAACTATCCTCTGATTTTTGCACATAAGGTTCCCACTTTTTGGTTCCTGAGGTTTTGGCTTTCTTCTTGTCATGTTTCTACTGACTTTTGGTGTTGGTGGAAAGGTTTTCCCCTGCCTCCCCATGTACCTCGACGAACCGTTCTGCTAATTTAGTCACGAGGTCAATACGTTCCGCTCCTTGTTCTCCCAGGAACGTCCTGAGAGGTTTAGACATTTGCTTCTTTAGCTGGTCGACCACCATGAGCTCTTCCAGACTCTCATAGTCATGTGCAAACCCAGCCAAATCCATCCACCTGTGGAGATAAGACTTTAGACGCAAACTGTAGGCGGCAAACAACTCCCCCGGTTCTCGTTTCGCTGCTCGAAATTTTTTCCGGTAGGTATGTGACGTAACCTCGAATAGTTTCAGCAGAGCCATCTTTAACTCGTCATAATTGTTCTCATGTCCTGGTGGCAGGCGAGAATAAACCTCGTAGCCGGTCCCGCGTAAACGCTGGGATAGCTTAAGATTCCATTTGTTACGCTCCAGACCCATAGCAACTGACATAGCCTCGAAGCGTTGAAGGTACTGGTCAATCTTCTCTTTGTCCTCCTCGTTGACCGCTAAAGGAAACTTCATAGCATGGTACCCATGTCCACCTACTGGTGTTGAGCCTGGGATGGAGGACCCTCCAACTGCTTCCTCAGTTTCTCCATTAGATTGACTCTTGAGCTCGAGTTCCCTTTTCTGTGCTTCCTGTTCAGCTTTTAATTTCCTAGCTGCTTGCTCAGCTTCAAATTTCTTAGCTTCTTGTTCCAACTCCATCCTTCTCAATTCCAACTCGGCCTTTCGATCTTCCCGTTCTGCCTGACGATACTCTCTCTCCACTTCCTGTATGTAATCCGTTAGAGCAGAACCCGCCAATCCCATTTCTTCCCCCTTTGCCTTTAATTCTAACGTGGTTAGTTTAGGGGTTGCCATTATACAGAGAGGTAAGCTAGCAGGTCGAGTACAATATAACTGCAAATTACTATATAGATATATGAACAAGTACTATAAATCTAGATATTACCACACACAGCACATTCACTCAGTGACAAGAGTAGAATCAAGACCACAGACCTATGCAGACGTGTGAAGTGTGAACATTTGAGATATTAGTCCTAACCCCTATCCACATTCACTCTAGCTGGATTCTCCAATATGATATCTCCTTCTTATAACTAAGGATCCCGTGTCAAAAGACCCCGTTGACGAGAGATCCCGCTGTCAAAGGTTCCTGCTTGCAGGAGATCTCGCTGCCCAAGGATTCCGTTTACGGGAGATCCCGCTGTCCAAAGATCCCGTTATCGAGAGATCCCGCTGTCCAAAGATCCCGTTTATCGAGCTCCAATAATGTCGTGTCCTCCTTTAAAGTGTCGTCCCTGGAGTGAAGAGAGTCAACACCCACATTATAATATTTTTTCCCTTATCAATATCCTGGAGAATCCACCAGCTTCCGTCCAACACACTCCATCAGCCTATGGACACCTTTTCCTATCACTCTCTCACTGTCGTACTATGCCCCCTCTCATACTTCCCCAACGCAACATACTCGACAACTCTTGCTTCTAAAAATTAATAAAGATTAATTTATTAAAAGACAAATGTAACGTATATGAGACGTGTATGCGAAGAAAATGTGTGTCGTGTACTATAACATAAATGTATGTGTCAGCCCTCAAAGTTCAGGATCATAGTGTACACATCATGGCAAGGATTACACGACATTATTCGAGTCAGTACGATAAACCTCACCGAAGTCGTATCCTTCTCTCCAGACATGTCCTCCTCCAGGAACTCTTATGACCATGAGATCTGAATCCCATGTATTTATAATCCGTGGAAAAAAACTATTATTGTTCATAACGCAACTGTTCCTAATAGTTTATAGAAACTCTGGCTTCATAATTCCGGCGCGGTGAAACAAACCTGGAACACTGTCCTATGAACAGGACTTTTTGTCTCTTGCTAAATGTTCTCTAGTTCTCACTAAATTTATACCAATAGAGTCCTTTATTTTTTTGTTCTAGTCATAAGTGAACTGAATATGCATCACTACTGGTGTGTTAAAACTGGTATGACTTAAACTCATTCGGTATTTATCCTGTAGGATACATATACCATGCAGCTCCACTGAGCAATGTTGATCATCTTCCTCTAGCCTAATCTCTGTTGTAAAGTTGCTGGCCAATCTTCCTGCGCCAAACTTTATCCGGGATCGGATTTTCTCTGGGTTTCGTGTTCTTCATTCCAACCAGAGGGACTTTACGGCACTGCAGTTTACACTAAATTACATCTAATGGTAGCCATACAGTCTCATGTAAACTAAATCAAATATCTCCTTCACACGTTAGATGTTATAACTGCTGCAGTGACAAGCATGTCTGCCTAGATCCACATTTTTAAGTTCCTAGTTGGTCCCAACTCGGGTTTTTATGGCAACTCCTAAGGTTGATCACGTGACATTTTCCTTTATGCCCACACAGGTGGCATATTGGGCAGACCCTCCCTTGTCAGGGATCCATCCTCCCTGGCTCCATTAATGTTAGATTTGTCATCACTGGTTTTGACATCCAAACAATCTAGAGAGTTACTGTACAGTTCCAACAAAGGGTTTCGATACCAAGCTGCCAATCATGGTTTTCCAAACAACCTTACATTGTGCACGTGACGTTGTTGATGTCCTGCAGGTGTTCCACTGTTTCCAATAACAAGCCCTCAACTTTCTGTCATGTGGTGACAATCAAATCCGCCATTCCATTTGATGTCGGGAAATACCAAATGACAATCTGACCGTTTTCTCCCTAGTCGGGCACTTCCGACCTGTTGATAAACTGCCAATCTTCTGTTCAGTGGTGACAATCCCAGCCGCCGTTTCGCCTGATGTCCGGAACTATAAATGACAGACAGGGCTGTTCCATGTACTGAGATGGGCAATTCTATGTGATTCTAACTGTTATTGAACTGTCAACGCGGTGTCTGATTCTGCTCACTCACTTCCCAATGTTTACTATTTGCTGACCCGATGTAACTCGTGCAGCTGTAGTTACTCTGTTAGTTAAAATCGCTGTGGCCTAGAAAATATCCCGCTAATCAAACTTCTGTATTTTCATTATCTGGTTAACTCATGGCGATCTCGTGACATGCACTACCAGCATTAACGTTTTGAGCAACAATTTCACTTTATGAATTACCAGCATTAACGTTGTGAGCAACAATTTCACTTTATGAACTAGCAATGAAGTTGCGAGCAGCCATTCTACTTTATGAACTACCAGCATTAACGTTGTGAGCAACAATTTCACTTTATGAATTACCAGCATTAACGTTTTGAGCAACAATTTTTCTTTATGAACTAGCAATGAAGTTGCGAGCAGCCATTCTACTTTATGAACTACCAGCATTAACGTTATGAGCAACAATTTCACTTTACGAACTACCAAAATTAACGATTTGAGAAACACATTTTCTTTACGAACAACTGTCATTTACTGCCAATATAGTACCTTGCGGTGTATGGAAGAGGGGTCTTTGAGCCTGAGGAATAAAGGCCGCCTGGCTAGTGCAGTCACCGCGAACTGTGCAGGTTAGGATTTTCTTTTTGCCCCCGACAGAAAAAAATCCGACACCTTACCGAGGGATCGAACCCGGGCCTCCCGAATGAGAGTCCGGCGCCAGCATTAACGTTGCGAGCAACAATTCTACTTTATGAGCAAGATTGTGAACAACAATTCTTCTTTATGAACAATAAGCAATAAAGTTGCGAACAACCATTCTACTTTATGAACTACCAGCATTAGCGTTGTGAGCAAAAGTGTCACTTTACGAACTACTAACATTAACCTTGTGACAATTTTTCTTTATGAACAGCAAGCAATAAAGTTGCGAGCAACCATTCTACTTTATGAACTACCAGCATTAAGGTTGTGAGCAACAATTCAACTTTATGAACTGCCAGCATTAAGGTTGTCAGCAACAATTGTACTTTATGAACTGCCAGCATTAACGTTGTCAGCAACAATTGTACTTTATGAACTGCCAGCATTAACGTTGTCAGCAACAATTGTACTTTATGAACTGCCAGCATTAACATTGTCAGCAACAATTTTACTTTATGAACTGCCAGCATTAACGTTGTCAGCAACAATTCAACTTTATGAACTGCCAGCATTAACTTTGTCAGCAATAATTGTACTTTATGAACTGCCAGCAATAACGTTGTCAGCAACAATTGTACTTTATGAACTGCCAGCATTAACGTTGTCAGCAACAATTGTACTTTATCAACTGCCAGCATTAACGTTGTCAGCAACAAGTGTACTTTATGAACTGCCAGCATTAACATTGTCAGCAATAATTGTACTTTATGAACTGCCAGCATTAACGTTGTCAGCAACAATTCAACTTTATGAACTGCCAGCATTAACGTTGTCAGCAACAATTCAACTTTATGAACTGCCAGCATTAACGTTGTCAGCAACAATTCAACTTTATGAACTGCCAGCATTAACATTGTCAGCAACAATTGTACTTTATGAACTGCCAGCATTAAGGTTGTGAGCAACAATTCAACTTTATGAACTGCCAGCATTAACATTGTCAGCAATAATTGTACTTTATGAACTGCCAGCATTAACCTTGTCAGCAACAATTGTACTTTATGAACTGCCAGCATTAACGTTGTGAGCAACAATTATACCTGGAGGTTATATGTTCGAATGCCGTTCCAAGCGGTAACATTTTTATTTTACTTGGGCTCCTAGGTAGACCCAGTATAAACTGGCCCCATAAAATGGTCTTGAAAGTAAATGCCACCGACGTGATATTGAACACGTCACGCATAGAGTGGCGACTGGCAAGAAAGTATGGGCCATATATACAACATGCCTCATGACGTAAAAAGGGGATCTTCAGTTTACTTGTGTGTACTCACCACATGTCACTTTTGTATATATTTTCTTATTGCGTCGTCTACTTGTGCTATGAGCATCCAAAATATATGCTTTAATGACTAAAATGTGTGCGCTGGGATATAGAAAGTGTGCGCTAGGATCTAGAATGTGTGCATTAACGTATGTCGGCGCCTTTGGCCTAGGGGTTAGTGAACGCAGTTTAACAATGACAAGACATACCGGGTCGAGGGTTCGAAATCAGCCAGAGACGATTTGATATCATATAGCTTTGCGTTGATTTAACTGTTATGAGCCTCGGCCGTTCAGAAAGCAATGGCAAACTAATGAATGCAAAGCTGCCAGGCAAATAACAAACGTCTTTAAAATGAAAGGCAAGCTGCCTGGGCCCTATTTTTATAATCGCTGATTAATTCTGATTAATTAAGAAGTCAGCTTGGCAGGAAGATTAAGAACGCAATGTCCTTGCGCTGATAGCGGGGGAGTGGAGTGGGTTCAGTTCCTACACTGGTTCGTTGACTCCTCGTTCAGAAAGCAATGGCAAACTACTGAGCGTAAAGTTGCTTATTAAATCAACCTAGAGTTGATAGCAACGTCCTCCAAAAAGCGTACAACAAATAACAAAACAACCAATAAATCCTGCGGTTGACTGCAACGTATTGTAAAGAACAAGTAATTAGCTCTTGTATTTTTAAATAGCTAAAGTTTGTGCGATACGGGTTGATATATGAGTATTACGACACAATACCACAACAAGTAACTTACACTGAAATAATCCAAACACAAACAGCTTACATCAATCTAGCAAATAACCTACATATGACAATCATGCTTGCTGCTACAAGCTGTTTACAAAATGTTTTACACTCCACCGCGCGTCCGCATCTGAACTAGTATCCACGCCTTCACAAGTATGATTACTCACACGAAGTAAGAGACGAAACAATTACAATTGCGTGTTTATGAACGCGTTCGCAGCTGTTACACGCATAAAGAATATCTTTTACCTATTAAAAAACATGAAGCGGGGGGTTTTCAACCGTTGCTTCCATTGTTACGCCACAAAGGACGCAGAAGGACAAAGAAAGACATGCAGCTTATTACACACTTGGCGGACAGCTTCGTTTCGTGCAACCGCCAGTGGTGAATTATTATGCAATGTTTTTCCGTTTTAAGGCGACCCGACTGGAAGCTGGAAATGTAATAAATTATTAGTATAACACTGTATGACCTGGGAAGTTATTGCTTTACGGATGTGTTTCCAACCATTGACAGTGGTGAGCCCAGTTGATACCTATTTGCATGCAAATTCCCGACCCCCTTTATAAAAGCCAAGTAACCTGGGACCCTCTTTTCATCATCATCATCATCATCATCATCATCATCATCATCATAATCATCATCATCATCATCATCATCATCATCATCATCATCCTCATCATCATCATCAAGTGCCATGCCATATGGCTTAGGCGTTCATGTCTCTCCACAGATCTCGGTCTTTGGTGTTCTGAATTAACCCTGCCGATGTTATTCCTTCATGCCAGTCTCAACCCATTTAGCATCATTTCTCTTGATCGGCCTCTGCCTTTCTTCCCATTAATCTTTCCAGTTGTCACGATGTTCTCCAATTCCTGTTTGTCTTTTTGTTATTGTTGTATATAATGTTCTAGTTTCATTAGTCTCTTTCACGCAGTCATCATTAGTTACTCTGGCAGTCCAAGGAATTCGCAAAGTTCGTCTTAGGAACCACATCTCTGTTGCTTCCAAGTTCTTCCTAATTTGTTCATTTACATTCCAGCGATAAAACCAGCGCTAAAATTAAATGATTCGGTGCCAAACAAAATGTAGATTTTGACCAAGCGTGATATACAATCAAATGTAGACGTATTATAATGTGATGATATAAATAGGGAACTATATGATGCCCTAAATATTGGTGGTCATGACATACCAGAGATTCGGTATGCTGATGATACAGTATTGCTATCCACAACACAGAAAAATATGAATAAAATTGGGTGGAACTGCGGTAAAGCAGTGAAAGTGTAAACAATATATAATTCTGTTATGTAAACGCGCACTACTTTGTGTCATTTTATATTGTATCCACAACACAGACTGGTATAGAAAACCTAATAGCCTCAACCCAATTGAAAGTGAAAATCACAACTTATATCTTAACATAGCAAAGACAAAGATAATGCATACATATAAAACTACTATGGAAAAAAAGAATTATACGAGGGTAAGTTAATAAGTAAGTCACAAATGGCTGTAGACAAATAGCTAAATATGATAACAACTTGAAACCAGTTAATTTTTATACATACATTGTCCCTTTATTTCTCAACATAATTTTCACCAACATTGATGCACTTATCTCATCGTTTTATCAGTCCTCCCAAACCGGCTACATAGAACTGCGTGCTTTGTTTTCATTTACCTGCCATCCCACAGAACTGTGTGACTTACTTATTGACTCGCCTTCGTAATTCTTTTGTTTTCTTTTCTACACAGCTATGCACCGCTTTACGGGACAAACATTTGTCAGCATAAACACTGAAAACCCACCTTGGCGGGAGACATTTTGCGAATGACGCCGAAGTTGAATGTGAAGTGAAAACGTGGTTTAGAAAACAGAGCATCCATCCATCCATCCCTCCCTCCCTCCCTCCCTCCATCCATCCATCCATCCATCCAAATCTTTCCCCTAGCTTCCCATAATGTATTCTAACAATTCTCTGCACACGACAGCAGTGTTTGAGCACACACGAAACACATCCATCCATCCATCCATCCATCCATCCACCCACCCACCCACCCAGCCATCCATCCATCCATCCATCCATCCACCCATCCACCCACCCACCCAGCCATCCATCCATCCATCCATCCACCATCCATCCATCCAAATCTTTCCCCTAGCGCCCCCCCCCCCCCATAATGTATTCCAACAATTGTCTGCCCCCGACAGCAATGTTTGAGCACTGACTAAGCACTCACACCTAGAGGCCACAGCAGAGGGCGTGTCCGCCACTACTCCAGACCCGAGGTGAGTGTTGACCTTCCAACATGCCCACCATCCCGGCTACCAGTCTGTCCCCGAGAGTTTACCAAATCTGGTCCTCCCTTCTGAAGTTCGATTCTAGAATGTCTGCTTGATATCGACTGATTGATCTGTCGGTTAAATTAAATTTTCAATCAGTTTCTTCCCCTTTCAGGTCGCCGGTGTTTATTCGTCTGTTCAGTGTCGGCTGCTGGCAGCTGTCTATACACACGTGTGTCTAACTGTCTGTCAATCTGTTAGTGGACTCATGTTCTCTATATGTACACTTAACCAGCCATTCGACCTGTCGAATCACGATCTATCTGCCTTTAATATTGTATTCTGCGTCATGATGAATATTTTGTCTTCTTTATGACTTCTGACTATCCATCAATTTTATTTTTCTCTCTCTCCTTCCTTTCTTTCTCCCACCCTCTCTCACTTCCTTCTTTCTTTCCTTCATTAAAGGCAGCAGAGGAGCGAGATTATGTTTGACATCTCTTTCCCGCTAATATGTCACACACTTTTGGGATATTTCACAGAGATAGCTATCTCTATAATTAACTCGCCTCATCTCAATGACCACAGATCTCTATGGAGATCACAACACTCAATGTCTAGAGGCCACCCCACTCTATGTCTAGAGGACACCCCACTTTATGTCTATAGGACACCCCACTCTATGTCTAGAGGACACCCCACTTCAGGTCTAGAGATCACCACACTCTATGTCTAGAGGACACCCCACTCTATGTCTAGAGGACACCCCACTCCAGGTCTGGAGGACACCCAACTCTATATATAGACGCCACTCCGCCCTCCTTCACCCTAGCAGTAGACATTGGCAGGAAACAGCAGTTATAAGAATCAATAACCATTTAGGAACATGTCAGTGCATAAAGACTGGAGCCAGACTGGATGTTCACTTTCCCCTGATTTTTTTTTCATGATACGATCAGCACATAATGAGATCTATAGAACGTATGCCAGGGATCGCGGTTGGTAATCATAACATAAATAACAAGGGAGTCTCCGCGGCCATGTGGTTACACCACCTGCCTCGTTTTCTGAAAGTTGTGGGTTCGATTCCGAGCTAGTGTTGTTCGGTCCACGAGTGCAATTTTCTCGGAGACTACAGGGGGTGGGGAGGGGGTCGTCGCTGGAGCTATTAGAAAGACAGCCAGACTGAACGAACTAACTTTATTTTCAAAGGGTTAAGAATTGGACACGCAAGTCCGTCTGACATTCTGTCCTTCCTATCTCTCTGCTTTCATACATATTCCATTGACACACACTTATTAACAGACAAACAGGTAAGTATGTTGATGGATAGGTAGATGAATAGATGGATGGATGTACGGATGAATATAAGATTGGGTGGATGCTTGGATGGACGGATGGGTGGATGCTTGGATGGACGGATAGACGGACTGACTCACTGGCAGACAAGAATAGACGGATGGATATACAGACAAGTAGCTAGGTAGATAGATATAAATGTAGACATTTAAGTACCCAAGCAGCCGTGGGGGATAAAACCAAAGTATTTCAGTTTTCGATACATGGAACTCTTTAGTAGCCAGATGTCTTCAATATTCCGACCTTGTTTAAAGGCAACTAATTACTAAACATACAAAAAAAAATCATTCGGATCCTTGGGGATGTGGTTTCATAGAAAATACTGAAAATGAATTGCACAAACAAACAAACAAGCAAGCAAACAAACAAACAAACAAACAAACAAACAAAACAAACAAACAAACAAACAAACTTTATTTTCAAAGGGTTAAGAATTGGGCACACAGACCCGTCTAACACTCTGCCCTTCTATCACTCTCTTTCATACATCATATCATTCACACATCATACAAGACTAACTGAAAACAGAGAGAGAGAGAGAGAGAGAGAGAGAGAGAGAGAGAGAGAGAGAGAGAGAGAGAGAGAGAGAGAGAGAGAGAGAGAGAGAGAGAGAGTCATCATTGTTTTTTGGCCACATTATGAGAAGACAAAAACTGGAACATGTTGTGACAACCGGACAGATTTGCGGAAAGAGAGATAGAGGAAGACAGCGGGAGAAGATTCTTGACAGTCTTGTGTCATGGCACGGAAGGGAGTCAACACACGGACTGATCCATGCCGTAAGAGGTCGCAATATGTGGAGAGGCATGATCGCCCACGTCAGCCGGCAAGGCACTGGATGATGATCATTTTCCTTCTGATTGAACCGCGCTATTCTACGAATTTGTATGTGACATTTAAGTTCAAAATTATCGAATTTCTTTAGAGTGAATGTGAAAAGACATGATTCACATGGGAATCATGCCATGGGATACACAATCGCTGCGTATTCTTAGTTTGCTTTAGTAACTTGCATTTGTTTGTTGAGTAGATGCCACGTGATCTTAGCGCCGTTTAAAGTCTTCTTGGGGTTTCTGTTAATCATCACGTGATAGACAGATAGGCGAGGGCAGTCATGTTTCGCCATCTTATGAATTGACGAAACATTATTTTCTATGCATCTATAACATAACAGCATTTTTTTTTTCATATCCCTTACAGGACATTGCAGTCAACATGAGCATTTTTTTCAGCTACTGTTGATAACATAACATAACATAACATAACATAACATAACATAACATAACATAACATAGCACAACACAATACAACACAACACAAAACAACACAACATAACACAGTGCAACATGACATGGCATACCATAACACAGCATAACATAACTAGCATAACATAACATAGCATAACATAACATCTGTCAGCATAACATAATATAACATAAACCCAACCCTCCCTCGCCAGGGAAGGGGGAGATTTTAGGGTTTGGGGGGGGGGGGGGGGGAAATAAGATTATTTCAAGATCGCGTTGATACAAGAACCGATTACTTGATATTGTTTTCCCCTCCATATTTTACGGTTTTGTACCTCTCGCCCTTCTGAAATTAATTTTATAACCTAAGTATACCCGTTTTATGTAGACGTCTAGACTTGTTCTAGTATGTGTTATTAAATTTAGCTTCCATGTTTACGTATACTGTGTAGGGGGGGGGTGAGGGGGGTTATAGGGAGGAAATATGAAAGGGAGGAATGACGTTCTGAAAATATGGTGAAGGGGTGCTGTGACATAATCACCAACCATAATTTTACATTTACACACCAAACCAGAGAAATTCATGCAATTGACCGCACTAATGAGGACGAACACAACTTGACACAGGAGATTGACATATGTCGTCTAAATATAGGAATTACAGCATCTGCAACTAGAAAGATTATTGGAAGGAGCGGGTCACGTGATATAACTCTGACCTGCGAAAGCGTTCATTTCTTCAAAACCGCGCACTTCTTCCAATTCAGCCCTGACGGACAGTCAGAGAGCCAATGTGACCCGTCTTTCACATGAATAAACGGCAGTTTGATCAGAAAACCGAGATAAGCTTGTGAATCCTCAGATCAGTGTGATACCTAAATGTATGCAGCGGAGGTATCCAGTGTTTGTGTGTCAAAATTAAATGTATTACTTATAAAATGAAACCTCTGAAAATGTAAAATTGTCGACTGCAAACTTCTAGCTACACCGAGCCGTTCCCCGGCAAAACTCACAATCTCATACTTTCTCAAAACTGCACACTCTGAAGTTCTTCACTACATCTGTTAGCTTTACTATGTGCATACTACAGCAATCTATCACAGAAAACTGTACGAGGTGAGAATTCAAACGCACTTTGATGTATTTCATCAAAACTGCTTTAAAACGCTTTCTGCAAACACAAGACAGTTTGTGCACACGAACCACCGCCTCGCTTGAAAACGTACTTATTTCTCCCTGTTCGCAATCTAAGGAGCGGAGAGAGAGATTATATCTTTCTTTTCCTCTTTATGAATTGAAATAATAGGGTTTGATAGAAAATGATTGTATTTATGTGTCAGATTTTCACTCAGACAAAGCACTTATTAAATGCATTGCCTAGAACAGGATACGCTTCACAGACGTCATTTGTGATAGACGGCCTAGTTAATCTGTCCAGACCAAAAGGTAAACACAACCTCGGTCTATAGCCAACTGTTGACCGCCAAACATCTTACTAATGTATTGTTATCATGTTTTGTATGGATTACATTTTGTAACAATTACACATCAGAAATTCTGTATGACGGCCATGCATAACAATAAAACACTTGATGAGTTAAACTCAAATTAACTACTGAAGATGGGGAAAAATAGTACAAGCTATGAGAACCCAGTCAACAGAAGTTAACTCAATACACTACACAACACAGCCCATCACTCCACACCACAACAACAGCAGGCAAAAGGAAATGATTTATAAGAGGAAGAAGACAAGTAGTTAATTTGGAAGGTACTGAGAAACATTTATATACACAATGCATAACCAAATGAATTGATGAAGATGTTTAATTGTATGTCCTTTATAAAAATGCATCTTATCCTTGTCTTGGTTTTGCACTATCAGCTTGACTTGAATGCTCCAAGGAACAACACATCATCACTCCTATCTACGTATGATGGTACACTTCTCAATGAACCACAGGTACACTGAGAACATGCATACAGCAGGTACCAGATGATAGCAGGTGCATCCAGTGTAATAATCTCTGACTCCACACAAATTAACACAACACCACTTCTTCTGATCTTATCCTTCCTGTTATGTTGTGTTCACACTTAATAACATGCTGGAAAAATTACATTGATAGGGTTATACATGTCTATGTGAATTTTACACAGTGATGTTCTTGGTGGTAACCTGACCAGAGCAAGGGCAGCCTTCAGGGTAGCTTCACTGGCAAGTACTGAAACGGATCCATCAGTCAATGGACCCAGGCTGAACCCAAATCTACCACTCAGAGGTGACCTTTCTCAATGCCAAAAAACACAATCCCTCACAGGAAAAATGATTTATAAAACCATTTTAATTAACTCAGGCCACACACTGAATTAGATCATTTCTTTATTTAGAAGAAGATTTACAACACTTATGATCATCATATTGATTATTGTTTATTGATTGATTGTCTGTAATTGGTACTGATGTGCATTTTCCCATTTGACAATATGACATGATGAACATATGCCAAAAAATGAGATATGTATCAAAAGGCCAAATGAGACAGACCAGTCAATAAATACATGAACAGTAACTGAATCTCATATTAATTTGTCAGTTCACCCTGTCTGTTAATTACCTGTTTATTTGTGTAAACAAGATGTCAATGTCTACCAGTATTTGTTAAATATTTATTTGGCAAACTAAATAACTCAAATGAATGAATTAAGAAAAGGGAAAAGAGGAGACTATATCTCTTGACTGTTCCAGACCCATGCTACATTTCACCTGATTCATACTGAGGAAGTCTTTTCAGACATTTCACAGAATATCAATGGGGGTTCGAGAGCTATTAGATTCCTGGTGAAGGGGCAGAGTCAAATCTAGTGTTCACTGTTCCCCAAAAGAGGACCACTAACTCCTAGACAAACAATACTTCAAGGGTCGTATTCTTGATTTATTTACATATTGGAAGTGGAAGGGGCCGCTTCTTTAACCAGAATGTGTAATGCACAATAGTGATCCCCAGTTCCTTCAGAATATACGACAGGTGCATAGGCCACACACACAAAAAAAGTCGAGAACCACTGGTCTACATATACAGTGTTCCGACGGATCATACTTTAACCACACATACACTCGAGGATTCATGGAATTGTTGACAATCCTCTTACAAATAGTACAGGTACCGAAGCAAATATCAGGCACGGGGAAAGCATTAGGGCGCGAAGCGCTACTTCAGACAGTGTTAACTTGACTCCACATTTCTGTTTTCCATTTTCATACATTCTAACATCTTTCCGTCGTCTGCTTTCAGCTCTCTACAAGCTACGTCACATCCTGTTCTATTCTCATGTTTTCTCTAGTAAGTTGCCTACGATTATTACCAGACACGTGAACTAAATTTAAAAAAATACTTTACGACATCTTTTGACAGCATCACTTAGAAGAAAATAGCATCACTTAGTGCGGTTACCTCAGCGGGAGGTAAATAAATATTACTCCCTGAGGGAAAAGAAAAATCGTGGTGAGTGAAAGTTATTTTATTGTCTCCCTTTGACAATTATTATGTTGTCTCTTTGGTTTTTTGGTAACTAAGCGATTTTGTGAACGGAATTTTTTAGATGCCGGTCGTTTCTGTGAGGTTTGTGTGGTTCACATCTTTTAAAACTATTTAAGATGCACAAATGGCAAACCAAAGTTTAGGATAGCAACGTTTATCAGCGAAGATACACGGTTTAAAAGTGGTACGCTCGTCTCTAACTGGGGGAGCTGAGTTCGGCTAACGATGTGAACTGTATCATCATCATCATCAACATCATCATCATGGAGGTCAGCGTGGCAGAATGATTAAGATGACTCTCTCTTAGACTTCCGGTGTGATGATGGTGAGGAAGCGGGTTGGACTAAAATGTTGATTTCTCGTCCTTGGCTTTGGAGACGTAAATTAAAAGTACTCCATAAGTCTGAGTGAATCCGCCGGATGGCGAGGGACACTAGTAATAGGGAAAAAGCCAGCCCACATGCAAAAATCAGTCCAGCATGGACTATGATATAATTCTCACTAGGTGAGGGAAATGACTGGTTATGTATTCCTCCGTGCGTTCAGGTCAAATGAAAGCAGAAGAAGAGGCCCATCATGTAAATGATGGATAGAGGGAATAAGAGAGTCTTTGGGAATCTGGATATATGAGGCCCATAAACTGGCACTCTCCCGCTGTTTATGTTTCACCTCAACACCTCATTGTACAAGAGGAATAAGATGAGACGATGGGGCGAGAAGAGAAGAGAGAAGAGAAGAGAAGAGAAGAGAAGAGAAGAGAAGAGGAGAGAAGAGAAGAGAAGAGAAGAGAAGAGAAGAGAAGAGAAGAGAAGAGAAGAGATTCAGGCATAAAAAATGTGACGGTCCTATCAAACCACAGCAGTAGCAGAAAACTGGTTGGGGACACATTTAATGAAATGTTTTAAAATGTACAGTAAATGTACAGACTATGTTGAGCATTTCTCACCCACCAGCTGGGGCTTTGGTGTAGCGGGTAGAAAGGTACATTGACAATAGCTTGAGCGTAGTTAGACGGGGGCTCCATGCTTGAGCTCGACGTTCGCTAAGGGAGGGAAAGACAGGCCACATATACCTCCGTACACTCAAACCTGTTATGGTCCTAGTATACCCACAAAGGGTTCATGCTCCGGAACTCGCTTATTTATTATTGCATTTTCCTGCCCCACTGTGACATAACATTTTCTTTGAAGTGGTTTCCCCTGCACCTCCGTATATTCCTGTGCTCGTTTAAACTTCACCACAACAATGTCAGTATCATCAGTTCCTGCTCTCAATTTTCTATACGACGCCAGCCGTTTTCATTCATTTAAAATGTTATTCTTCTCCCGTTTTTCACCATTTCCAGTTTTATTATGCTGCTCATATTAATTTCCTCAATCCAAAATGTTACGGTGCACAGGATCAACAGCCGGAGCTGCATTATTTGTTTCGGAGCACGTACATATGCAAGCGCGAGTCCGTTGTACAACTTCAAATCACCAACATAAATGTCAGAAATATTATCCGTTGTGGATTTTGTTCGCACGGAAATAATTACATCGCTGACGTTGCGACTGTTTCGTTACTGGGAGGAAGTAAAGTCTCGATGTATGCAAGGAACATAGAGGATCCATTTAGACATCTTAACTGATTCAGTGACAAACAAAAAGCAAGTTTGGACCAACATGATACACAATAAAATGAACAAGGATTATAATGTAAATTTATATTGACTGAGCATTAAAATTGCGGAAGATACCACAAAACCAAACAAATAACACGATGACCTTAGTAGGACGATATATCGTCCTTCTGTGCAAATGAGAGGTCAATTTTGGCGATACATTATCCTTCTGCACTGAATCAATTAAGTAAACAATACAAAATAAAACAAAGCAATGCAGCTTTACAGAACACAATTACGAAAACCACAGGATATTACGGCCAAACAAATACATCCTCGCTCCAGAAGGTCTCAGATTGTGAGAATTGTATGGATCTTTTTTGCCCTGACCATGCGGGAGTGCGGGGGAATGATCAGACTGATATGCTGGTAGGGAATGCACCTCTCGGTGGTAGATTACCTATGGACAAGGTAGAGGTGGTCGAGAGCCTGTGGAACCAGGTGGAGAATGCGGAGGGAACAGATTGAGAACCTGTATGTGGAAAGAATGATATTGCCGGGGATCGGCAGGGGTTTTTGAATAATTTCAAAACTGAGAGGTGAGACAAGAAGAACTTTCAATCAGATAGCGATGGGAGCGATTAGAAGTATGATTCTTCGCTGGCTGTTGAACGAGGGGACGGGGCGCGTATGGTAATGCCATGCATGCAGTGATGTCGGTGTTTAGCTCAAATCAAATCAAATACACACACACAAAACACAACATATAACCACGGAGAAGACTCTCCAGTGACTACATTAAGGTATAGGAACGGGATGAGAAGAATAAAAAGACGAATATATTAGGGTGCATTGTGAAAACCTAACATCACTATGACTAGAGACCTATATCGGGAACCCCCACATGCACAAGCAATAGAGCAGTGGTTCTCAACCTTATATGGCCCATGTACCCCTTCACCATATGTTCAGAATGTTCACCCCCCCCCCTTTTTCGTATTTCCTCCCTATACCCGCCTCCCACACACACTATACATAAAAATGGAAGCTAAATTTAATAACACATACTAGAACAAGTCTAGACGTCTACATAAAACGTTATTTGCGGGTCTACTTTACGTTATAAAAGGAATTTCAGAATTAGTGAGAAGTACAGAACCGTAAAGCATGGAGGGAAAAATAACATCAAGTAATCGGTTCTTGTATTATCGCGATCTTGAAATCATCTGACCCCCCCCCCCCCCCTCCGAAACCCTAACATTCACCCTGGGGCGGGGGGGGGGGATTCCGCCACCGGTTGAGAACCACTGCAATAGAGGAATACCCAAAAAGACATGACAAAGAGAATAATACGGGGAGGTTATGGACGGAACTTCGTGAAACAGCATAGTATAGGGCGACTTGTAGTGATCTGGCTGAGGTCTATGCTCTAGTGGACGATACAGAGCCACAGAAGAACCACAAAAGACGCTTCCAGCATATGGTGATAAACCGATATATTATAAACCAATCAGAACTCGCTGGGTGATGTAGTCTGTCGACTTTACTTCCCAAGAGACTTCCTCATACACTTGCAGGGTGGATCCCCCTCGGAGTTCAGATCAATTTTTAAAATTCGAATAGACCCCGATGAAGTTCCATCCCATATACACAACGCTACCGACGCTCCCGACATGTTAGAGGCTTCACTTATATTAAGTTACAGCTTAATGAATTGTCTGATGAAATGTTATATATAAATTGTTTTGCTGTATGATAGAGTATCATGGAACGTTAATGAACAAATAAGGAAAAGCTTAGAAGCAACGAAGATGCTATTCCTGAGACGAATGTTGCGAATACTTTGGACTGCTAGTTTAGCTAACAACGATTGCCTGAAGGAGGCTAATGAAACCAGAACTATAAATACGACTCTAAGAAAGGGGCAAACACTACATTCAATCAAATGATGGACATTATGTGCAATAAGTCCTTGTCCTTGAACGTTAGAAATTTTAAATTTTAACATACGGCTGCGAATCCTGGACAATTGGTAGACAGGCGAACAAATTCCTGGAAGCCTTGGAGATGTGGTGTTATAGAAGAATGCTGGAAATTAATTTGACAGCCAAAATGAGAAATCTGAGCATTTTGAGGGAAACGAAGTCGTGAAGACAACTTACCACAAACATCAGAAAGAAACAGCCATGATATGTTGGCCACATTATGAGAAGATAAAAACTGGAACATGTTGTGACAACCGGAAAGATTTGCGGAAAGAGAGATAGACACAGACAGCGTGATAAAATTCTTGACAGTCTTGAGTCATGGCACGGAAGGGAGTAAACACACGAATTGATCCATACCATTAGAGATAGCAGTTTATGGAGAAATATGATCCCGCACGCCAGCCAGGAAAGCAATGGATGATAATGATGACAAGAAAGAAAGAAACGACTTTATTTGGTCATGTGATGAGAAGAGAGGCATTGGAGAACATCATGATAATGATGATAAGAAAGAGACAAACGACGTTCTTTGGTCATGTGATGAGAAGAGAGGCACTATAGAACATAATAACAACTGGAAAGATCATTGGGAAAAGAGGCAGAGGCAAACCAACAGAACTTATGCGGGATGGACTGGGACGGGAGAATGGAGTGTTATCCTCAACAAAGTTGATCCAGAACAACAAGGGCCGAGATCTGTGGAGAGACATGCACATCTACGCCAGTTGGCATGGCATATAATGATGATGATGATCGCAGACTTTTGTGTTTTTAGTTTTTTTTTGTTTTAAGCGCTCGCTCGCTTTGAACACAAGCGTAGTCCATACACACTACTTCTAGTAGTGCTGGACTGAATTTTGCGTGTGGATTAGCTTTCCCTAGATTGTATTAGAAGGCAGCAAGTTCAAATGGTTTGGCCATGCAAGTAGATTACCAACTAACAGTATACCACAACAAGCAATGAATGTACAGACCAGAGGGAAGCAGAGGAAGAGGCCGACCACGTAAGCGATGGACGTAGGGAATAACAGTCTATAGGAATATCGATACATGAAGCCCATAAGCGGGAACTCTCCCGCTGTTTATACTTCACCTCGACACCGCAAGATACAAGAGGAACATGATGAGGTGTGATGAGGTGAGATTAGCTTTCCCTATTAACAGTGTACCTCGCCATCAGACAAACTCACTCCGACTTCAGAGGTACTTATAGTCTACGTCTCCAAGTCAAGGACGAGAGGTCAATATTTTAGTCCAACTGTCCAGTGTAGGAGTTGAACTCCTCACCTCGGCATCAGCACACCGGATAGTTGAAGAACACGCGTTCTTATCCATTCGCTCATGTTGACCTCTGATAGAACAATGTATCTCCATGTATCTTTTTGCGCGTGTCTCCATCCACTAATTGTCCTGTTGTCAACAAGTTTTCATGTGTATCTTATCAACAAGTTTTCATGTGTATCTTATCACTAAGTTTTCATGTGTATATTATCACTAAGTTTTCATGTGTATCTTATCACTAAGTTTTCATGTGTATCTTATCACTAAGTTTTTACGTGTATCTTATCACTAAATTTTCATGTGTATCTCATCGCTAAGTTCTCATGTGTATGATCACTATGCTTTAATGTGTATCTTATCACTAAGTTTTCATGGTGTTCAACGTGCCCAAAGAATCTTATTCTTTACACACACATTCTTTCATCAGTTTATTGTGACTGTTGTCACTAGGCTTTCGTGATATCTGGCCTCTCAAACATGCCTTGATGTTTACATCAACATTCTGTCATCAGTTTATTTTACTGTTGCAACTAAACTTTCATATCTGGCCTCGCAAACATCAGATTTCCCGTATCAGTTTATTATGACTGTTCATCTCCGCCTGCAAAAACTACCTCGTTCATTTTTCCTTAGCTTCTTCTTCCAATCTACCTCAGAAACCGTACACCCGCTGCCAGCAGGCGTGCCTTAAGCAGCTTGTTGTCTAGGCCTCATCTGCTTACATATGGCTGCAATCAATACTGCATTGTCCGCGCATCTTACACCGTGGTTGCTCAACTCGGGTGAGGATTCTTAATGTACTTGTTATTTTTCTCTTATTTTAAATGTGTAGAGGATGGTAAGTTATATTAAGCCATGGAAGGGAATCAAATAGTATACATAGGTAACCAGACTGAAACGATATGACAAAAAATTAGTTGCATATCCTTTACAGGACGTCGGAGTTAACCTCATCGTTTTTTAACTGTTTGTGATTTCTTGGCAAGTTTATGTTCAATAGTTTGCCATTGCTTTCTGAGTGATCGGCACTAATGCCATTATTTGAAAACCAGCGCAAGACAATCTGCTTCCAAATCGCCGGCGGCCGTAAACAATATAAAGAATACCCAAATAGACAAGCATAAACTGGAAATGCGACATTTTCAGCTAGCGGTTAGTTGCTCTACAGATAGAGACCGAGATATTTGGAATAAACCTCGGTGCAATAAAGTCTATCATCTTGCTTATTAATCTGTGAAAACTAGAAACTTTAAATACTAGAAACTTTAATATTAGAAACTGTTAATACTAGAAACTATTAATACTAGAAACGGTTAATACTAGACACTTTTAATACTAGAAACTTTTAATACTAGATACTTTTAATACTAGAAACGTTTAATACTAGACACTTTGAATACTAGATACTTAATACTAGACACTTTGAATACTAGAAACGACTAGTAAATATACATACACAATGTACACAGATAACTACACAATCAAAATAACACAACGCAGTTGGGAACACGGATCTGCAGGAAACTAACCACCCAGATCAGACAATTATATAAGGCGAACATCCAGCAGAATAGACATAAAGATAACACGAACCAGGGCCAAATTCTGAATGATCACAACGAATAATAAGCTAAAATACATAACTGCCTTTATGATTCTTTTCCCCCAGGCTAGGATCGTCTCTAAAATGACCCCTGTCCAGGGAAAGAGAACAGAAATCGGTCATAAACTTGTTACATCCAATTTCCATAGACACACATCGCATGACCTCTGTCTACCCGAGATTTCAATGGAAAGTTGACCCTATGTAAGTCAGGTTTCAAAAGAGGAAATGTGAAGTCTGGCCGGGTGAATTGGGAGTGGGAGAAGATGGGAGGTGGGGGTTAGAGAGGATGAATTTGCGATTGTATACCATTATTGTTTTGTTGTTTGATGATGATGATGTTGTAGTCAGGATGTGTAAAGAAAGCACAATGTTAAAGGATATAGGATAGCATAAAACAGGATTTTACTCAACACACATACTTCTAGTACTCATAAAAATGTAGAATGGAGAGGGAGGGGAAAAAAGAGGACTGGCAGCTGAAACCAAAATGCTGCAGCATAAGAAGATATTCGTGGTATAGCGGTGGTTAAAGGAGGAGAAGAAGAAGAAGAAGAAGAAGAAGAAGAAGAAGAAGAAGAAGAAGAAGAAGAAGAAGAAGAAGAAGAAGAAGAATACGAAGAAGAAGAAGAATAAGAAATAGTAGTAGTAGTAGTAGTAGTAGCAGCAGCAGCAGCAGCAGCAGCAGCAGTAGTAGTAGCAGCAGCAGCAGCAGCAGCAGCAGCAGTAGTAGTAGTAGTAGTAGTAGTAGTAGTAGTAGTAGTAGTAGTAGTAGTAGTAGTAGTAGTAGTAGTAGTAGAAGCATAAGAAGAAGCAGAAGAATAACAACAACAACGAGGAGAAGGATAAGGAGGAGGAAGATGAATGAAAAGAAGGAAGAGGGGAAGGAGAGAAATGCAGAATAAAAGGACATAGAAGAAGAAGAAGAAGAAGAAGAAGAAGAAGAAGAAGAAGAAGAAGAAGAAGAAGAAGAAGAAGAAGAAGAAGAAGAAGAAGAAGAAGAAGAAGAAGAAGCAGCAGCAGCCGATGGAGAAAGAGGAAGAACAAGGAGCAGATGGAGAAAGAAGAAGAAGAAGAAGAAGAAGAAGAAGAAGAAGAAGAAGAAGAAGAAGAAGAAGAAGAAGAAGAAGAAGAAGAAGAAGAAGAAGAAGCAACACTTTAGTGTAAAGTAGGCCTCATCGTAACTATGATGATAATGATGATGATGAACAAAGCCTGCCCTCTTCAAAGAACAGAGAATCCTGTAACAAACAGCAACACTTTTCCCGCGTTTTGAGAAACACCGGCCAAGCCATGAATGATGGAAACTAATTAGACAGAATTATTTTATTCTAAATCGGAATACAAAGAACAAAACCAGCTGTTGAAACGTGTTGACCTCACTAGCGAGACAATAATTTATTGTCTCGGGAAAAGAGGGACCTTTTTATCAACCGTCTTAACGTCCCTGCCTTGAAATGAGACAATAAACTAAGATTTTTTCGTGACTTTTTATTAAGAGTGAATTATTGCTGGAATGTCTCCCAGAGGTATCCTAACTGGCACGCCAATTCCGTTTCGCATCTGTGCAGTCTCATTGGACTTAGCCGTTGCCATAGTTACATGTCCTAATGACCAGTTGTCGTCACTCTGAAGAAGAAGGAGAGACCGCCATTTTGTCCAGATCATTAAAATTGAAAGTCATTTGTGGCAGACGTCGCCATATGGGGTATGCTAATCAATCTGGAATAAGTTTGTGGCAGGATGCCATCTTTGGGATGTGGCAGGTGTGGTGGTATAGATGTTATATTGTATGTAACGTTTCAGTTTATCTGTAGGGTTCATTGGTAATAACTGAGAGCATAATTAGGTAACAGAGAAGAAGATTAGGGGAAGCAGGCACGAGAAAACAAGGATAGTTTGGAAGCTATGGTTAAAAGTAAGCATAAGAAATAATCATCTTCTTATTATAATCCATGCCGTGTGGCGTTGGTATTCATGTCTGTCCATCGCCTTCTGTCTCTTGTGGTGTGAATCGTTTCGGATATCGACCTTCCTCCATGCCATTCTGTCAAACTGTCCATTATCGCCTCTCTTGGTTTCCACTGTGACATATGGTGGTGGGGTACGGATATCCCTTATCAAAGGCGAAGTAAGGTACCTTCTTTCTTTCGCTAGCATAGGGGCCACCCTTGGGCTAGGTGGAGTACTCATTTAGCCGCCCGATAAGGGAAACGTGAAACCATTTAACAGGCGGTGAATGGAGCTGGGGAGCAGCCGACATATAGTTCTTGAGTATAGTCTCAAGTTTCGCTACGGTGGGTAGAGGATCTGTTTATGGAGACAATGGCTAAGCTGGACAGGGGATCTGTTTATAGAGACATTGGCTACTGTAGACAGAGGATCTGTTTATAGAGACATTGCTATGGTAGGCAGAGGATCTATGCATAGAGACAATGACTACGATAGGCAGAGGATCCGTTTATAGCGACAATGGCTACGGTAGGCAGAGGATCTGTTTATAGAGACAATGACTACGGTCACCGACCAGTATTGTCGCCGCCAAAACAGCAATGATGGATCATTAAGTCAAAACTGATATAGATGATACGATCACTCAGTCAAGACTGATGCAGATGTTAGGATCATACAATCTGTCGTGAAATCACTGTAATTTATCAACCAGATGATACAAATACCAAAGACAGTTTGATTCGCAACTACAAGTTGTTTACTGCGGAGAGTCAGTGAGATCAAACAGTGGAGTCGTCTTTGAAAGTCCCGACCAGACAGAAAATTGTAGGCTTGTTATTGTGACCCGATTGGGAAAAAGCAGGAACTCGCTAGCTGTGTTGGTTGTCATAATAAGGTAGACAACTTTAGCATTGATTAATCAAAGGGGAGAGAAGAATTCTGAAATGGATAGTCTGCCCCTGGAACCATCTGATGTATTGACATCAAAGGAACGTCACTAAAACAATCCAAGGCTGTGTGACAAAAACATGACTTGTTTACAGTAGTGTAGACAAGAAAGTTGACTTGAGCCGACGTATTTCTGTACCGCTGTTAGGAATTCGGAGAGCATCTACAGTGTTAGATTTAATTAAAGATTAAATAACATGTGTCTTTATGGCAAATTGTAGCCTTGTTAAAACTAGCTAGGGTGAGGAAATAATTAGCTCTGCTAGTTGAGAATAGAGTAGTGAAGTGATGATTAGCTCTGCTAGTGAGAATAGAGTAGTGAAGTGAGAATTAGCTCTGCTAGTGAGAATAGGGTAGTGGGGTGATATGTGGAGAGATTAAGGATGGGTTGAGAGGGGGAAAGTGTCCAATAGTGGAATCTTTTAGTGGGGTGCCCACTGGGGTTCTGTACTCTATTTATTGGTCTTTCCTTGTCACAGCCTGGTTCGGACCTAGGTGATGAGCCCATCTGCTCTATGACAGAGTTTAATTCGCTGATAAATATCTGAGCGAGGCCGTAGGCCTATACTCAGCTGGTAGGATCAGTGACTAGTGCTCTCACCAGTGTGTTATTTCTCTAAAAGGTTCTCTGCCAGTTACGAGGAAGCTCTACACTCGTTTTGAAGAATTTCAACTCCGATTTGGAAGAACACCAATTGAACAGTCAATGTTGTTTTTTACGGAATTGAATAACGTCCGAGAAGAAAGTCTGGACAATAATGTTTACGCTGGGCCCATGATCAGGAGGGTCCACCAGAACAGGGCTCAGATGAGCAAAACCATATAACGATTCCTGTGCTATAAGGTTCACCTAGGATGGGTGATGTTTGTTGATACACCACATATCATTCGAACAATAGTAACTAAACGAGAACTTTAAATGTAACATTCACATGGTGTGGTAGATTCCAGTGAAAGATTACAAGGGACATTGTACTTGAGACAATATAGACACTAGACAGGATCAAGCATATTAACAATAACAGTGATACCTAATTTCACAGTACAGGGATTTGTACATTTTAGGAACTATAGGAACTTATAATATGCAGTGTGCAGCCGGTCCATGATCAGTGGTAAATAAATAGACTGTATCTATTTCGGACGATCATGTCGATGGATTACCAGATAGCTACAGAAGAAAGTCAGTGTCTGGCAGGAGAGATACATCACTGGGTGAGGTTGTCGTGTGCTGACCTAACGTGCTGTGATGTAACCTTGCTAGGATGATCTGACTGGGTGATTGATCTGATGGTCCGATTCTACACACATTATAGAACACGTCACAAATTCTTCGCATACGCTTCTCACATACATTACACTTTTCTTTTAATAAATTAATTGTTATTAATTTTTAGAAGCTAGAGTTGTTGAGTATGTTGCGTTGGGGAAGAATGAGAGGGGGCATGATACAGCAGTGATAGAAAGAGAGAAAGAGGTGTCCATAAACTGACGGAGTTTTGCAGACGGATTCTAGTGGTTTCTCCATAACAATAATATTGGGGTAAAAAAAATGTGGGTGTTGATTCCCCTCACTCCAGGGACGACACTAAAGTAATAAAGGATTACTACGACACAATCAAAACTGATGTACATAATACAATCATTCAGACAAAACAGAAGTAGTTGATACAACTTTTTAGGCAAAAACTAATGTAGATAATACAATCATTTAGACAAAACAGAAATAGTTTAAACAGTTTTTTCAGACAAAATCAAATACAATCATTCGGATAAAACTAATATAGATGATATGATCATTCAGAGAAAGCAGAAGTAGTTCATAACATTTTTCAGACAAAATCTAATGTAGATAATACAATCATTCAGATAAAACGAATATAGATTAAGATACAATCACTCAGACTAACACTGATGTTGATGCTACGATCAATAAGGCAAAATCAACATATAGGATATGATAAATTCAAAGAAAAATGGGGCAGGTGAAAAGTCCAATTAATAAAATATCGCATGCGTTCTAGAATAATTCAGTCAATCCAGATATAATGAATATGGTCATCAGACAAAACTGCTGTTAATTAATGAATACAGACATTAAGATAAGCATGGTGAGGTCACACAAGCATACAGTCAAGATCGATAATGTTACTATGTCAATCCAGCAAAACAATTGTAAATGATATAATACTTTTCATTGCTGTAGCGGTTATGGCGTTACATTGGCTATGACATGAGGACGGATGGTTCCATGTAATCTCTTGACATACGCTACGAGAATGAAGGACTGGCCATCGATTTCCAAATCACACTTACGCAAAATCAACACCTGTGAGATGGGATGCCTGAGGAGAGCTTCCAACTTAACTAATCCGAGACCGAGTAAGAAATGATGTTATCAGACAGACAGTGGGATCAACACCTTGTGTCACATTTATTGAAAGACAGAAGATCAAATGGTTTGGCCATCTCGTTAGAATGCAACACCAACAACTACCATCACTGGCCCTACATCAAAGGACATCTGCTATGAGAGCAAGAGGACGCCCAAGAAGAAAATGGATTGACGACATCAAAGACATTGTACAATCACACGGAATGACACTATCCAGTGCCGCCTAAGTGGGCGCTTTTCTTCCGCATATCCTTTACAGGACATTGCAGTCAACACCAGCATTTTCAGCTGCTGTTATGTCTTGGCAAGTTTTACGTTCAGTAGTTTGCCATTGATTTCTGAACGACCGGCTCACATACCTCCGTAAGTAACCAGCGCGACGCGACCTGCTGCCAAATCTCGCGCAAATGTGTTTTGTACGTGGGTATACGGCATTACGAACAACGTACTTAACGCCTTCGCCAGAGAGACCGGACAATTATTCCTCCCCACGCTGCTTGGCGGAAAAAGTGGAAGCTGACAATGATGATATATTTTAATTAAATGTTTGACAAAATATCGCAGGATAATTTTGACGTTGATAATTCTTCATGGCCCTCTTATAATGCCACAAATATCCAAATAACCCTTGGTAGAAAAAAAGGTTCCCCACCATTGATGTTGATGATGCACTTCTTTTAGCATTCTTGCGAATATGGCATTCAATCCGGTGCCGCATCCACAATGAAGGTTGGGTGCAATGGATCTTCAACACTTCTGTCTCTCGCCTTGATTGTACATTCTGTCTGACTGCTTTTCTTTCATCTCTTGATGGTACCTTCCCACTTGTATCGTTTTCTACCTCTTGCTAGCTGACCTTCAACCTTACCCTCCGGTGTGGTTTTTATTAATAGTACTAGCTGACCCGGCCCGGCGTCGCCCAGGCCCTGGAGGGGATCTATCTATCTATCAGTCTGTCTGCTTTTTTGTCTGTCTGGCTGGCTGACCCGGCCCGGCTTCACCCAGTCCCTGGTGGGGAGCATCTCATTTAATTCATATAAGTAGTCATATAAACTCTCCCGTTCCCGACTATCTGTCTGTCTGTCTATCTGACCGGGCCCGGCTTCACCCAGTCCCTGGTGGGGAGCATCTAATTTAATTCATATACGTAGTCATATAAGCTCTCCCGTTCCCGACTATCTGTTTGTCTCTCTGTCCCGGCCCGGCTTCACCCAGTCCCTGGTGGGGAGCATCTAATTTAATTCATATACATAGTCATATAAGCTCTCCCGTTCCCGACTGTCTGTCTGTCTATCTGTCTGTCTGACCCGGCCCGGCTTCACCCAGTCCCTGGTGGGGAGCATGTCATTTAATTCATATAAGTAGTCAAATAAGCTTCCGTTCCCGACTATCTGTCTATCTATCTGACCCGGCGTGGTTTCGCCCAGCTCCTGGCGCACAGTAACTTAAAAGAATGTCCTTCCACACACCATTCAATGAAAACTGTAGAAAAAGATGGGTTACAATGTTATGCATTATGCATTATTTTTATGAAAACTTTGAAAATGCCTTAAAGATTATATCATTATTTATTATAACTCATATGCCTGAAAATAACTATAGACAAAGAGTTTAACAATAGTGCAAGTAAGTCCAACAATATGACTATAAAGTATATAGAAATGTTATTAAAAGTTATGCCCCTTGAAATAACTTGTCTAGAGTGAAGTCCCCCTGCTATATAGACATTAAATAATGAAAATGGAAAAGTAAATGTTATTAAATAAGTAGAAGATTTTACATTAAGAAATTATTATAGTCGGTTGCACAGGAATGAAAGGAAGACGTGTAGAAAATTTCATCTCAATCGGATGTACCGTTATCGAACGCATCCAATACATAAATCCGCACAAACAAACATACACTCTGTTTTATAGATATAGACTAGCTGACCCGGCCCGGCTTCGCCCAGGCCCTGGAGGGGATCTATTTATTTATCAGTCTGTCTGTCTGCTTGTTTGTCTGTCTGTCTGGCTGACCCGGCCCGGCTTCACCCAGTCCCTGGTGGGGAGCATCTCATTTAATTCATATAAGTAGTCATATAAGCTCTCCCGTTCCCGACTATCTGTCTGTCTGTCTATCTGTCTGTCTGACCGGGCCCGGCTTCACCCAGTCCCTGGTGGGGAGCATCTCATTTAATTCATATACGTAGTCATATAAGCTCTCCCGTTCCCGACTATCTGTTTGTCTGTCTGTCTGTCTGTCTGTCTGTCCCGGCCCGGCTTCACCCAGTCCCTGGTGGGGAGCATCTAATTTAATTCAAATACGTAGTCATATAAGCTCTCCCGTTCCTGACTGTCTGTCTGTCTGACCCGGCCCGGCTTCACCCAGTCCCTGGTGGGGAGCATCTCATTTAATTCATATAAGTAGTCATATAAGCTCTCCCGTTCCCGACTATCTGTCTGTCTGTCTATCTGTCTGTCTGACCGGGCCCGGCTTCACCCAGTCCCTGGTGGGGAGCATCTCATTTAATTCATATACGTAGTCATATAAGCTCTCCCGTTCCCGACTATCTGTTTGTCTGTCTGTCTGTCTGTCTGTCTGTCCCGGCCCGGCTTCACCCAGTCCCTGGTGGGGAGCATCTAATTTAATTCAAATACGTAGTCATATAAGCTCTCCCGTTCCTGACTGTCTGTCTGTCTGACCCGGCCCGGCTTCACCCAGTCCCTGGTGGGGAGCATGTCATTTAATTAATATAAGTAGTCAAATAAGCTTCCGTTCCCGACTATCTGTCTGTCTGTCTGTCTGTCTGTCCCGGCCCGGCTTCACCCAGTCCCTGGTGGGGAGCATCTAATTTAAATCAAATACGTAGTCATATAAGCTCTCCCGTTCCTTACTGTCTGTCTGTCTGACCCGGCCCGGCTTCACCCAGTCCCTGGTGGGGAGCATCTCATTTTATTCATATACGTAGTCATATAAGCTCTCCCGTTCCCGACTATCTGTTTGTCTGTCTATCTGTCTGTCTGTCTGTCCCGGCCCGGCTTCACCCAGTCCCTGGTGGGGAGCATCTCATTTAATTCATATACGTAGTCATATAAGCTCTCCCGTTCCCGACTGTCTGTTTATCTGTCTGTCTGTCTGACCCGGCCCGGCTTCACCCAGTCCCTGGTGGGGAGCATGTCATTTAATTCATTCATATAAGTAGTCAAATAAGCTTCCGTTCCCGACTATCTGTCTGTCTGTCTATCTATCTGACCCGGCGTGGTTTCGCCTGTAAACAGTAACTTTTTTTTTTTTTTTTTTTTTTTTTCTTTGGGTTTGGCGGTCATCCCAGACTAGCTGGTTCCCCGCCTCCCCTGTTTTTGGCGTGGACCCTTAGTCCCACTGTGAGCTATTGCCCACAGTGGTCCACCGGGCCCACATTTAAAGTGATGCTTATGTGAGTTTTTTTTTTTTTTTTTTGGGATCACCCGGCCCCCGACCAGCTTAAAAGAATGTCCTTCCACACACCATTCATTATTTTTAATGAAAACTGTTTTTATTCACCGACATGACAGTTGATAAGTTTTGTAAGCAGAAATAGATGGGTTACAATGTTATGCATTATGCATTATTTTTATGAAAACTTTGAAAATGCCTTAAAGATTATATCATTATTTATTATAACTCATATGCCTGAAAATAACTATAGACAAAGAGTTTAACAATAGTGCAAGTAAGTCCAACAATATGACTATAAAGTATATAGAAATGTTATTAAAAGTTATGCCCCTTGAAATAACTTTTCTAGAGTGAAGTCCCCCTGCTATATAGACATTATAGAATGAAAATGGAAAAGTAAATGTTATTAAATAAGTAGAAGATTTTACATTAAGAAATTATTATAGTCGGTTGCACAGGAATGAAAGGAAGACGTGTAGAAAATTTCATCTCAATCGGATGTACCGTTATCGAACGCATCAATACATAAATCCGCACAAACAAACATACACTCTGTTTTATAGATATAGACTAGCTGACCCGGCCCGGCTTCGCCCAGGCCCTGGAGGGGATCTATCTATCTATCAGTCTGTCTGTCTGCTTGTTTGTCTGTCTGTCTGTCTGTCTGTCTGGCTGACCCGGCCCGGCTTCACCCAGTCCCTGGTGGGGAACATCTCATTTAATTCATATAAGTAGTCATATAAGCTCTCCCGTTCCCGACTATCTGTCTGTCTGTCTATCTGTCTGTCTGACCGGGCCCGGCTTCACCCAGTCCCTGGTGGGGAGCATCTCATTTAATTCATATACGTAGTCATATAAGCTCTCCCGTTCCCGACTATCTGTTTGTCTGTCTGTCTGTCTGTCTGACCCGGCCCGGCTTCACCCAGTCCCTGGTGGGGAGCATCTAATTTAATTCAAATACGTAGTCATATAAGCTCTCCCGTTCCCTGACTGTCTGTCTGTCTGACCCGGCCCGGCTTCACCCAGTCCCTGGTGGGGAGCATGTCATTTAATTCATATAAGTAGTCAAATAAGCTTCCGTTCCCGACTATCTGTCTGTCTATCTATCTGACCCGGCGTGGTTTCGCCCAGCTCCTGGCGCACAGTAACTTAAAAGAATGTCCTTCCACACACCATTCAATGAAAACTGTAGAAAAAGATGGGTTACAATGTTATGCATTATGCATTATTTTTATGAAAACTTTGAAAATGCCTTAAAGATTATATCATTATTTATTATAACTCATATGCCTGAAAATAACTATAGACAAAGAGTTTAACAATAGTGCAAGTAAGTCCAACAATATGACTATAAAGTATATAGAAATGTTATTAAAAGTTATGCCCCTTGAAATTACTTTTCTAGAGTGAAGTCCCCCTGCTATATAGACATTATATAATGAAAATGGAAAAGTAAATGTTATTAAATAAGTAGAAGATTTTACATTAAGAAATTATTATAGTCGGTTGCACAGGAATGAAAGAAAGACGTGTAGAAAATTTCATCTCAATCGGATGTACCGTTATCGAACGCATCCAATACATAAATCCGCACAAACAAACATACACTCTGTTTTATAGATATAGATTATGTATGTTAACGTGGCCGAAATATTTTACTTACCTCTTTTTTATTTCTTTCATCAACTCTCATTTCATTCCCAATTTTTTATAGAACCGCTGTATGTGATTGTTTTTGTTTTCATGAAATACGACATAAATTCAAACCTCGGTTTTCGTCGATAATCCGTCCGAAAACAATCGTCGAAACACGAAACCGACAAATAACCGAGACAATTATTTCCATAAGAATCAATGTAAATCCAATTAATTTCGTTCTTTTGTGTGTGTTGCATATATATATATATATATATATATATATATATATATACCTTGCAGGACGTTGCAGTCAATACCAGCATTTTAAAGCTGCTGTTGATGTACTAGGCAAGTTTTACGTTCAGTAGTTTGCCATTGCTTTCTGAACGACCGGCTCACATACCCCCCTAAGTTACCAGTGCGGCGCGAACCACTGCCGATTCTCGCAGCTGCTGTTTTCCCCACGTGGATAAACGGGATTACGAACAATGTCGTTAACTCCTTGGGCAAGGGGACCAGCAATTCTTTCTAGACACTCCAAAATACATACCTGAAACACATTTTATAGCGAATAAATATAGTGTTTAATACTATTTTTCGGCCCCAGACGTGTCCGAAATCGCACCTTCGCCCTGCCCAGTTACACAATGCATGCCAGTGCGCCTCTTTAATTTTTCAAACCATAATCTGTTGGCCTTTAAATCAATAAGTACACTAGCATTCATCCCAGTCATTTTCTTAATGAGATCGGCATACATACAACAGACTGACCTGTTCACATATGATTGCCTCCAAAACAGAATCGCCATCTAAATGTTTTTAATTTATCCAAATTAATAATAACTCATGGACATCTTCAGTTGTTTGCGATCTCTGTTTCGTTAGCACATTCATGTCTTTCGCTACATTAGCCTCTTTTATTGCTTCCTTTTTCGCTTATGACGACTTCCCGTACATGCGGCCGGTTTCAGCAATCTTAATGCCGCTCTCCTATTTTGTTATTAGCATGTGATGCTCACACAACGAAAAACAACGCCAAACTGAGCAGAAGAACGCGTGGGTCCCCTTGTTTTCGCAAAATTAGTAACGAGGTCATGTCGGCACATCGACGAAAACCGAGGCAACCGCTGAAAACTGAGACACATTTGTCGCGAAAATAAAACGACGAACACCGAGACCTACGAAAACCAAAGGCAACGAAAACCATCTCCAGGGCCTCTATTCGACTTTCTAATTGCTTATTCATTGTCCAGGCTTCTGCGCCATATAATTGTGTTGAATATACATAACATTTGACAATTCTCATTTCGAATGCGTTGTTAATCTCTCTAGAATTTTGGCATTATGCTCTATAATCTGCTATTACAAACCACATTAAAACAACGTCAATGATGTTGCTTAAAACAGACGTATCCTGAACGACAAGGAAGATCCGAGTGCGACAAGAATCACAGATTTAAAAGAGAACATACTCTGGCAAGTGGGACCTTATGGTAAATAAAGATGGATTCAGCTTACTTTGTAGAGGTGAACTTTCCCCTCTGCCCTGAAAATCTTTGGCAGGGATCCAGCGCAGAGTAAACGAACGGGAAGTGTGTGGGTTAAGGGTGGCATATCGATTATGGCGAGGGTGGAAGGAAGAGTAAATAAGTATTCTTATTTGAGAGTCCTGTTGTGAGTTGTGACGCGCGCTGGAATTCCTTTGTTGAATCCAGAGAACATACACAACTTCGTCTCTCTTCGTTCATTTACCTCAGCGAAGAGTTGGAGCGAGATGAAGGATCTTTTGTGCGCTCTTTCCAATGCGCTTTATAAGATAGATGGTCTTCATTTCTCTAAGGTTGTTCTTGATACCACCACTCAATCTTTTACATGGTCTGTATTCATTATTTTACTTCAATGTGGCTCTTTGTGGCAGATGGTACCAGGGCATTCATGTGAGTTGACCGAACCATTTAATCTGTTTGTTCTTTAATGAATAACAGCACCGTGGCAAAGGTGTTACGAACACAATTCGTAATCTCGCAAACAGCGCTCCAAACACAGCTCATGGCGATTTGGAAGAAGACCCCTTTGCTCTGGTTTTCATACAATGGTATGAGTACCGTTCAGAAAGCAATGGTAAACTTTTTTTTCTTTTGCATTTCCTATTTACAGGACATCGCTGTCAACACCAGCACTGCTGTTGTTGATGTCTTGGCAAGTTTACGTTCAGTAGTTTGTCATTGCTTTCTGAACGACTGGCTCACATACCATCACGTTAAAACCTAGCGCGACACGGTCTGTTCTGTTGCCAAATCGGTCGCAGCTGTGTTTCGATCGCAGGTAAGCGGAATTACGAACCGCGTTCGTAAGGCCTTTGCCACGGATACAATGGCAAACTACTGAACGTAAATTTGGAAGAAGTCAAAAACAGCCAAACAATCCTGGGACTGACTGCAACGTCCTATAAAGGATTAGCAGCTAACTTTTAATGAACTGCATTACTGATTTCAAACCTAGTCTTCTTCTAATGTACTCATTCCCAATTCTGTCTCTCACAGTTACTCCCGCAGCCCTTCTATGGCATCTCAGTTCTATCATTATGATTTTGCGACTGTTAGCCGCAGTTAGCATGCATGTTTGAAGCTGATGGCCCAATGAAAACAACAAAAACAACAACAATGTAGAAGACATGATTAGCGCTGGTGTCAAATGCAAGCAAAATCAATGGAATGTCAAAATGCACTTTTCTGGCTTCAAACTGCAGGCCTGTAAAAGAAGAAATTACACAAAACCCGAATAAATAAATAAATAAAGAAAGAAAGAAAGAAAGAAAGAAAGAAAGAAAGAAAGAAAGAAAGAAAGAAAGAAAGAAAGAAAGAAAGAAAGAAAGAAAGAAAGAAAGAAAGAAAAAATGACACGGGGGAGAAGACACAAAGAAAGAAGACACAAGAAAGAAAGAATGCAAAATGAACAAAGAAAAAGAGACAGAGACAAAGAAAGAAAGAACGAAAGAAAGAAAGAAAGGCGACACAAGAAAAAAAGAATGAAAGATGACACAAAGAAAGAATGAAAAGAAGAAAGAAAGAAAGTAAGAAAGAAAGAAAAAAGAAAGAAAGAAAGATAGATATAAAGAAAGAAAGAAAGAAAGAAAGAAAGAAAGAAAGAAAGAAAGAAAGAAAGAAAGCATGAGATATGATGAGAAACAGCTACATGAAGTAGATGCCGAAGAAAGAGTTATGAAACAAGACGAAAGAACAAAAATAAAGAGAGGTGCAGAACTGACGCAGATTCTCATCGCCCAAATGAAAGTGGATGACGAGAAAAAAGATCGAATTCTTGTGAAAAAATATTATTCAGTCAAATCACAAAGACGGCAAGAAAACCTGGAAAAGAAGGAAATGTAATGCGGGAGAATAAAGACATGAAGTAAAGAAAGCAGTACGGAGAGAAGATATAAAACAGACATAATGAGAGAAAGAAAGGCATAGAGAAAGAAAGAGATAAATAGAGAGCGAGAGAGAGAGAGAACGAACGAACGAACGAACAGGCTTTATTTTCAAAGGGTAACAAATTGGGCACGCAGGCACGTCTTACATTCGCCCTTCCAATCACTCATCTTTCTTTCATCAACAGTGCATAGGAAAAAACATTGTCAAATGCATTTTGTAAACATAAACAATGCATATTACTATGTTATGAGACACATCCACCACCCACCCACACATCCCCCATTCACTCCAACTCCCCCACCCAACCACACACATAACCCACACACACATCCACCACATCCCTACACCTACACATCTCCCCACCCACACACACGTCTCACCCACCACACATCCCATCCACCCACACCCCAAGCACACATACATTTCCCAACCCACACATCCCCCACCCACACACATCCACCCACCTACACACATCTCCCCACCCACTCACATATCCTATGCCCGTCCCATTACCCGCCAACAATCACTCACCCACATATCCTCCTCCACCCACACACCTCCAACCACCCAGCTAAACACACTTTCCTCAGCCACACACCCCCGACGCACACACACATCTCCCCGCCAACTCACATATACCGCACATACCCACACACAAATTCAGCACCCACCCACATAATCTCCCATCTCCCCCAGCCTACTCACAGATCCCGAGCCCACCCCTACAAATACCCCCCACCATCTCCTAACCTACACACACTCACCCACCCACATATCCTCTACCCACCCACACATCCTCTACCCACCCATCCCCCAACCAAACATCCCATAACCACACACCCTTACTCATATACAATCACCCACCCACACATCCTCTACCCAACCATACATCCTCCACCCACCCATCCCCCAGCCACACATCCCTTAACCACACACCCCTACCTCTGTACACCCCACCCAACCACTAACAGAGAGATAGAGCGAGAGAGATCGTCAGATGAGAGAGAGAGTGAGAGAGAGAGAGAGAGAGAGAGAGAGAGAGAGAGAGAGAGAGAGAGAGAGAGAGAGAGAAATACAAAACAATAAAACAAAACCATCCAAGAACCAAACTCAGAGGGCAAGAAACAAAGAAAGTATTAAAGAATGAACGAGTGACAGAAGAAATTACAGAAAATACACACAAAAGTAGAAAGACACAAACAAGCCAATTCTTCACAAAAGAAAAGAAAGAAAGAAAGAAAGAAAGAAAGAAAGAAAGAAAGAAAGAAAGAAAGAAAGAACAGGCAAGGCACAATGAAAGACAGATGGCAAGAAAAAATAAATGAAAGCTGACACAAAGAAATAGAAAAAGACAGAAGACAATTCTTAAAATAAAGAAAGAAAAAAAAAGAAAAAAAAAGAAAATACGAGATGAGAAGATAAACAGCTAGATGAAGTATATGCCGAAGAAAGAGTTACGAAACGAGACGAAAGCACAAAAACTAGGGGAGGTGAGATCATAATTATTGAGACGCGGCATCCACGAGAAACGCGCACAGCAAAAGGGCAGAATGCAGGAGTTAAAAGTTGACAGAGGCAATCGGCCTAATGCAGTCATTTCTCACATCACATGAATACTGCACGATATTGGATGAGCAACGAACTGGCGCAGATTCTCATCGCCCAAATGAAGTGAATGACGAGATAAAAGATGGAATCCTTGTGTGGAAACATTATTCAGCTATCGCCATTGCCAGTTATGCAAATTTTGCCATAACTTTAACCCAGAGGAAGGCAGAAATGCGGGATATAAAACTGCGAAATGAAAGCGGTGGGACGGGTGTGAGTTTAAGAAATGCACCAGTAAAATCATGCACCGATATTGCAATTAGTATCTGTCGGGATCGTAGTAGGAGTAGCTGTGGTGGTGGTGGTTGTTTGGAGTGGCGGCGGTGGTGGTAGTAACTACTGTAGTTGATAATAAATTTATATTTTTTTTTATAATAGTAAACATGTGATGGTAGACGTGGCTGTTGTAGTAGTAGTAACTGTAGTAGCAGTAGTAGATGTGATGAAAGTAAAAGTAGGTGGTTGTACCAGATGTTGCAGTCTCAGTAACTGCAGTAGTAGGTGTTTTGTTGTTGTTGTCGTCGTCATAATAGTAGAAATGTGGTGGTGGTAGTACCTGTTGTAGAATCGGTATCTGTTGTAGTAGTAGCTGTTGTTGTCATAATAGTAGATGTGTGGTGGTAGTAGCAGCTGTTGTAGCAGCAGTAACTGTTGTAAGGGCAGGTGGTGTGGTGGTCGTCATCGTCGTAATAGTAGAATCGTGTTGGTCGTGGTAGCTGTTGTTTTTGCTAACATAATAGTAGCAGTGTGGTGGTAGTAGTAGTTGCTGTTTTTGCTGACATAATAGTAGCAGTGTGGTGGTAGTAGTAGTAGTTGTAGGAAAACACATTACTTGTGGTGTCTAAAGGATCACTTTCATTACACACAGGTGTCTCCTCAAGTGCTTCAGTCTGTCCATAGATTACACCAGGAGAATATCGGCACACAGCACGAACTCCGTAGCACGGTCTAGAATAGGACATGTATTTACCAGCACTACATATACATTCTAGTTAGTGAGTTAAAAGCTAGTTGCCAATACTTTACACGGCTTCGCAATTAACACCGGTATTTTTTGGCTGTCTGTCATTTAATAGGCAGTTATAACGTTCAATAGTTTGCAATTGCTTTCTGAACAACCGACGCTCATGCCACGGAAATAAACGCAAGGCGTCCTGTTAAAATTCATATGTGGTTGATTTCGAACCCCCAACTCCGTAAGTCGAGGAATTGTGAATGAAACGTATTCACTGCCCATAAGCCACAGAAACAAAGACAAAAAACAAAAACAAAGACTATTGATCTTACCAACAGTTCAGATGACACCAAATTGAACAGCTACGTTCTTGAAAAAGTCAACAGCTTCACATACCTAGGAAGCAAAATGACATCTACAGGGGACTCAACACCATAAATATCATCTAGAATCGCACTGGCATCTAGTGCCTTCAATAAACTGTCAAACATCTGGAAGTCAAAGACACTCAGCAAACACACAAAACTTAAAATCTTCAACTCTTGTGTGATTCCAGTGTTAACGTATGGATGTGAAAGTTGGAAATCAACGGTAGCTTTAGATAAAAAATTAGACAATTTTGAGAACAAATGTCTTAGAAGACTTCTAAACATCCACTGGACAGACTTCAGAAGCAATTCGCAAATAAGACAAGAGACTAAGCAAGATACAGTATCCAATTTCATAAGACGACGCCGTTGGAACTACATCGGCCATGTACTCAGAATGGACAAGACAAGACTCCCCTACCAAGCCCTCATATGGTCACCGGTAGGGAAAAGAAAACGGGGAAGACCAAGAGAGACCCTGCATAGAACCATCCTTAGAGAAGGCTCATTCAATGGCCAAGTAATTATCCAAGATCTACAACGGGTAGCAGCGAACCGCCAAGCATGGAGAGACAGGACTTCTGCCCTATGCGCCGCCTTAGGCTCAAGAGGAAAGACTAAGCCACAGCCCGGGCAGTTTATGAGAAGGTTTTATCATTTTGTAAGCTAGCCTTAGCAGTGGCCTTTATTGGCTAGCCCTATTAGATTTACAGCCGTCGAGGGCGTTTTACGTGCAGCAACGGCCTGATCCTAGAAGGCTTGACGACCGGTCCACTCCCCATCATCAGGCTTAAAGTGTACCATTATTCCTTTATTTTTGAAAAATGATCCACTCTGGTCAAACTGTGGGTAGAACCAGGCCCTCTCGAATTACAGACGGAGGACAAACCTCTGCGCCACTCCGCCCATTACATCATCATTATTTGACTGTATTAAGTCGAGATCGAAGCTAGTTTGATCCTAATCATATCACCCTCTTGTGAGCATACATTACGGTGATTATTCACGCAGCGCCCTGATTGTGTATTCGCCCGCATTGTTCTTTCCCTATTTCCCGTCTGTCACATGCCATTCCGTATTTCTGTATTCTTTGACTTGATGTGTTTTATCAGTTGTCAAAGGGTTGCTGATAATGAGGTTGCTTCATGAATGAACTAGCAATGGAAGGAAAACTGCAGAATGAGTTCAAAGTTCAACACAAACGGACACAATGCTCTACTGACGGCCGCTTTTAGAGTCAACAGTGCTATGCAAATGTGCAACACAAGTAAATAACACGTAAAAGACTTTTTTATGACGCACCTTATGAATGCGTTTGAATATGCAATCAAGAATCGACATCTCTGCACTAGGGACATTTCCACACGTGCTCCGTCCGCTTCTTCGGTAGGAGCGAAGAGTTCTCATGTTGATAGTATCAGTGAGACTGGTATAACGATTTCCCGTAGTTTTCCCCTACATGTTTAGTATGGTCCACACTCTCTGCCCACTCCACACCGAATTAGTCTCCGCTGATGTGAATCCTCTGTTTTGCTGCATTTTTAAATAAATCCCAGAGAGCCTGGAAGCGTATTGTGTATATATGCTAGCCTTCTTCTTCTTCCTCCTCTTCTTCTAATTTTCTACTTCTCCCTCCTCTTTCATTGTCTCCTTCTTCATCCCCTTCTTCCTTTTCTCCACTTCCTCCCCCTCCTCCTCTCCTCCTTCTCCTCTACTTTTCCTGTCCCCTCCTTCTTCTGTCCTCCTCCTCTTGCCAATCTCGTCCATCCGTTCTTCTCCTCCGATCCTTCTTCTTCTTTTTCTCCTCCTCCTCCTCTTCCTCCTCCTCCTCTTCCTCCTCCTCCTCTACCTTTTTCTTCTTCTTTCTCAGCGTTCCATGGTTTATTTACTCGGATTTCAAAATCTATTTTCTGTAATAAACCCATTCTACAGTGTACATCCTGCCTTGTACCCCATAATTTAGTTCCCGGTGTAGCTCTTTGTTGCTAGAACTACTTCCTATCCAACCGTTCAGAGTCAATGACGTGCAACATGGATAACTACCACCAACGGCAGATTTCAACCGGTGCCCCGTGTCTTCCAGAGGATCCCAGACTGACTGTCAGGGGCGGAATGACAGGCAGTCACAGGCGCCGTAGGTAGCTGTGAGTGTTCCGTTGTTTTATTTGGCTATAAACTTACATCATACATTCAGAAAGCACGCCCGTGTGTTGCCGGGGCCCATACGGGGGAGCAAAGAATAGTAACACTGTTGCCTACCATGCACGTCGTAAGAGGTGACTAAGGAGGCTATGGTTCCGTCGACCTGCTACTGAGTGAGTGCGTGGCGCGACACTGTGAGCTGTGAATTTCGCGTGGAATGCTTTTGCATCTGTCCGTGGTTGTTTTTCACGTGAACTGCATGTTTGGAACGATGACGGCCGACTGTTGCTGGATTGACTGGTTTGCCTTTTCGGTTCACGAGTGCATTTTTCAGGAGACTCCTGGCAGTCGTCGCTGTAGCTACGGAGTTCGTGCTTTGTGCGGCGCTTTCTGTGGGTCGCCCTGCAGAAAGAGACCGAGCCATATGGGATAAAACCCGGTCAATGAAGTCTTTCTGGTGACTGCCGTTTTCATCGACGATGAACTGTATTTTTCGTGGAGGACTTTTGTGTTGGCATTCTGGCGGCGGCATTATGCACAATGTACCTGTCCGGGCTGTTGGCTTGCCGACACTCCTGTCTATTCCATTGTTCACATGGTGCAGTGAGGAGCATTTTGTGATATTCACTGGCACAGGAACGGAGCAATATGGGGACGACCGTTGCCGTCAAGTTGGAACTGCGACTAACTAACTAACTAATTCAGAAAGCAATGGCAAACTACTGAATACAAATTTACCAAGAGATCACAAACAGCCAAAATTTGCTGGGATAGACTGCTACGTCCTGGAAAGGATATGCAACTAACTTATAAACTTACAACGATTTTACTGGTTTCTCTTCTGTAATCTGGGTTAAGAAAGGAGACATTGTGGATAGTAATATTTCCTTGTGTGTAATTGTCTCCACAGATTGTCTCCTGGCACCTAGCTGTCTTGACAGACGATAGTTTGTTACACTGCGCTATATAAAGAAAACTAATTACAACCAATGGTGGTAAGGCCAGGTATAGAGTAATTCTTCTCTATAGCACACAGCGTGGGTTGCATTGTAGAGACAATGTGTTGCCCATGCAGCATGTTCCTCTCTCGGCCTATCGTGAAATATTGCGAGTAGTACATATTGCGAACTATCGTGTTTAGCGCATATTGAGAACTATCGTTTGTATCACATATTTTGATATGCCGTAATTAGCACATATTGTTCACAATGTTGTTTTAGCCAATATTGTGAAAGATTGTTATAAGCACATATTGTGTAATATCGTGTTTAGTATATATTGCTCAGAAAGCAATGGCAAACTACTGAGCGTAATCTTGCCAAGAGATCAACGTACAGCTGAAAGATGCTGATGTTGACAGCGATGTCCTGTAAAAGATATGCAAAAAAAAATAAATATATATATACTGTCAATTATCGCGTGTAGCAGATATTGTGAACTATTGCGTGTGACAGATATTGTGAACTATTGCGTGTGGCACACATTGTGAACTATTGCGTGTGGCACACATTGTGAACTATTGCGTGTGGCACACATTGTGAACTATTGCGTGTGGCACACATTGTGAACTATTGCGTGTGGCACACATTGTGAACTATTGCGTGTGGCACACATTGTGAACTATTGCGTGTAGCACACATTGTTAACTATTACGTGTGGCAGATATTGTGAACTATTGCGTGTGGCACACATTGTGAACTATTGTGTGTAGCATATATTGTGAACTTTTGAGTGTGGCACATATTGTGAACTATCGCGTGTAGCACACATTGTGAACTATCGTGCGTAGCAGATATTGTGAACTATTGAGTGTAGCACACATTGTGAACTATTGCGTGTTGGACACATTTTGAACTATTGCGTGTAAGACATATTTATAAAATTGTGTTTAGCATATTATCTGAACTATTGTGTTTATCGCATATTGTGAACAATGGTGTTAAGAAACAAAACAAAACAAAAAATGTAAAATATCGTGTTTTCTAGACACACTTGTAATGTAAACTATCCTACACATGAAAGAGCAATGATGCAACAAAATATGATAGTGATTGGCTAAATGTCATAGCGATTACATCCGATGAACGCATATTGAAAGTGACACCCTTATCTAACCTTTGGAAATAACGCACGGGAATGCGACATCCTTTTCAGTCTAATACGTAGGCAAAGAATAAGACGGATTGATAGTGATAAATTGATAAAGTTGAAATGATGGTAATAAAGTGACAAAGTTGAAATGATGGTTATAGCTCTATATATTTGCTAGTGCTGCAGTAGAGTAGTGACCAGAGGCTAACCTAATTGTGGTCATGAATTCACATCTGCTAGTGCTGCATTAGTGTAGTGACCAGAGGCTAACCTAATTGTGGTCATGAATTCACATCTGCTAGTGCTGCATTAGTGTAGTGACTAGAGGCTCGCCTACTTGTGGTCATGAATTCACATCTGCTAGTGCTGCATTAGTGTAGTGACCAGAGGCTAACCTAATTGTGGTCATGAATTCACATCTGCTAGTGCTGCATTAGCCGGTCTCTCTGGCCAAGGGGTTACAACACTTTCTCCGTAATCCCGTTTATCACGCAGAGTCTCGTAGCGGGCGAGAACTGGGAGCGGTTCGTCCCCCGCTGGTGACTTGCGGGATAACTGAGCCGGCCGCTCAGAAAGCAATGGCAAACTACTGAGCGTAATCTTGCCAAGAAATCAACAGACAGCTGAAAGATGCTGATGTTGACAGCGATGTCCTGTAAAGGATATGCAAAACATTTTAGTGCTGCATTAGTGTAGTGACTAGAGGCTCGCCTACTGGTGGTCATGGGTTTACATCTGCTAATGCTGCATTAGTGTAGTGACTGGAAGTTCCCCTACTGGTGGTCATGGGTTTACATCTGCTATGCTGCATTAGTGTAGTGACTGGAAGTTCCCCTACTGGTGGTCATGGGTTTACATCTGCTAATGCTGCATTAGTGTAGTGACTGGAAGTTCCCCTACTGGTGGTCATGGGTTTACATCTGCTAATGCTGGCATTAGTGTAGTGACTGGAAGTTCCCCTACTGGTGGTCATGGGTTTACATCTGCTAATGCTGCATTAGTGTAGTGACTGGAAGTTCCCCTACTGGTGGTCATGGGTTTACATCTGCTAATGCTGCATTAGTGTAGTGACTGGAAGTTCCCCTACTGGTGGTCATGGGTTTACATCTGCTAATGCTGCATTAGTGTAGTGACTGGAAGTTCCCCTACTGGTGGTCATGGGTTTACATCTGCTAATGCTGCATTAGTGTAGTGACTGGAAGTTCCCCTACTGGTGGTCATGGGTTTACATCTGCTAATGCTGCATTAGTGTAGTGACTGGAAGTTCCCCTACTGGTGGTCATGGGTTTACATCTGCTAATGCTGCATTAGTGTAGTGACTGGAAGTTCCCCTACTGGTGGTCATGGGTTTACATCTGCTAATGCTGCATTAGTGTAGTGACTGAAGTTCCCCTACTGGTGGTCATGGGTTTACATCTGCTAATGCTGCATTAGTGTAGTGACTGGAAGTTCCCCTACTGGTGGTCATGGGTTTACATCTGCTAATGCTGCATTAGTGTAGTGACTGGAAGTTCCCCTACTGGTGGTCATGGGTTTACATCTGCTAATGCTGCATTAGTGTAGTGACTAGAGGCTCGCCTACTGGTGGTCATGGGTTTACATCTGCTAATGCTGCATTAGTGTAGTGACTGGAAGTTCCCCTACTGGTGGTCATGGGTTTACATCTGCTAATGCTGCATTAGTGTAGTGACTGGAAGTTCCCCTACTGGTGGTCATGGGTTTACATCTGCTAATGCTGCATTAGTGTAGTGACTGGAAGTTCCCCTACTGGTGGTCATGGGTTTACATCTGCTAATGCTGCATTAGTGTAGTGACTGGAAGTTCCCCTACTGGTGGTCATGGGTTTACATCTGCTAATGCTGCATTAGTGTAGTGACTGGAAGTTCCCCTACTGGTGGTCATGGGTTTACATCTGCTAATGCTGCATTAGTGTAGTGACTGGAAGTTCCCCTACTGGTGGTCATGGGTTTACATCTGCTAATGCTGCATTAGTGTAGTGACTGGAAGTTCCCCTACTGGTGGTCATGAATTCACACCTGCATCGAAGTAGATTTTGAAAACTGACCTTGGCTCATGGGACGACTCAGTCTAAAATAGGTACCAGGAAATATCTTGGGTTGTGAAGGTGGTCGGCGTGATATTGCCCCATCACCCCTTCAGTAGCGATTGGATTATAAAAAGAATATAGGCCTATCACCATATACGCAAGGCAAAAAGATCGTTTACGTACTTATACATCTTACTTCCGGTCCCCAACATGGAGGATAGGCGGTTGAGCCGTAAAGGCCTATAGAGTGTTTACGCTTGTGGCTACGGTTTACGAATTTTCCTCATGTTGAACTGGCAGTGCAGTGTTCCATCATCCTGCTAATACGCTGCGTGCGTGGAGCGACACTTTGAGCTGTGAATTTCGTCAGGGGTGCTTTTAAATCTGTCCGCGGTTGTTTGTAGCGTGAACAGCATGTTCAGAAAAGTGGCGGCCGGTCGATCGTTGAACTGCCTTATGCAGTAATGTGTGCCTGCTGGTTTTCTAGTGAGCGCCGCTTCCATCGACGATGAACTGTATTTTTCGTGGCGGACTTTTGTTTTGGCATTCCGGCAGCGGCTTATTATGCATAGTATACCTACGAGGGCAGTTGATTTGTCGAGACTCCTGTCTGTTCCACTTTTCACATGGGACATTGAGGAGCATTTTGTATGATATTCACTGGCATAGGAACGGAGAATAATGGACCCTTTACCGTAAAGTGGAACCGCGACTGACTAACTAACTAACCAAGACGGCGTGCTAGTCCTCGTAAATTTACCAGAAATACGCTCTTAGATGCGGTTTCAAAAACATAACCATCACGCCTGCAGTCAAGCTTCCTAGCCCCTGAGGTACTACTGCACCACGACAAGAGAGGATCATTGTTATTATTTTATAGCGGGGGCCACCGTGGCCAAGTGGTTAAGCCGCCTGCCTCATGTTCCGAAGGTTGTAGGTTCAATTTCGCACTCCATAACTCCGTTCACGAGTGAAGCTTTCTAGGATACTCTTGGGGTTCGTTGCTGGAGCTACGGAGTTCGTGCTCTGTACGACGTTTTGGGAAGCCGCCATACGGAAAGAGACCGAGCCATATGGGATAACACCCGGTGCAATGAAATCGAAACTCCCGCCCTTAAACTCTTAATTTCATTTTTTTTTTTTTTTTTTTTTTTTTTTTCGCTTTTCCATCCTGTTTCAGGATATTGCGGTCAACATCAGCATCTTTCAGCTGTATGTTGATTCCTAGGCTAGATTACGCTCATCAGCACGCCACGACTTTCTGAGCGACCGGCTCCATACTCTCATAAGTCACTTTTGCGATTCGAACCACTGCTAATTCTTGTCGCGTCACGTGACGAGAGTATTCGGGGTTAGCGGAGAAAGCTGCTAACCCCTCAGCCATGGAGTGATTATTTTATTTTTCTATTTTTCTTTTTGTTTTTTGGTTCTTGCCTGAAATAAGAATCGAAACATTCCCTGACATGTAGCTTACATTTATTTCATCACTCGCTAACAAGCCAACGTTTTCCCCCTATTTATGTATGCAATAATTGTATTACACCTTCAACTCTCCCCCCAGGATTGTCAATGTTTCTCTTCTCACAACATTCTATGTCAACACATTATATTTTCTCTCCCGACTCTGTTTGTTTTTCGCTGCATCTTATCCACTTATCCATCGTGGGTTCACTTATCAATGCATCCATCAATTCACCATTCCATCACTCATCTTAAATAAATTATCCATTACATAAAACACACACACGCATACACATTCCCACACAATTGCCTACATACACTTGCAAAGCCAGAAGACCCATAAATAAAGGACATTTTATATTTTTCCTTTCCGCAAATCAGCGCTATCTGACAAGCTACATAAATGACATGACATCGATTTTAAATTTAAATTCGTTGTGCGTGTCACCGGAAAAGGCGTCATTATTTTTATATCAATCTTTCAAGTGATATCTGTCAGGTGCTTATCTAGAAAGCAGACGGCAGAAATGTAATTCGCGCCCAAAGTGGAAAAATAGATGCCAGAATTATCATCATAAAATATGAACGTAGAACGTTGTTCTATGGTTTTAACGTTAGTCGCATGTCTTTGACAGAACGCTGCAGTCAACCTCAGTATTTATTATCTGTTTGTGATTGACTAGACAGTTTTAGCGAGAAGCGAGCGAGGTATTTATAAGTCAACGTTTGTCCCAAAGCAGCTTCCTGGTTTCTGTGTGTGATCTGATAGCGTCATCACATTTTGTATGCCTGGATGCACGGGGGAAAAGGTGGCCAGGTTTTCCTCATTTTCGCAGACGAGTAAAGTAACAATTGTCTGGAGTTGAAGAAATTAAAGTAACGATTGTGTGAGAATGAAGATGTAATGATTATCTGAGCTGGGGGGAAAAAATGTTAAAGTAACGAGAGTGTCAGACTGTAAAAGTGAAACTAACAATTGTCTAAATACAAAAGGAAAATGTTAAAGTAACGATAGCACCAGACTGTAAAAGTGAAACTAACGATTGTCTAAAAAAGAAAATGGTAAAGAAACGATAGAATCAGACTGTAAAAGTGACACTAACGATTGTATAAAGAAAGGAAATGTTAAAGTAACGATTGTGAGAGACCGAAGAAGTTACAGTAACATCACAGAAACATTCAAAGCAACAGCTAGCGCAAGCAACTGTGAGATATAGAATTAGGAACGAAGTAATTAGTAGAAGACTGGATCTGAAACCAGTCATAAAATTCCTTACAGAACAAGAAATTAAATTGTTTGGCCATCTCACAGAGTCCATGGGAATCTCAATCCGTGAAGCCCATAGGCATTATCCCGCTGTTTACGCTTCACCTCGACACCTCAAGGTACAAGAGGAATCTGGTGATGAGGCCATCTCACAAGAATGCCTTGGTACCTACTACAAAAAGGTGTCAGATCTAAGGAATATGATGGATGCAAAATAAGGATGCGACCACGTAAAAGATGGAATGATGGTATAAAGAATAATAGTAGAAAAATGAAGACCAACTTACAAAACGCACTAGGAAGAGCGCACAGAAGATACCTACATCCCCCCCCCCCCCCAACACTTTGCTTAGGTAAATGGAGGAAGAGAAGAAGAAGAAGAAGAAGAAGAAGAAGAAGAAGAAGAAGAAGAAGAAGAAGAAGAAGAAGAAGAAGAAGAAGAAGAAGAAGAAGAAGAAGAAGAAGAAGAAAAAGAAGAAGAAGAAGAAGAAGAAGAAGAAGAAGAAGAAGAAGAAGAAGAAGAAGAAGAAGCTAGTACAAATTTGGTAATAGTAATACTTTAATACTTCCCAGAACAGAAGGCGTACAGCCATTAACATTGCCAACATCAATGAACGGTGAGTTACTTGCACAGAATAGAACTTTAACAATCAATACACTCCTTTCTTCCTGTTCAGTTTTATTGTTCATTACTTCGAACGTCATAGCAAAGCCAAGACGCCGTTTTAAGACTTATTAATAATTAATAGTCTAAGAAATTCAGTTTTATAATGTTGTAGTATCCGCCATGAATCATATTTCCAAATGTCAGGGGGTTTATAGTATTTCTGTCTTTTAATGTGCAAAATAAAAATGTTAAAGATTAACAGATGTATGTTTTGTTTCTTTTTCCTGCTGCTTGTCTGGGACTAGATCGAGTTTTCTAACAATGTTTTTGTTACTTCTGCACTACTTTTAGAAAGTTCGCTAAAAATTGAAGGCAAGGTCATAAAAATAGTTGAGTGCCACATTATTTTCATTTCTTCGGTGAGTCAGCCGGTAAAAGCGTGCATTCAAAATAGTTTCAGTAAGTAGGTAAATTATGAATTGAGTCAAGAACCGGCA
>JACEFZ010017615.1:0-2500 GCA_014155875.1 Cepaea nemoralis | reverse complement strand
TAACTAACTAACTAACTTCTTCTTCTTCTTCTTCCTCTTCTTCTTCTTCTTCTTCTTCTTCTTCTTCTTCTTCTTCTTCTTCTTCTTCTTCTTCTTCTTCTTCTTCTTCTTCTTCTTCTTCTTCTTCTTCTTCTTCTTCTTCATCTTCTTCTTCTTCATCATCTTCCTTCTTCTTACCCCCTTATTTCTTCTTCTTCTTGCTCTTTCCTACTCGTTTCTAATTCTTCTCCTTTCTTTCTCTCTGTTGGTATTTTCATCTGCTATAGAAAACACCATAAAACAGTCTCTTATAACTACCAATTGTTGTTGAGAGCACATAAATAATTTTTAATTGTGCTCTATAATCTCTGCTTCTGTCTTCCACTTCTATGAACGCCAGTGAATACTTTTGAATTTGATTGTGTGTTATGGTAACTAAACGAGCGTAAATGTTTGTGATTTTGATTGTGTTCTGTTAGCTAAACACACGAGGCTTGAAAGTTGCTATAGCAGTTTACTGCACATTGCGCGGTTACAATAATAGAAGCAACGGACACTTAACCATTTCTTATAAAGAGACTCATTATGGCGGAGTTGCGGAGATGGCACGTGATTAACATTAAGATAAGATAACCATATTCCACACCTTCTCGGAAATTTGAACCCTGTTGTCCTGATTGAAAAGCCGGGATTCTAACCGCTCGGTATGCTTCTGTTGTTAGTTGCATATCCTTTACAGGGCGTTGCAGTCAACTCCAGCATTGTTTGCTGTTGTGATTCCTTGGCAAGTTTACGTTCAGTAGTTTTCCATTGCTTTCTTAATGATTGACATCCATACCATTTCGTAAAAAACCAACGCAAGGCGGTCTACTGCCGGTCGAACGCGGGTATACGAGATTACGAACTGCGTACGTAACCTCTTCACCACGGAGCTAGCCTTCTGTTGTTTTTTTTTACTTGCATGTCCTACACAGGACGTAGCAGTCAACCCCAACATTTTTGCTGTTCGTGATTCCTGGGTAAGTGTTACGTTCAGTAGTTTGCCATTGATTTCTGAAAAACCGGCACCTACATCTTTTTCGAAAAAAAAACTCAACACCGCTATGTTTCGAACCCGGGTATACGGGATTACGAATCGCGCCCGTAACGCTTTCGCCACGGAGCAGGTTTTCTGTTACTGCACACTAATATTTGAGGTCGGCACGGCCGCGAGGTTTTTCACTCTCGCGCTTAAACTTTGTGTTGACCGTGTCGTAGTGGGGGGGGGGGGGGGGGGGGGGGGGGAGGAGGGGGTGTTCATCTGCGTCCTTGACTTGGGGACAAAATTACAAATACCAGTTAAGTCGTATAAGGATTCGCCTGATGGGAAGGGACACTAGTAATTGTTAGTCAGTCAGTCCGTCAGTCAGTCAGTCAGTAAGTCAGTCAGTGAGTGAGTGAGTGAGTGAGTGAGTCAGTCAGTCAGTGAGTCAGTCAGTCAGTCAGTCAGTCAGTTAGTTAGTTAGTCGAGGTTCCAACTTCACGGCAACAGGTCGTCCCCATTATGCTCCGTTCCTGTGCCAGTGAATATCGCACACAATGCTCCCCACTGTCCAATGTGAAAAGTGGAATAGACGGGAGTCTCGGCAAGCCAACAGCCCGCACAGGTACTGTGCATAATGCCGCCGTCAGAATGCCAACACAAAATTCATCCGCACTCGTCACAGTTCATCGTCGATGGACTAAGGACTCAGTAGTCACCAGAAAGACCTCATTGACCCGGGTTTTCTCACATGGTAATAGTAGAAGAGAAATCGAATCCTCACGCAAACATCAGTCCAGCGAAGACACTAGTAGTGGCATCTACTACTAGCAGTAGGAGATGTGTAGACTACGCTTGGGTTCAAAACCGAGGGAACGGTAACCTACACACATTGTAAGAGACATGATTTGTTACAGGGTGTCGACTTTCTACACACATTGTATGAGACATGATTTGTTACAGGGTGTCGACTTTCTACACACATTGTAAGAGACATGATTTGTTACAGGGTGTCGACTTTCTACACACATTGTAAGAGACATGATTTGTTACAGGGTGTCGACTTTCTACACACATTGTAAGAGACATGATTTGTTACAGGGTGTCGACTTTCTACACACATTGTATGAGACATGATTTGTTACAGGGTGTCGACTTTCAACACACATTGTATGAGACATGATTTGTTACAGGGTGTCGACTTTCTACACACATTGTATGAGACATGATTTGTTACAGGGTGTCGACTTTCTACACACATTGTATGAGACATGATTTGTTACAGGGTGTCGACTTTCTACACACATTGTAAGAGACATGATTTGTTACAGGGTGTCGACTTTCTACACACATTGTATGAGACATGATTTGTTACAGGGTGTCGACTTTCTACACACATTGAAAAGAGACATGATTTGTTACAGGGCGTCGACTTTCTACACACAAACACCATGATCTTAAGAACTCACAAAAATAACTACCCCCCCCTTTAATTTTTTA
>JACEFZ010017614.1:0-38360 GCA_014155875.1 Cepaea nemoralis | reverse complement strand
AAAAAAAGAAAAAGGGGGTTAAAATTAAAAAATTTTAAAACCAAAAAAAAAAGGAAGAAAAAAATTTCAACAAAATTCATCTAAAGAAAAAAAACCCCCCTAAAAAAATAATAAAAGAGCTTCAAGTACCTATGAAGTATAATATAATAATATAATATCTATATAGTATAATATAATCATCAAACGGCAAATCAGATGCATGCTGTCATCCCCCCGGAAAAGGCGGCTGTTTTGTGGTGCTTTGGACAACAGGATTGTGAGAGCGGATGTCCCAAGCCTCACGATAGAGGTAGAAATGTCAGCAGAGAGAAAAAACCCGAAGTTCTGGGGATCACATTTGACAGGAGCCTATCCTTCAAGGACCATGTGGAGACGGTTGTGACAAGACTCAAAAGGGACTCAGTGCACTTAAAACTATGGCTGCAATGGACACAGAGCATAGAATGCCTTTTCACACTTATACCAGCACGTTGATCTCTCAGTAATTGATTCTGGATTAGGTCTGCGCACTGTCTCAGAGAGTCAGCTGGTGAAGTTAGAGCGCATACAGAACGAAGCTATGCGGGTCATTCTGGGATGCACTAGAGACACCCCAGTAGTGTGTATGCGTTACATCTTGGTCTGCGAGTGTTGCGGGTAGGCTAAAGGGTTTATGCAGGCGAAGGCATACCTCAGAGTAGCTGCAGACACAGACCACCCACTGCATGAGGCGCTGGACGTTTTTAAAGGGGTCAGCGACTGATAAGAGGGAAATCATGGAGGGCTCAGGCAGAGGATACGATCAGACAGGTGTGCCCCTTGGAGAACATTAGGCGTGGAGAGGTGGATAGTCTGGGTGCTGGGTTACTAATGTTGAATATGGTAGAATAAAGTCCATAAGTTCGGAACACACAATGTACTTGATACGTCAATATAAATCCTGTGACCTAGGAACATTTTCACATGTCTCACACGACTAAAAAAAAAACCCCTTTTGTCTAGTTGGAAAATATTACTGAAAGTCTCGTCACTGTTCCCCTCTCTACCTACAACTTATAGTCACTGGAGGTGTTTACAGTTCCTAAAAATCACCGTTTTGGGCACTCAGCCCCGACAACTAGTCCTTTCATAATAAACAATCCTGCCCCAGACAAGACTATGATTCCATGTGGAACGGTGACCCATTGCAAAGGCCATTCAGCAGAAATGCACTCGGGTGCTGCCATTGTCCACACCTCTGATTTCTTCAGTTCTCATTATACAAAGAACCTGTCGAGAGAGAACCCCCTGAGAGGGAAACTTTATTCAGACCTACTATCTGTGAGTGTAGGCCAAAGGCCGTCCCAGATATTTGTATTATCAACATAGAACTAAACTAGGGATAGGCAGAGGAGTTCATCACATTGGCCTGAGATGTGTAAGAAAAAGGAAAGACTAAAGGAAAGCAAGAAAACCCCAGTAGACACCCTACTGGAAGATTCTACCATTGACATTTCCTTTATCCCCCAAACCACCATCAATCTCACTGAATATCATCCCACGAATGGTTTTAACCTGCTGATTTAAAAAGATATATCACTCAACCTAGTTTAAGCCAAACGCATCAGCCTGCTGCTGCCGACGCTCCTAGAATAGTTTCCCACAACTAGTAGTTTCCAATCACTACGCTCAATTCCAAGTATATCCCAGTTGTGCATAGTCAATTACCTGCCTAGTATTACTTATACCTAATCTCTATCTATTTAATACCTTATGTAATCTAGTCCTGTCCAGAATTGAAACCACAAATTGACATTATAGACAAATGTCCATCGACTTTAATCGACACGGGACACCGTTGTTTCCTTTCCAATTGGAACAGGAATAGTTTAAACACTCCAGTTTGTTTAATCCATTTGCACACTGATGAAACTTTTTTTTTATCCCCACTGCCGAGAGCTGTGTCCCACTGACGTCATTTACTTGGCCAAACCCGGTGCAGAGAAACTCTCCTTCTTTCATTCTTCAGATCGGGGAAACAGTTATGCCACTTGCCCCCTTTTTATCAGGAAATCTTCTCCTGTATTCAAAGAATTTGGGGGCGTTTGATCAGGAAAACCTTCCCAGCATCAAATACTTGTGGCGACCCCAAAGACGGGTTTCCGGCAATTCATAATTCTGTCGGCGTCTCCAGTAATTCCGTGACAGTGTCCATCATTAATAAAGCAAAAAGCTCCTGTACTTTGCTTGACGAAGACTTGAGTGAGAAAACCAATTATCTAATCTTAATCAGAACTCTATGTTACTGGGAGAATGCAGCTGCCGCCTGTGACACTGCCAGCTGAAGGGAAGAATACACGTCTAATTAGTACCAGATGAGGAACTGCGGATTTTGATTTGTATATACTCCATTGTTTACATCTGTCATGACATATGCATTGTCAGTGCGAGTGAACTAGTCTTTGCAACCAAGTCCATTCTTGTTTAAACAATCTTTAACGCATTGCATATTGCCTGCGCGTTGCAGTCATTACTTCAACTAAATCGTATTAAAGGGAGTTAAATTGCTTGAAATGCAAGGTAAGTACACTAAGATTGTTTACTCCTCGCTCAGTTAAAAACGGCTTTTTAGTGTCCCCAAAAATGATTTTTAGAAGTAATTTTTACCCACCCCAAAAAGCCCCCCAAAAAAAATGCAAAGCCCCAAAATTAGCCCCGGCCCGCGCTAAATGCAAGTTTTTGGATAAATGACTTGAAAAAGCATACATTAGTGCGAAAAGCGTTCCAAATGGCAACACTGCCGACATGCATTATGCTGTATGCTGAACCATGTCAGCACCCTACTGCAGATGCTAAAGAGTCTATCGTTACTCGCCTGTCACCTTAATCATCTCCCCACCCGCTGCACGGATGCTTCTGTTGCAATCTCAACAGGACGACAGGTCGGATTTCATCAAACAATTTTTTGAGCGTTCTTTAGAAAAAATTTCTACCCAGTTATGCATCGCTTTATGGGACAAACATTTGTCAGCATAAACAGGAAGCATTTCCTTATGGTGTCTTTGCAGGCAGTCCTTTTGCTCACAAAATCGCACAACAGCACGTTGCTCTTTGCTTGTACACTCGCTTGTACAGTCGCCATTTTGCTATGCGTTTTGCGCATGACGCATGAGACACCTAGTGACCACCTGACGGACGGAATATAAAGTTCGATGTTGCTGTCACCTATTGACACATGTAGAAAACCCCAACTACATTTACCTGCCATCCACAGAACTGTGTGACTTACTTATTGACTCGCCCTCGTAATTAAAATACCAACTAACAGTAGACCATAACAGGCAATGATGTACGGACCAGATGTCAGCAAAAGAAGAGGCCGGTCACGTAAAGATGGACACATGGTTTAGCAGAGTCAAAAAACCTCGATACATGAAGCCCTTAAACGGGCACTCGACACTGCAAGGTACAAGAGAGAAAAGATGAGATGAGATGATCCGTAGGCTGACCTTCGGCAATGGATGCAAAGCAAGCACGTTTTATCAGTTCGTTGATTTCCTTTAACTCCCGCATGTCCCGGAACGCACGTGGTGACTACGTGTATTTTTAATAACCTCCTGGTAGTGTTGTGTAACTAACCAAAACACTAAATTTTCCATCGTACTTCTCGTTCCGTGTGTTTTAGTTATTCCTCTTTTTCGTTTGCCCTTTTGTGTTCAGACAAAAAAACCCTGTCTTGAGGGGACTTCAAATGACAACCTAAAAATGTTTTGTGTGTTGTTTGAGAGGAGAGAGGAGAGAGAGAGAGAGAGACGAGAAGAGAGAGAGAGAGATGAGCGAGAGACGAGAAGAGAGAGAGAGAGAGAATACTATGAAAAGTACAGAAAAACATTTATCACTTTTCAATGTAGTCACCGCTAAGTTCAATGTAAGTCCTCCATCGCCGATAAAGTGCTAGGATTCCTGTAGAAAAGTCGACTCTGGGATGACTACTCGGTGTGCCTGACCCGGTCGTGTTAGAGTCTGTTACAGATGTCACGCCGTTTTGAAATTTCCTACTCCACTAATACACTTGCTGGACTGGCAGGCATGTATCTATATAAGAGATACATGTATCATATATAAGAATTTTAGAAAGGCTTAGGTGGGGCATAGCACAAAAAAGGTTGGGAAACACTGGTCTACACCGTGATGGAACGTGCTTAACACTCTTGACACCCTTAACAACAATACTTACAGCTTAAAAGACAATGTTTATTGTAATTTCTATTACACGTTTAAGGTTTTCTTTTTGTTTCTTTCTTTTTCATTTGAAGCCAACACATATTTATAACATTCTCAGGTCTTCTCATGTGCAACAAGTCCTGGAGCGAAGATAAGGCGACTCTACATGTAGTGTTTAATAACCATCCTGGTTGTGCTGTGTATCTGGGGTGTGTTGGTTCAAACCTCCATTGTCCGTGCGAGTATACTATGGGTCTTATTTCTTAGGTGTGCACTAGAGATGAATGCCGGTGTAGTGGTATGCATGTCAGAGGTTGCCCTTCCGCCGAGTTGTGTTTAATGTTAATAACCATCCTTGTAGTGTTGATCAAGGTAGATCGATGGTGTTTCGGTTCAAACCGCAATTGTTCTTGTAAAAAATGTGGCGAATTTAGTGTTGTTTTAATTGTATAGTTGAGTGCAAAAGCTCTGTTCTGTTGTAATAGTGTAGATCAAGGGTGGTTTAGGTAAAATCATTATTGTCCTTGTGAAAAATGTGGTTTAATTAAATAGTTGAGTGCAAGAGCTGTGTGTTGATGTAGTAGTGTAGATCAAGGGTGTTTTAGGTAAAATTACTATTGTCCTTGTGAAAAATGTGGTTTAATTACATAGTTGAGTGTCACCAACTGGCTTGAGGTAGCTCCCGGTTGGGCAACCACTCAGCCAACATCATTTTCTTCTACTGGTGTTTAGTTCTGGATGCAGTTTAAGATCCCCTAACTCTGTCAGAAGGAACTAATGGCTACCCCAGATCCCAGAGAGAAAACGTGGAACAAATGTCTGTTATGCTGATTTAAGACACTGTCCCTGATACTCAAGAAAACAGCCAAGAAGTGGCTCGTTGAAGATAGAATATATCTATATAGTTTTGGCTGTACTTGGTATCACCAGAAGTGAGAAAGGAGGAGTTAAGACATGCAACGTAATCTGGTTACTTATGACTGCATAGGCAAGATACCTCCCGGACATAGATTCCCACTTCTGGACAATATGTGTGAACCCCCACTAAATGATACAATAATGTGTGTACTTGATACGATATACAAACATTTATAAACATTTAGAATTATACGGACAAATTGAGTTTTAAAATACAACAACTGTGTTTATTATTTCTAATCTTGATGATCATATGATGATGATGATTATATTATGGTATACGTAACTTAAGAGGTCACATAGGTCATGCTTCCCCCAGTGAGACGCAGTTCACTGTCAGATTGAAGGAGTCCCTCACAAGGCTAAGTCACTTCCTGATATGGGTTGTTGACTGTCCATTGCTCCTAAGAGATCTGGAATGAAACGAACGGAGATGGGTAGTATCTACGTCTACACATCTCAAACACATATGTCTATACATTCATATAAACATACATTCAAGTCATAATATATGATGGTATGATGATATATATGATGGCATGTTACATAAACATATATCAGTTCTAAATAAATAAATATATATATGTATATATTAATAAAACTATTTAGAACATTTATAGCTCAAAACATACATATTCATATACATTTGTGTAATGTTTCCCATATAAGTTCACCTCACTTACACTCTCCCTTTCTGATTCATTCATACTATCTTGTCGGAAGGACTGGTCGCACAGTCCTGTCGAACATTAAATGCCTTCCCCGAATCTGTCTGGGATATTGAATGTCCTAAGTCATGTCTGTCCTCATGCAGACATCATGCAGACAAGGTGAACTGGTGCCATTCCTCAAACCAAGTGGTTTCACCACAATTTTGGTAGGCACTCAAAGTGTTGGTCCAAATAATCAATGTTAATTGGACGCTATCAAGAGACTGGTAGCTCTCAGGAATTTATCCTAAGTAGTCAGTTTCCCCAATGTTTAACAGCATACAGGATGAATCTAAATGTATCTCCTGTACATGAATAAGCCACACGCTCATGTAGCTTGGATAATAGATTTCTCCAAATTATCACATACAACAAATCAGACAACCAAGTGGTGAATGAAAGAAGAAAATAGTTCTCAGTGAAATTGTAAAGCTAGAACTGGAACATTAGTACAAAGAAAATCCACCAGTGTAAAGTTTGGGAGAATAAACAGAAACAGGAAACTATACAAGCCTTCAGACTAGCAGACAAACTAATCAGAGTAATGGTATTACCTGGGTTATAGCTAGGAAATCCTGTCATACGACTTCGTACAGAAGTCCAACAGAACGAAATGTTAATATTTCTCCAGTAGGTATCCTAAGAATGCTATTGTAAATGCGTCTGAAGTCTTGCCGTCACTGCTCATAGTTTTATTCTCTCCGTTCCTGGCTAGTTTCCACGCTGGTTAATTAATATGTCCCATATTAATTAACTCCGCCTATTTTTCCATGTACGATGTCAGGATGGATTAAGTCCCAAACTTTTCTCACCCCTCCTCCTTTCCTGTGAAGGGTAGTTTCATCTGTCAATCAAATTGACCGATGCCCCACCATGGCCTGAAACAATAAAACATGCTTCGCTAGCGATGCAATAGACGTTGCGTCATAACTACATACCAATCTGTGATTAACACAAGCCTTCCCGGTTGCTGGCAGGAATGTGTCAGCCATGTGTTCCTACTTTGCCGCCCGTATTGCAGTGAGGTGTTAAGCATCTGGTCCTAATTGCTCCTTTGTGGTGGCAATTACAGACGTCCCGGCTCCACAAAGTCTGGACTTTTAGATAGGTGTTAGGCCTGCATTAAATTGCCGTGTTTTCCCCTGAGTAGAACCGCCATGTATCCATGTCGTCCCCAGCCCAGATTTCACACTTTTCTCTCTTTCTCTTCCCTTCTACTGAAAACAATAAGTTTTCAACCTTTGATACGACTGGTGCCGTGGTGTCTGGGTTTTACGTTTGATCTTGACATCAAAGCTTTCTCAGACCTAGCATTACAGAAATGATGGGGCGTGCGTGGTCAAAATGTATTTTTCTCTTGCTTTCAATCTTATTGCATTTCTATCAGGTTCTGGTGGACATTTATTCTTTTAGATACTGATAGAAAAATATTGTGGGCTCTTTAATTCCTTGTGAACTTGTGTCATTCGGATGCTGCCGGGGCTGTCCCGTCACATTGAGTGCAAGAGCCGTATGCTGATGTAGTAGTGTAGATCAAGGGTGTTTTAGGTAAAATCACTATTGTCTTTGTGAAAAATATGGTTTTATTACATAGTTGAGTGCAAGAGCTGTGTTCTGATGTAGTGGTGTAGATCAAGGGTGGTTTAGGTAAAATCATTATTGTCTTTGTGAAAAATGTGGTTTAATTATATAGTTGAGTGCAAGAGCTGTGAGCTGATGTAGTAGTGTAGATCAAGGGTGTTTTAGGTAAAATCACTATTGTCTTTGTGAAAAATATGGATTTATTACATAGTTGAGTGCAAGAGCTGTGTTCTGATGTAGTGGTGTAGATCAAGGGTGGCTTAGGTAAAATCATTATTGTCTTTGTGAAAAATGTGGTTTAATTATATAGTTGCGTGCAAGAGCTGTGAGCTGATGTAGTAGTGTAGATCAAGGGTGTTTTAGGTAAAATCATTATTGTCTTTGTGAAAAATGTGGTTTAATTATATAGTTGAGTGCAAGAGCTGTGAGCTGATGTAGTAGTGTAGATCAAGGGTGATCTCGGTAAAATCACTACTCTCTGTGTGAATCATTATTCACAATTTGTAGCGATTGTAGTGTTGGTTTAATTACAATGTTATGTACGAGAGCTGTGTAGTGATGTATATCAAGGGTGTTTGGAATCAAAACTTTCTAGATAAACTATACTCAGTTTGTTTTTTCACTTTAATGTATGTCCCGTTGAACGCCAGCGTCTTTTCTTCATCTCTTGATTCACGGCTATGTGCTTAGCTCTCTCCATGATCTCCACAGTTAGTGATTCTTTCATGGTATTTATTCCCTGATAATGTGCTCAGATATCAATTAATGAATTATTGTAGTTTGTTGATCATCGTTTTAGTTGTTTTCCATGTGTGAATGTTGGATTTAAAGTTAGAATTGAATATTCTAAGTATGGTGCTAAGTTTAATGTCGGTCGACTTCCACAAATGTCCTCATTCATTCAGTAGCGTGCCCTTTGCAGAACATCGTTCCTATAACAACCTTCCGGAAAACCTCTCGATGTCCCACGTCCGATACATCCAAATGGAGATCATCTGCTACATCCTGCACCTATCTTCTCTTTGGCCTTCCTCTTCCTCTCTTCCCAGGCATAAACCCCTCCATTATTGTTCTCTCCAACCTTTCGTGGTGACCAAAATATTTCAGTTTTCTTTATTTTATCGTCTTTAATAGCCAACCTTCATCAATATTCAGTTCTTGTCATATGGATGAATTTGTTCTTTTCTGTATCCAAGATATTTTTAGAGCCAGTCTGAGACATTTATATTCAAAGGTGTGTATGCGCTGACATTTCCCAGTGCTGTAAAATATCATTTTAGCTTTTGTGTTGTTTTCTCTTTTATATCTGCCTCTCCCCCTTCTTGTCTACATGTCCACACAAGTAGCTGCAGGACTCTGCCTCTCGAAGCGAGGTTAACCCAAGGGAGATCGGATTATCATAGACTTGGTTTATTCTAATTACCTTTGTCTTTTCCTTATGAAGTTTTAAACCTTACTACCATGACCTTCCATCTAGTGCTGTTACTGTATCCTGCATCTGATTTTTTTGTGTGATCCACGTGGGCAGTGTTTTCAGCCAAGTCCGTTTCATGGAGATATTTTATCAGTGGAGTCCATTTAGTTCTACATCTGACAGTGTTTGTTGTCGGCTTCAGAACCCAGCCTGTAGCCAGTAAGATTAGCAAGGTGACAACAGGCATCCCTGTCTCACTCCGCCGGGGTTGAGCAATATTAGTGCTGTCAACTAAAGTCCTTTAGTGCGCTGCTGGTTTAAAGCTCGTACTGTTGATGAGGTTTTCACTGTGGCATTTATGACAGTAATCACTGTAATGTGGCATTTATGACAGTAATCACTGTGACATTTATGACAGTAATCACTGTAATGCCAGTTGAACAGCACCACTGTACTGTTGATGAGGTTGTAACTGTTACATTTTGACAGTTATCACTGTAATGTAGCATTTATGACAGTAATCACTGTAATGACAGTTGAACAGCACCGTTGTACTATTGATGAGATTGTCACTGTGGCATTTTGACAGTTATCACTGTAATGTAGCATTTATGACAGTTATCACTGTAATGTGACATTTATGATAGTTATCACAGTGATGTGACATTTATGACATTTATCACTGTAATGTGATATTTGTGACAGTTATCACTGTAATGCCAGTTGAACAGCACTGTTGTACTATTGATGAGATTGTCACTGTGGCATTTTGACAGTTATCACTATAATGTGGCATTTATGACAGTAATCACTGTGATGTGGTATTTATGATAGTAATCACTGTAATGTGACATTTATGACAGTTATCACTGTAATGTGACATTTATGACAGTTATGACTATAATGTGGCATTTATGACAGTTATCACTATAATGTGATATTTATGACAGTTATCACTGTAATGTGACATTTATGACAGTTATCACTGTAATGTGACATCTATGACAGTCATCACTGTAATGTGACATTTATGATAGTTATCACTATAATGTGACATTTATGACAGTTATCACTGTAATGCCAGTTGAACGGCACCGTTGTACTCTTGATGAGATTGTCACTGTGACATTTATGACAGCTATTACTGTAATGTGACATATATGCCAGTTATCACAGCAATGACAGTTGAGCGGCACCGTTGTAGTGTTGGCAGACAGCCTTACAGCCCCGGTCATTGTTAGCCCGTGATATTGACCGCACCACCCCTCGAGTGCCGATGGGTCTCTATACAAATATGTCTAGCACCACATACCCATTACATGTCAAGGCTTGTGATAAGTCCTTTATCTACTTCTTACCTACTGTTATCGCTGTAGTGTCAATTGAATGTCATCTGTTAGGGTGGAATTTATGAGTTGTAGTGCATCTTTTTCTGAGTGATGGGAAAGTTGCTTGTCCAGATGGTATCCAAGCAGAAGCTATTAAGGTAAATGTAAAGACCGTACGTGATATTTACGAGTTGTAGTAGTTGATCTTTTCCTCTACTGGCTTTCTGTACTCATACATTAAATTTGAGAACCATCGAAAGTTGGCGCTAACAAAGCTATCCATCTCTTGAGTGATGGGAAAGTTGCTTGTCCAGATGGTATCCAAGCAGAAGCAATTAAGGTAAATGTAAGGACCGTACATGACATTTACGAGTTGTAGTAGTGCATCTTTTCCTCAACTGGCCTTCTGTGGTGGTACATTAACTGTGAAAAACCATATAAAGATCGGATTAAAAATGCTATGAATCTCCTGAAAGATGGGAAAGTTGCTTGTCCAGTTGGTATCCTGCCAATAAGAATATCCGATGGCGTTGCCAAAAGAAGGAGAACTGCAGGGGTGTAACAGTTATAGAGGAATAATGTTATTGTCAGATCCAGGGTCGGTGTTAAGAAGGATCATTCTGAAGAGATTAGAAAATGCCATTGATAGACACTAAGGAATGAACAGGCAGGCCCATCCCATATTTGATTGTATTAACTATTAAGCTTCTCCTCATAATTCTCATCGGTATGTTAGTCACATGACTCATTATACTAAGTGTGCGATGTTCTCCGCAATCAGTTGCACTAGATTTCTTTGGTGGAGCTACGAAAATACATGTTAAGAGAACGTCAGTTATATATCCACTGTTGTATTGTGTTATCACTTCTTACCCAGTTCACAGACAGCTTTAGTTTCTTCCACAGTGATGTTATCTAGCCTCTTGGATTTACCTTTCTTCGTGTGCTGTATAAAATCTTCAACTTCTGTATTGATCATATTGATCGTAGCTGTTTGTTTCTGGTCTGCCACCATCATTATAACTCTTTCGTATACTCTGTCCATCTGTCAGTTACTTTCTCTTTGTCCATGAATATTTTACCGTATTTTGTTTACACAACATCTGGTTGTTTTAAGGAGTCTGAGTTGAGTTGAGTTGAGTCAAGAACCGTCACCACAGCTCTCGGGACATTCCCATACGGGCTCCGTTCTTATCTTCAATAACCAGCGAAGAGTCCCAATACTAATGATACCAGTAGCAGTCTGATTATGTGTCCGTCTGGCCTCTTCTCGTAGTCCTGAGTGTCTAATATTGCCTTATGGTTAACGCTTTCTAACGCTGAATAGTTCCTGTACCTTTTTGTACCTGGGGGAACTATAGAAGTATTAAAATAAGACCGCAGAAAGCACGAGGAACCTTCAGAACACTAGAACACCCATGGAAGCCAAAAGAAATTCAATCTAGAAACGTATTTAGAATATTTAATTCAGTACTGCTGCATGTTTCAGAAACATGGTGAGTGACTACAACGTTATTTGCATATCCTTTACAGGACGTCGCAGTCAACCCTCGATTTGTTTGGCTGTGTGTATTTGGCAAGTTAGCATTTAGTAATTCGCTATGGCTTTCTGAACAGCCGGCACTCATACCATTGAATGAAAATCAACGCAAGTTGTCTGCTGCCACATCGCCCGCAGATGTGTTTTGAATGCGGTATGTTGGATTACGAATTGCGTTTGTAACTCCTTCGCCATAGTCACGACAGAACGACCAAAGCAGTTAGAAATAAACAACAAACATACATGTACAGGCGTTTGCCCAGAATAGAAGTGCTAAATGATACGAATTGTTTGCCCTGGCCATGCGGGAGTGCGGGGGAATTATCAGGCTGATAGGCTGGCAAGGAATGCACCTCTTGGTGGCAGATTACCTATGGACAAGGGAGAGGTGGTCGTGTGTCTGTGGGACCAGGTGGAGAAGGTGGGGGAACAGACTGAGAACCTGTATGTGGAGAGAATAAGATTGCGGGGGATCATCAGGAGTTCTGGTAGAATCTCAAAACTGAGAGGGAAGACCAGGGGACTTTCAATCAGATAGCGGTGGGAACGATTAGTAGTGTGACTCTTCGTTGACTGTTGAACGAGGTGACGGAGCGCGTATGAGAGTGTTCTGGGAGCAGTGATGCCAGTTCTTAGCTCAACTCAAATACTCGATGACCGAGGAGGAGGAAATCGTGGAGCGACGTCAACACATACCAGTGAGTCAACGCTGGCCCTGGACACGGCGCGTTGAGACAACCTGCTGATAGCATCAGTGAAAGTCCTTCGTCTGAAACACACGGGGCAAAAATAGTAGTGTGAGGCATACGGGGAAGAGAATTACATACAGAGAAGAAGAACATGGAGAGGGCATGTCAGGAGTTAACAGTAGACAGTGATCTGTGGGATTGCTTGGTGGCACTTGGTTCGGGTGTCTGTGGCTTTATGGGGAGATTGTTATGTAAACAATAGAAGGAGACTAACGCCATAGTGTCGGTGTTAAGATTCTTACATGTGTTATAAGTCGGTTGCGGTCAACGATTCCATGGTTATTTTATAGACTTACAAACGCCTTATTGACAGTGTAAAGATTCCGTACATATTTTCTAAGTCAGTCTCTGTGAACGATTCCGTGGTTTATTTCATAAACTAAAAACCAACTTAGTGTCAGTTTTATTATTTCACCAGAAAACGAGAAGTATGTATATATAAAAGTTACTCTTCTGTGTGTTAAGATTTCGTACATGTGTCACACGTCAGTCGCGGTGAACGAGTGTATAGTTTATTATATTAACTAAACAGAAGCCATCGTTTTAGTGTTAAGATTAATACATTTCGTTATCAGTCATTGTGAATGACCCCATAGTCTGCCTTATTGTGCATAAACAAGACTTTTAGTGTCGGCGTTAATATTAAGACATTTGTGGTAAGTTACCGAGCCTGCGCTGGCCTGCTCGTGTAACATTATTGGACACTCTTAGCCTAGCTTACTTCTGGACACCAGGCGTTGGCGACCATGACTCTGACGAGCGCCACTTCCAAGCAGAGTAAAGATGTCTCCACGAGTACGTATATGTGTTCATCCGTTGCGATTTGTCTGCCTTCTCTGTTTTAGTTTTATTTTTCTGCGTATGCATTTATTGTGTGTGTGTGTGTGTGTGCGCGCGCGCGTGTGCGTGCATGCCTGCCTGCCTGTTTTCTTATACTATGTGACTTCTTGTGGGTCTTCTTCTTCTTCTTCTTCTTCTTCTTCTTCTTCTTCTTCTTCTTCTTCTCCTCCTCCTCCTCCTCCTCCTCCTCCTCCTCCTCCTCCTTCTCCTCCTCCTCCTCCAGAGTTAGGCGCTCAAACAACAGATGGCAGCCATCTATGTTAACTTGTTGACGATTGGTTTAATTTTGAAGCTACAGTTTTCTGTGGCCTGAGATAGCTTATTTCGCGCCAACATTTGACAGTGTAAAGATTGCATACATGTTATAAGATCTGTGCGATGTCTCAGTTACAGCTTGCCTGTATTTATGCATCTTGTGCCTATACTTAACTACCTTGTCTTTCATTTTTATTCCGTTAAGAACGGGACGTTGTTTATTCTTCTTTTTTTTTTTTCTGAACGTATTTTTCTTTCAGGTTAATTGAGCAGCAGGTTGTTGTTGTTTTTATAAATTATTTTTGTCGCGGAAACCTGGACATTGAACAAGCAATTACAAAGTCGAATAGAGGCCCTGGAGATGTGGATATACAGAAGAATATGTCGTATTTCATGTAATCAAAAACAATTAAATACAGATTTTCTAGAAAAACTGAGAATGGAAAGAGAGTTGATGAAAGAAATAAATAAGAGGAAACTGAAATATTACGGCCACGTTAAAAGACACGACACTCTTATAAACTATACTGGAGGGTAAGGTTGAAGACAAGCAAGCAAGAGGTAGACAACGATACAAGTCGGAAGAAAACATCAAGAGATGGACGAACAGCAAGCTAACAGAATGTACAGTCAGGGCGAGAGACAGACAGTATTGGAGATCCATTGCAGCCGACCTTCATTGTGGAGACGCGCCTGATTGATTTGTCGTTTTCCGCTGTGTGTATTTTCAAACGACCACAACTCAGTCTGCCAATCAGGTGCATCGTGCAAACATTTCCCGCACATTGATTAAGGCTCTGATGATTGATTAATGGTTGTTCTTACCTCAGACATACTTCTATACGAGAGACATGATGTTTCATCAGAGATTGTTTTATGTCGTGCCTAGCGGCTGCATGTGACCCGAGTCTCTCCACAAGTTAAAGTTAGTTGCATATCTTTTACAGGACATTGCTGTCAACCCCATATTTTATGGCTTTTCGTGATTGTTTTTGGGAAGTTTACGTTCAGTAGTTTGCCATTGCTTTCTAACCGACCGGCACTCATACCTTTGTATTGGAAACCAACGCAAGTCAGTCTGCTTTCAAAACGCGGTATGCCGGATTACAAACTGAGCCGGCCTCTCCACGAGTCTCTCTGGTTCCCATATGTGTGCAATCGCTGGTTGTCTTTCTTGCCGCTCTGCTGATCCTTCGAGTCTCGACGTCTGAAAGCCTCATACCCTCTTAGATGTTTCCTTGAGTGAGCCCAGTACTAGAACAACATGGGTCAGCTCTGCATTTATGGAAGCTCGGTGGAAGGCGGGAGATGCCCATGGTTTGCCCCTGCCACCCTTGCAGGCCTGCTGAGAGGCATGTGGTTTGCTACCGACTTTCCTTGAGGACCGACAGGCATGCGTTATCCTGCTGGGGGAACCTCCTGTGGCTGGGATGGACAGGGGCATGTGAAAAGAGGGGGTGGATGCTGTCGCCACTCCGAGGCCGTGAAATATCTTACCAGATAACCCAGGAAGTATACCCGGTCAACCAATGAGCAAGTCTGACAAGAAAACAATTAAAACTGTAAACTGATAAGAGAAATTAGAATCAGATGGTCCAATTTATTTTGGGCACGTTATGAGAAGACATAAATCGGAGACCTTGGTGACAACTGGCAAAATTGAGGGGAAAAGAACAAGGGGATGGCAGAGAAGTAAATATCTGGATGGCTTGGCCACAGGGTATGGTCGGGACAAGATCACAGAGCTGATTCACGACTTTGGTGATCATGTAAGATGGCGAAACATGACCGCTCCCGTTTACCGGCATGGCACATGATGATGATGTGGGGGTTAAGAAATGTCGCAGCTCTGCTGTATACCGGCAAAAAATGTGTGCGTGTGCGCGCGCGCGTGCGTGTCCTTGATGTATCAGTAAACTCTTAGATAGACAACACAACGTGTTGTGGAAATAATAATAGAGGGGTAGGTCGAAGGCAGCGTATTCTAAACACCACACTAGAGGGAAAGATGGAAGACAGCGTGTACGGAACACCATACTAGAGGGAAAGATGGAAGATAAGGGTTCTGAACACCATACTAGAGGGAAAGATGGAAGACAGCGTGTACCGAACACCATACTAGAGGGGAAGATGGAAGACAGCGTATTCTGAACACCATACTTGAGGGAAATATGGAAGACAACGTATTCTGAACACCATACTAGAGGGAAAGATGAAGGCATCGTGTTCTGAAAACTACTAGAGGGAATCACTGAAAAACAAGAAGTAGATTGAGAGCTTTACCAAAGCACGACTACAAAAAACAGTGGACATTGCGGCCAAAGCCTTCGTCAGCACAGAACAAACAAACAAAAATAGATTAACAAATACACGATCGACACTACATGAAAGTACAAATTTCAACTTATCTGTGTCCTAGCTTGAAACGGCTATCCATGGATCAAAAACACTACTAGAGGGAAAGATGGAAGACAACGTATTCTGAACACCATATTAGACGGAAAGATGGAAGACAACGTCTTATGAACACCATACTAGAGGGAAGATGGAAGTCAGCGTATTCTGAATACCATACTAGAGGGAATTATGGAAGGCAGCATATTCTGAAAACCATATTAGTGTGGAAAGTGGAATACAAACATGCAAGAAAACGCTTTATGTGTGCAATAACACCAAGACATGGCCGGAAAGAAGATGTTAGTCGGCATCAACACGGTGAGATACAGAGTGTTGGAGATCTAATCAGCCTGTCTATTGGCAAGATGGCATTTGATGCTCTGATTCTGCAGTGGTATAACAAAAATTAACCCTAGACGTTTTGGACCAGAAGCCAGCATCTTTTGGTAAAAGGGGTGGGGTGTTTTCTTTCGTTGCAGTACCTGGTGGAGAAGGGTCTTCCACTGTTATGTATAGCTTACGCTGCCCAACTGTATATGAGATTTAGGCAGAAGGGGATTTAAAGGCCAGTGGGTCGACTCCATTACTCCATTACAATTTACTGGTTGCAATATGCACTTGTGACTCAACCTCTAGTTCTTTCATCTTTATCTGTGTTTCAGACTCTAACTTTTTCCCCTGTAATTCTAATTCCTTCGTTTTAGACTCAATTTCTAATTGTTTCTCTTTTAGTTTGGTTTCTTCTGCTAGCTGAGCTAATTCTAATTCATTTTTAGACTCAATTTCTAATTGTTTCTCTTTTAATTTGGTTTCTTCTGCTAGCTGAGCTAATTCTAATACCTTATTTTTAGACTCAATTTTTAATTGTTTATCTTTTTCTTTCATTGCCATTTCTGCTAATTCTTTCTTATGCAAGCGTTCCTGTGCCTTTTCTTCTCTTTCTGCGGTAGCAATCTCTTTGTACCTGCTCTCTGCCCATTCTGCCAGCTTATCGCCTGAATAACTCTTTGCCAGCTTCTACACAATCTTTTAATGTTGACATTTTCACAGTTTTCTTTTATAACAGTTTCAATAAAACTAATTTATTTCACTTGATTGTATCAACTTAGTATGTGGTAATACTTTACAATGTTATACACAGCAGAAAAAAAAAATAGAGTGCCGCTTTAATCTGCAATATAATATAAAAGTACTTATCTGGAATAGGTGGATTGTTTTCCAGTGCCACGACTTGTTTCACTGCTGATAGGAGAAATATAATACTCGGCAATACGACAGCTACACATGGATGTACATCTTTTCTGTAGTGGGAACAAAAAATATTAGTATCGTGGAAGGTTGTGTCTGTCAAATGTCATATATTATAGGAAAGATACTATATTGTAATATTTTAAAGTGCAACTATGTATAATTTCTGTCGGTCAGATGGTTTTCTGTCTGGTTTCTCTAATTGTCGTCGTATCAGGTGTACATGATATTCATTTTTCTTGGCTAGCCCAAGATCAGTCAAAACTCTATCTATTCAATATAAATGTCTATTTTAGACTGTCCTGGGGTTACACCAAAACGGACGCAAGCCCCCAAATTAACTCTCCTGTCAACGTCTTATAAATACTAGCTCGTCGTTCTAAACGTGACAGTGAGTCTGTCTACATGCACTCAGTGAGATATCAAACATTTGCATGTAGTGTAACATTATTTATTCTTGCAAAACGTCAGTATCAGTTACATGAATACATACTATCATTACGCAAATATTTGTATCACAAGGAATTATATCACAAGTAATTATATCTACAACAATGGCAAGTGACACTCAGCCATAGCAGTCATTCGTGCTTTCATAACACAGTTAAATTTCATTCCTCGCACTTAATAACTCGCTGCTATATCGCTCAGCAAGGCTAGCTTTCACACCGGCAATTAGTACACTCGCTCGCTCAATCGCACACGTCTTTCCTCTACACGGTCCCGGTCCAGTCTGAGCCTTCTGGTGCTCGGTCCGATAGTCATGTGGTGCTTGACCGCGTGCCCTATGTGATAGTTGTGCTGCGTCGGTTGTCTCGCCGTACTAGATGTCCGGTCCTGTCCTTCAACCGTCTGTTGTCTCAGGTCCTTCAGTGCAAGGTTGTACTGTCAGTCAAGGACGTAGTCCTGTCTATATCCCTGTGTCCTGTTTATATCCCTGTGTCCTGTTCATAGCTGGGTATTGTCGTCCCGTATGTGTCCTATCTATGACATATCTATTATCCTGTCGTATGTCCTCTTTCGTACTCCCCAACACGTTGACAGTATCCCATAGAGTATCTTTCGGAAGAGAGGCCTGTAGAAAGCGTCGCACAGAGCACGAACTCCGTAGCTCCAGTGACGACCTCTTGGAGTCTTCGAAAATAACGACAGTCGTGAACGGAACGACGTAGTTGGGAAACAAACTCACGACCTTCGGCGTGCAAGACAGGCGAAATCTGGACAGTAAACGGATTCTCCCGGTGGCAATATAATTTTAATTGCGGGGAAGGTTAACACGGTTATAGAAGCTAGATGTAGGTAGTCGAGATGTTTCTGGGCGTGTTGTGAATAAAGACGGGCTTGAAAACCTGGTGACAACTGGCAAGCGTGTTGGGAGAAAGAGCGAGAGATAGACAAATAGATAAATTTCGAGATGGTTTGGCTAGATTGCAAAATACCGAAAAGAACCCTGACCTCGTCCGAGAGTGGTAATCGCATTGAGATAGCGAATCGTGATCACCCACACTTGCGAGGACAGCACATGAAGCTATTCCTGAAATAAGAACAAGAAGACGATACGGTTGTCTCGGTAACTTTTTATAACTTCTACTCCGCATGGTAGAAGAGTATCAACACAAGAGATTGTATCTATTTCTTTGTAATTGTGTAACTTTTACTCCGCATGGTAGAAGAGTATCAACACAAGAGATTGTATCTATTTCTTTGTAATTGTGTAACTTCTACTCCGCATGGTAGAAGAGTATCAACACAAGAGATTGTATCTATTTCTTTGTAATTGTGTAACTTCTACTCCGCATGGTAGAAGAGTATCAACACAAGAGATTGTATCTATTTCTTTGTAATTGTGTAACTTCTACTCGCATGGTAGAAGAGTATCAACACAAGAGATTGTATCTATTTCTTTGTAATTGTGTAACTTCTACTCCGCATGGTAGAAGAGTATCAACACAAGAGATTGTATCTATTTCTTTGTAATTGTGTAACTTCTACTTCGCATGGTAGAAGAGTATCAACACAAGAGATTGTATCTATTTCTTTGTAATTGTGTAACTTTTACTCCGCATGGTAGAAGAGTATCAACACAAGAGATTGTATCTATTTCTTTGTAATTGTGTAACTTCTACTCCGCATGGTAGAAGAGTATCAACACAAGAGATTGTATCTATTTCTTTGTAATTGTGTAACTTCTACTCCGCATGGTAGAAGAGTATCAACACAAGAGATTGTATCTATTTCTTTGTAATTGTGTAACTTTTACTCCGCATGGTAGAAGAGTATCAACACAAGAGATTGTATCTATTTCTTTGTAATTGTGTAACTTCTACTTCGCATGGTAGAAGAGTATCAACACAAGAGATTGTATCTATTTCTTTGTAATTGTGTAACTTCTACTCCCCATGGTAGAAGAGTATCAACACAAGAGATTGTATCTATTTCTTTGTAATTGTGTAACTTCTACTTCGCATGGTAGAAGAGTATCAACACAAGAGATTGTATCTATTTCTTTGTAATTGTGTAACTTCTACTCCGCATGGTAGAAGAGTATCAACACAAGAGATTGTATCTATTTCTTTGTAATTGTGTAACTTCTACTCCCCATGGTAGAAGAGTACCAACAAAGGAGATTGTATCTATTTCTTTGTAATTGTGTAACAGCCAGCGCTGTGGCTTAGGGGATAATGATACTACGTTTCATAATACCCCGATATACTTAGTCGCGTGTGTAATCACTCATGCACCACCTGCTGTAGCTCTTCGCAGAAGTCACGCCGTTTTGAAATTTCCTACTCCACTCATACACTTGCTGGACTGACATGCATGCTTCACCATAGTGGATCTTCATTCGCCGATGAATTTCTATAGGTGTCACCCTCCACTGATCAAAACACGGATAACTAACCCTGCTCCTCTTTGGTGCATGTCAAAAGTGAGACGGCCATCTTTAAACTGCCCTTATGACGTCACCGTGTTCGTCTGCACCGTTATGTCGCGTGCTTAACATTCTTGACATCCTTAACAACAATATTGATAGGTTACATGACAATGGCATGATTGTTGTATGTCCTGTCACACTTTTAATTTTAAGGTTTTCATTTGAATCCCCTCGTATAATTGCCTAGTAAATTACAAACGGGCAATCAATGCTGGAGTCGATTGCACCGTCATGTAAAAGGTCATGCACCTAACATTTGTTTCGGATTTATAAGATAGTTTCGTGTTTGCGCATGAGCGCGCGCGTGCATGCGTTCATGTGTGTGTGCTTTGTTTTGTTTCAATTGAATGAATGACATTATTGGCTCGAAACGAATGGGGTATGTATATCTTCGTTTTATGTCTACAGAAACCTCTACACGCGTATGTTTACTTTTAATTACTGAGATTCTGCAGCAGAGCGTATCTTTCCATTTGTCAAACTATTCTTCTTCAGTTTGAAAAGGAACCAAGGCAGCTTTTGATGTGGGTAATTCTCCGGTAGTTTGTATACACACATACGTACGCCAACTGTGATAATGTACGGGGTGTGTAGGTGAGTTTATTGAAATTTGGTTATTGTTATTGCTGCTGCTGCTACTACTACTTTTGCTGCAGTTGCTACTTCTGCTGCAGCAGCTACTTCTGCTGCTGCCTGTGTTTGACGAGTACGTCGTTTTTGTTTGATTATAGGCGTGGATCAGACAACCGACGACGCAAACAACATGGCCTTTTCTGGGAGGGACAAGTCCAGGTCCGCGGACGTAAGTGCAGATGTGATATACTGTTGTGTGCGTCTTCTCTCTGTCTCTTCTCCCTCTCTCGCTGACTATCTGTCTGTGCATCCGTCGGTCTGTCTCTTCCTCCCTCTCTCTCCTCCTCCTGTGTGTGTTTGTCTGTCTGTCTCTCTCTCGTCTCTCTCTCTCTCTCTCTCTCTCTCTCTCTCTCTCTCTCTCTCTCTCTCTCTCTCTCTCTCTCTCTTTCTTTCTTTCTCTCTCTCCACGAATCTGTCCTCTCTTTCCACGAATCTTTCCTCTCTCTCTCTACGAATCTTTCCTCTCTCTCTCCACGAATCTATCCACGAATCTTACCAGTTATCACAATCTGCTTCAGTTTTTCTCTTGTTATAACGTGCCAGAGAACTGTTGGCTGGCGCATTCACATGTTTGTTATCAGTTGTGTTTGTAGAGGTCAGCTTTGGACATGCACCAGTTCTCTGGCACATTATAACAAGAGAAAAACTGAAGCAGATTGTTATAACTGGTAAGATTCATGGATAGATTCGTAGAGAGAGAGGAGAGATACATGACAATACAGAAAGATTCATGGGCAGAGAGCAACGATTCATTGAGAGAGAGAAAAAAGATTTGTGGAGAGAGAGGAAAGATTCGTGGAGAGAGAGGAAAGATACATGACTGTACAGAAAGATTCATGGGCAGAGAGCAACGATTCATTGAGAGAGAGGAAAGATTTATGCACAGAGACAAGAAAGCTAAATAGATAAGAGCGTTCACTCTCAAACTTCCGGTGTGTTGATGCCGAGGTGGCAGGTTCAACCCCTATACCGGTCAGCGGGACTAAAATGTTGACTTCCCATCCTCGGCTTGGGGACGTAAATTGCATTTACCTCGGAAGTCAGAATGGGTTCGCCTGATGGCGAGGGACACTGGTAATAGGGAAAGCTAATTCACACACAAAGATCAGTTCAATGCACTGGTAGTAGTAGCACGTGGATGGACTACGCTTGATTTCAAAGCAGGCGGTTGGAAAAAAAGGGAAACAAATCCATCTCATCTCCCCGTTCACTTAAATTTGTCTAGTTCTCTCCACATGTTTCACTACAAGCAACTTATGTTTATTTCTGTTTTATGGTAGACTTTCTTTCTTTCTTTCTTTCTTTCTTTCTTTTCTTTCTTTCTTTCTTTCTTTCTTTCTTTCTTTCTTTCCTTCCTTCCTTCCTTCCTTCCTTCTCTTTTCTTTCTTTCTTTCTTTCTTTCCTTCCTTCCTTCCTTCCTTCCTTCCTTCCTTCCTTCCTTCTCTTTCTTTCTTTCTTTCTTTCTTTCTTTCTTTCTTTCTTTCTTTCTTTCTTTACTCCCTTCCTTCTCCCATTTAGTATGTCTGTCTGTACCCCCTCCCTTTCCCTCTCTGTTTCCCTGTCTCTCTATTTCTCTCTCTTTCTCTACTAATAAAGTTTTCTCTCTCTCTCTCTCTCTCTCTCTCTCTCTCTCTCTCTCTCTCTCTCTCTCTCTCTCTCTCTCTCTCTCTAATAATAAAGTTTGTTTGCTCTCGCCCTCCCCCTTCCCCCATCTCTCTCTCTCTCTCTGCTTTTCTTCATGTCTCCCTCAATTCCTTTGTTCTTTCACTCTTTATGTGTGTGCTTCCCAGCACTTTTTGTACTTCCCTTGCAAGATTGTTCATGAAATCTCTACCGTTATGTTTCTTTGTTTGCCTGTGTACAGTTTACCCTTGATTTCTGCTTCCATTCTATATTACTGGAAGTCTGCATTCCTTCCTGTCCCCTTTCCAGACCTGCAACTTTCCTCTTACTGCCTTTGTTTTAGTTGTTTTGTTTCAGTTTTCATAGTTAACATAAAGAAGGTAAAATTGTCCTGTGGCAAGTTTAGCTATTGGGGTGTGATGTGAAAATATAGTGCAGCTATTGGGGTGTGATGTGTACATATAGTGCAGCTATTGGAGTTGTGATGTGTACATATAGTGCAGCTATTGGGGTGTGATGTGTACATATAGTGCAGCTATTGGAGTTGTGATGTGAAAATATAGTGCAGCTATTGGGGTGTGATGTGAAAATATAGTGCAGCTATTGGAGTTTTGATGTGAAAATATAGTGCAGCTATTGGGGTGTGATGTGTACATATAGTGCAGCTATTGGGGTGTGATGTGTACATATAGTGCAGCTATTGGGGTGTGATGTGTACATATAGTGCAGCTATTGGGGTGTGATGTGAAAATATAGTGCAGCTATTGGGGTGTGATGTGTACATATAGTGCAGCTATTGGGGTGTGATGTGAAAATATAGTGCAGCTATTGGGGTGTGATGTGTACATATCGTGCAGCTATTGGGGTGTGATGTGAAAATATAGTGCAGCTATTGGGGTGTGGTGTGTACATATAGTGCAGCTATTGGGGTGTGATGTGAAAATATAGTGCAGCTATTGGGGTGTGATGTGAAAATATAGTGCAGCTATTGGGGTGTGATGTGAAAATATAGTGTAGCTATTGGGGTGTGGTGTGTACATATAGTGCAGCTATTGGGGTGTGATGTGTACATATCGTGCAGCTATTGGAGTTGTGATGTGAAAATATAGTGCAGCTATTGGGGTGTGATGTGTACATATAGTGCAGCTATTGGGGTGTGATGTGTACATATCGTGCAGCTATTGGGGTGTGATGTGTACATATAGTGCAGCTATTGGCATGTGATGTGTACATATAGTGCAGCTATTGGGGTGTGATGTGTACATATAGTGCAGCTATTGGGGTGTGATGTGAACATATCGTGCAGCTATTGGGATGCGATGTGTACATATAGTGCAGCTATTGGGGTGTGATGTGTACATATCGTGCAGCTATTGGGGTGTGATGTGTACATATCATGCAGCTATTGGGGTTGTGATGTGTACATATAGTGCAGCTATTGGGGTGTGATGTAAACATATCGTGCAGCTATTGGGGTTGTGATGTGTACATATCGTGCAGCTATTGGGGTTGTGATGTGTACATATAGTGCAGCTATTGGGGTGTGATGTGTACATATTATGGGTTTAGCACCATGTGTCCGGCACCGTGTGTACTGTTATGTGATACCGGGTTGGTCACAGAGCTATACACCCCAGAACAGAATAATGCTACCAATCAATCAATCAATCAGGTTGTCGTCTCCACAATGAAGGTCGGCTGCAATGGATCTCCAACACTGTCTGTCTCTCGCCTTGACTGTACATTCTGTCAGGCTGATGTTCGTCCATCTCTTGATGTTATCTTCCCACTAGTATCATTGTCTACCTCTTGCTATCTTGCCCTCAACCTTGCCCTTGTATGATTTTTATAAGAATGTTATGTCTTTTAACGTGGCCGAATTATTTCAGTTGTCCTTTTTTATTTCTTTATCAACTCTCTTTTCATTCCCAGTTTTTCTAGAACCTCTGCATTTGATTGAGTTTGTTTCCACGAAATACGACATATTCTTCTGTATATCCACATCCCCAGGGCATCTATTTGACTTTCTACTTGCTTGTTCAGTGTTTAGGCTTCCGCGCCATACAGTAGTGTTCAATACACATAATATTTTACAATTCTAATTTTTAATGCATTGTTAATCTCTCTAGCTGTTAATACTGATTTCATGCTGTTTGAAGCAGTTTTGGCCATTCCAATTCTCTGTTTGATTTATTTTTCACTTCTGCCATCATCTGTTAAAACATGTCCATGATAGGAGAAACTTGTTACTTGTTTGTTGTAGTATCTCCCCGTTTAATGCTATCACTGTTGAGATTGAACCCTGATCAGTGTTTTTGGGAGGCAAGTAAACTAATTACTGTACCATCATTCCTATCATTGTGTACTATCACAATACAATCACTCCTTATCATATGTGTGTATATATATTTATATTGAATGTGTACATTTTATCACTCACTGCAGAAATCAGATGAGTTCATCCCACTGACCTCAGACCAGGATGGGCCCAACTTGGACTCAGTGGTCAGTGCTGGGTCTCTGGTCACTGGTGCCTCCATGACTGACAACCCCCCAAGTGAAGGCAGTGCTGACAACGATGCGATGCTGCGCTCATTCCAGTCAAACTTGTCCAGGAACCCCTCGCTATACTCCCAGGATGATACTGCTGCCAGAATGTCCTCACTTCATGATGAGGTCAGTGTGCTTCTGTAGTTGCGCCTCACAGATTTGGTTTCTCACAGATTTGGTTTTATTGTTGTGACCTCTGAGATTTGGTTTGTGTGTGATCTAACAGATTTGGTTTGTGTGTGGTCTCATAGATTTGGTTTGTGTGTGGTCTCACAGATTTGGTTTGTGTGTGGTGTGGCCTCAGAGACTTGGTTTGTGTGTGGTGGCCTCTGATTCATTTTATGTGTGGTGACGTCTGATTTGGTACATGTGTGGTTACATCTGTGATTCGGTTTGTGTGTGGTGATCTCTGTGATTCAGTTTGTGTGTGGTGAATTATGTGATTCAGTTTGTGTGTGGTGATCTCTGTGATTCAGTTTGTGTATGGTGATCTCTGTGATTCAGTTTGTGTGTGGTGATCACTGTGATTCAGTTTGTGTGTGGTGATCTCTGCTGTGATTTGGTTTGTGTGTGGTGATCTCTGTGATTTGGTTTGTGTGTGGTGATCTCTGTGATTTGGCTTGCATGGTGTGACTTCTGTGATTTGACTTGTATGGTGTGACTTCTGTAATTTGGTTTGTGTGTTGTGATCTCTGTGATTTGGTTTGCATATAGTGACCTGTGTGATTTCATTTTTGTGGTGATTGCTGTGATTTCGTTTGTGTACGGTGGTCTCTGTGATTTGGTTTGTGTGTGGTGGCCTCTGTGATTTCATTTGTCTGCGGTGATCTGTGTGATTTGGTTTGTGTGTGTTGATCTCTGTGATTCAGTTTGTGTGTCGTGATGTCTGTGATTTGGTTTGTGTGTGGTGATTTCTGTGATTCAGTTTGTGTGTGGTGATCTCAGTGATTCGGTTTGTGTGAGGTGATCTCTGTGATTTGGCTTGCATAGTGTGACTTCTGTGATTTGGCTTGCATGGTATGACTCCTGTAATATGGTTTGTGTGTGGTGACCTCTGTGATTTCATTTGTGTATGGTGATTCGGGAGACCCAATTTAAATCCAAAGATTTTTTTCTGTTGGGACCAAAAAGAAAACCCTAACCTGCAGAGTTTGCGGCGACTGCACTAGCCAGGCGACCTTAATTCCTCAGGCTCAAACACCACCCCCTCCCCCCAACATCTGCCCCACACCGCAAGGTACTATAGGAGTTAATGACAGATTTTATTACTCACTCATTGCCTTACATGTTGAACAGGTCAACAAGATATTTGATACGGAGTGGAGGCTAGAAGTGGACACTCTTACCACTGACCCCAATGCCAAAGCCCCAGCACAAAACCTGATGGGAAGAGAAAGCAGCAAGCAGGCTCTCTCCGAGCTCTATCATGTGGACGAGGTGGAGTATTCAAGTATGTAGCAGTAATGTTCTAGCGCATTTATTTTAGCTTTTGGTTTCCTTTGTTCGCTTTGAACTCAAACGTAGCTACTACTAGTAGTTCCCATTACTTGGGAGTGCACTGTACTGATGTTTGTGTGTGGAATAGCTTTCCCTGTTAGCAGCGTCCTTTGCCATCAGGTGAATCCACTTGGAGTTCTGAAGTACTTGTAATTTACATCCCCAAGTCAGTTAGGAGAAGTCATTTTAGTCCAGCTGACTGGTGTAGAGGTTGAACCTGCTACCTCTGCAAATCACCGTAGAATTAGGGTAGGACCAAGAAGCGCTATATGCCCCTTAGAGTTAGGGTGGCACCAAAAAGTCCTGTGTTTTTTGTTTTGTCATGTAAAGTTAGGGTAGCACTAAAATTTGTTTTGTGTCCTGTAGAGTTAGGGTAGCACCAAGAATTGCTCTGTGTCCTGTAGAGTTAGGGTAGCACCAAGATTTGCTCTGTGTCCTGTAGAGTTAGGGTAGCACCAAGATTTGCTTTGTGTCCTATAGAGTTAGGGAAGCACCAAGATTTGCTTTGTGTCCTGGAAAGTTAGGGTATCACCAAGATTTGCTTTGTGTCCTATAGAGTTAGGGTAGCACCAAGATTTGCTTTGTGTCCTATAGAGTTATAGTAGCACCAAGAATTGCTTTATGTCCTGGAAAGTTAGGGTAGCAGCAAGAAGTGCTTTGTGTCCTGGAAAGCTATGGTAGGACCAAGAAGTGCTTTGTGCTCTGCAGAGGTAGGGTAGCTTTAACAACTTGGTAGATATAATTTTTTACGGGTTTAATACACTTGCACAAACTCGGTGCAATCTAAGCAACACATTTGGCTCAAGTTGACAACTTCAGCCCATCTGCTATTCCTGCACTATGATGACACCTTTATGCACACCTTCATACACATACTTTGCGTATACATCATTCATTTATACACACACCAGCTCACACGTGCACTTATACATGGACACTATGATCATTATCTCGCTCACTCACCCTCTTTGACACACATACAAGAGACATACTCGCTCTTTTATGTCAGGTCTTTGTCAGATATGATTCAGCTACCGTATGACAGTAGACGGTACTACTTGCTTTCTGTCAGTGCCAGTAATGAAAGACTTATCCCCCTGCGCTTGGCAATCTCTTGTGGTTTTGCCACCATTATCACTGCGTATGCACTGACATCCGCTTCCTCTGATGATGTGAAGGATTCATTCTATGAGGAGCTAGACTCTGTGATCAAGGCAGTTCCAAAATCCGAATACATTTATATGCTCGGTGATTTCAATGCTCGTGTGGCAAGGACTCGAGTTATGGCCAGTGTGCCTTGGAAAATACATAATTTGCATGAATGAAAATTGGCAAAGGCTGTTGGAGTATTGCACCAGAAATGACCTATGTGTTACAATCTCCTTTAAAACAAAAGTGCTGCATAAGGTCACATGGAAACATTCAAGATCAAGTTATTGGCATCAGCGGGACTTCATCATCACATGGAGACAACATCTGAACCAAACATTAACTCGAAGTTACCACAGTGCTGACTGTGATACAGGTCATTCTTTGGTTGTTACAAGAGTTAGTCTGAGACCAAAGAGAATCTACACAGCTAAACACAAATCTAGCTCCAGGGTTAATGTTATTAACACCCACGATCCTGATAAGTGCTTTGAGTTCCAACAGCAACTTGAAGACACTTTCACTGATACATCAGAAATTTGTACAGCAAGTGAAAAGTGGCGTAAACTTAAGGAACTCTTTATAGAACAGCGGTAGAGATTTACGGCACTGTGGATCATAAGAGGCAGGACTGGTTTGCGGCAAACAGTCAGACACTGCAGCTCTTGATTGATAAAAAGAAGATAGCTCTCTTAAGAAACAAAGAAAGGACAACTCATAAAACTCAGTGAGCTGAAGCAAGCTAGGAAGGATGTACAAAAGGTTGCCAGGCAGTGTGCAAATAACTATTGGATCAAGTTATGTGAGTCCATTCAAAATGCAAGTGATAAGGGAAACATCAGAAGCATGTATGAAGGAATAAAGAAAGCCTGTGGTCCAATGATGAAAAGAAGTGCACCATTGAAAATCTTGACTGGAGAAATCATCACTGATAAGCAACAGCAGAAGGATAGATGGGTAGAGCACTATTTGGAGCTTTACTCAAGTGAGACCAAACTAGCGGATGATGCCCTCAACGCCATAGAGGCCCTGCCAACTCTTGACCACCTGAAAACACTTCCCACCATAATAGAAGTTAAGTGTGCTATAAATGAACTTGCATCTGGCAAGGCTCCAGGTAAGGATGGGATTCCAATAGAGGTTATCAGGAGTAGACAAGACACACTCGCTCTACAGATCCACCAGCTAATAGAGCTATGCTGGCGAGAAGGACAAGTCTCACAGGATTTCAAAGATTCAAGCATCATAACACTGTACAAGAACAAGGGCGATTGGAGCAACTGCAACAACTATAGGGGTGTCTCACTTCTGTGTATTGTTGGGAAAGTATTTGCAAGAATTGTTCTGCGCAGACTTCAAGTCCTGGGAAATCAAGTCTACCCCGAATCACAGTGCGGCTTCCGACAGAACCGGTCTACCATTGATATGATATTTTCATTTCGACAAATGCAAGTAAAATGAGTGAACAGAATCAGCCACTGTTTATTGCCTTCAGCGACCTCACGATTTGGTCAGTCATGAGGGTATGTTCAAGGCACTAAAGAAGATTGGCTGCCCACCAACTCTTCTGTCCATTGTGGAATCGTTCCACACAGGCATGAAGGGTATAATCAAGTTTGATGGTGCAACTTCTGAAGAGTTTGAAATCAAAAGTGGAGTTAAGCAAGGTTGTGTTCTAGCTCCCACTCTCTTTGGAATATACTTTTCACTTCTACTGAAATACGCCTTTCGTGATCAGGATGGAGGTATATACATTCACTCACGCTCAGATGGCGGTCTCTACAATGTTCAGAGATTGAAGGCCAAGACCAAAATTAGGAGGGTACTGATCAGAGAGTTGCTTTTTGCAGATGATGCTGCAATTATGTCCCACTCTGAGGAAGAAATACAATGTCTATTATCTTCATTTTCCGATGCTTGTTCTGAATTTGGTTTAACAATTAGCAAACAGAAGACACAGATTATGTCACAAAGTGCACATGGGGTACCATCAATCTTTATTGACGACGCAGAACTAGAGATGGTAGACCATTTTACATATCTAGGATCAGTGGTAAATAGCAAATTATCCCTAGATCAGGAAATCAACATCCAGATTGGTAAGGCAGCAACAATGATCAGGTTAAGGAAAAGAGTCTGGGAGAACAGGAAGCTTACTGCCAAAACAAAAGTTCTTGTCTATTGAGCCTGTGTCCTTAGTACTCTTCTTTATGGCCGTGAAGCCTGGACAACTTACTCACACCAAGAGAAACGTTTATACAGCTTTCATATGTGGAGTCTGCGAAGAATACTTGGTATTAAGTGGCAAGACAAAATCACAAATACTGAAGTATTGGAAAAAACAGGTTATGTAACGGTATATCCATGCTCAGTCTTCGTAGACTTAGCTGGATAGGACATCTTAGGATGGATGATGGTAGAAAACCAAAGGACATCTTTTTCGGTGAATTACAGATTGGTAAGAGATCTCAGGGTCAGCCTCTACTGCGATACAAAGATGTTTGTAAGTGGGACATGATCAATACAGGCATTGATAATGCACATTTGGAGCAAGTCGCCGCTGAAAGTGTTGCATGGAGGGCAAATATCAGATATGGAATAAAGAGAAAGGAGAAAATTATTGCAGATAAGTCACACACAGAGCGTGTGAGACGTAAGATGGTACTTGATGGTGAAAATGACCATGTATTCACATGCATCCAGTGTGGACGAACATTTACAGCGCGAATTGGCCTTAACAGTCACATTTGCCACCGCCATGGGTTGTAGTTATTATGCCTTTTTTGAAGTACAATGTAACAAACTGGAACTTGCTCTTACACAGACTCACACACATATATACACTATCATACACACCCACACGTCACATACTAACACAGAGTGTAATAGTTGTCTGGGCAAATAATTTGTTACTGAATTGTTAGTTCGCAAAAATGTATTTGGTATACACTGTATTTTGTTACTGATGGTATTACTTAACTTAGTTGTTGAGTGAGTATATATTGTATATTTGAATAACGAAGACACAAACAATAGATTGCATGATTTATTCACCTGGCATATTTCGCTGCATCTCGTCAGGTACATACTGCAGAAATCACACATCATAAAGTAACTAGATAAATCCTTCAAGCTGAAGTATACACCTATTCACACAGTAATTTGAATTGTCTACCACGGTAATTTTAAACTGACTATCATGTCTTTCTGTTTGCACAAAACTGGCCTATGTAGATTAATAATGATGGCTTCTGGGACCTTTTACAAGTGACTATTTTGTGTGTTAAATGTGCATTCCAATCGATTACCTAGGAGGTTTGTGGTGTGTAAGCTTGGCCAGTTGCGTCTTCATTATTCAAATTCACTACAGGAAAACATTGTTTTGAATATTGTATATTGTTATTGATATTATTAGTTAACTACATGTGTCAAGTGAGTATATATTGTTTATACTTTATTACTGAAGTCATTTGTACATTGTTTATACTTTACTGAAGTCATTTGTTAATTACATGTAATGAGTGATTACACATTGTATATATTTGCAATAGAAGTTGTTAGCAATATGTATTGAGTGATTATACATTGTGTATAGTTTACAACAGAAGTTGTTAGTAATATATATATATTGAGTGATTACACATTGTATATAGTTTACATCATAAGTTGTTAGCAACATGTAGTTAGTGATTATACATTGTATATAATTTGCAATAGAATTTGTTAGCAATATATATTGAGTGATTATACATTGTGTATAGTTTACAACAGAAGTATTTAGCAGTATGTGGTGAGTGATTACACGTTGTAAATAGTTTGCAACAGAAGTTGATAGCAACATGTATTGAATGATTGTACACTGTATATAGTTTTGCAACAGAAGTTGTTAACAACATGTATTGAGTGAGTTTACACTGGTTATCCCCAGGACACCGGAGGTACTCTTACCCCCACATCCACCAGCCCCTGCGGTCTCTGTCCAACAAGTCACTCACAAAAGCTCACAGGCCAAAGAAGAAAAGCAAGAAAAAAAAGAGGGACAAGACAACAGACTTTCCTTCGCAAGGCGCGGTCAAGAGTCCTCCTATTGTAGAAATAGATGAAGAGGTGTCACCCCGAGGTGGGGAGTACTATGATGTAAGTGTTAGAGAGAGACAGAGAGATGCGTATCATACTTATCATCGTATAATACTTGTCATTGTTTCATATTTATCATCGCTTCATATTTATCATCGTTTCATATTTATCATCGCTTCATATTTATCATTGTTTGTTTATACTCCCTCTGAAGCATGGGGTTCTTAACTGATTCAGTGCCATGGGATGATTAAGCATCTTTAGCGACTTCCTGTATCTGCCATGGGTTTATATATATCTGAAATGTTGTCACTGTGTTATAATACAACATGTCTGCTACCATATTAACAACTTTACAGTCCTAACTGTGACACAACCTTGCTTCCCATTTTCCACCATCCATTTTTGTTTGTACAAGCTGAAAAATATCTGATGGCTGTAGAAATGTGGTTTCTGAGGAAAATGCAAAGAATACCATGATGGAGAGAAAAACCAATGACCAGGTCCTACAAGAAACAAATGAAAATCGTAATTTGATTCGAGAAATTAGACCTAGAAAATCACAATTTTTTTGTTCACTTTTTAAAAAAATGTGTGCATATCCTATTTACAGGACATCGCTGTCAGCACCATTATTTTACTACTGTTGTTGATGTCTTGGCAAGTTTTATGTTCAGTAGTTTTGGTCCCGTTATGAGAAGAAATAAATTGGAGAACTTGGTGACAACTGGCAAGATTGAGGGGAAGAGAACAAGGGGAAGACAGAGAAGTAAATACCTGGATGGCTTGGCCACGTTGTATGGTCGAGACAAGAACACTGAGCTGATTGAGTGAGGTGGCAAATCATGACCGCCCACGCTTATCAGCATGGCACATGATGTATGCATGTTTATTTGGTGTAAACCTACCTTCTTGTTTTTTGGCCCCTGAATCTGTTAATGTTGATGCGGCGGAACAGTTAGGTGTTTTTTTTACCCCTGAACCTGTTAACCCTTTACAGGGCAGATGCTTGTCCGTTTTGTAGCCCTGAACGGGCAAGATTTTTTCAGGTTCGGTAAAATTTCGGGTCGCGTTAGTAAAAACAGCACACATAAGGTATTAGTCAACCGATTTTAGTTAAATAAACAACACAATGAAGGGAAAAGCATGCAGAATATGTTACTCACGTGATTGTTGTCGGTAATCCATATATGAACACAAATATTTACGAAATACGGCATGTTGTTTGTGATTTTCCGTCATCTATACGGCAATTTACAAACACATTTTCAGAATCATAATCACTTTCTTTAAAGTCCGACTCAGACTGCTAAATGCAAAGTAACGCTTTGCACTGATATCTAGCTCCGATTAATAGTCAACTTCGTGCCCTTTAATGTCACTTAAATTGAACAGAGCGAAATCTCGGCTATCACTTGAAAAATCGCGGAAATCCGTTTTGAAAAACAGTGTAAAAACCCCGAAAACTATCATAAAAAGTCCGTAAAAGTCGGTTCAAATTCATTGTAGCGCGTTTACAAATGGCGGCCACGTTGTCAAGCTATCGGCGAAAGTGAAAGTAGCCGTCGGAAGTATCGGAAAGCTGAGATATCGCGTTTTTACAATGCATAATAGTATCGGCCGGTTTGAGACGTTCTGCCCGTTTAACGCATCGGATGGAAATGGCCGGTTCACCCTGTAAAGGGTTAATATTAATGCGGCTGAACAGTTAGGTGTTTTTTTGGCCCCTGAATCTGTTAATGTTGATGCGCAGAACAGTTAGGTGTTTTTTGGCCCCTGAATCTGTTAATGTTGATGCGGCTGAACAGTTAGGTATTTTTTTGGCCCCTGAATCTGTTAATGTTGATGCGGCAGAACAGTTAGGTGTTTTTTGGCCCCTGAATCTGTTAATGTTGATGCGGCTGAACAGTTAGGTGTTTTTTTGGCCCCTGAATCTGTTAATGTTGATGCGGCTGAACAGTTAGGTGTTATTTTGGCCCCTGACTCTGTTAATGTTGATGCGGCGGAACAGTTAGGTGTTTTTTTGGCCCCTGAATCTGTTAATGTTGATGCGGCGGAACAGTTAGGTGTTTTTTGGCCCATGAAACTGTTAATGTTGATGCGGCGGAACAGTTAGGTGTTTTTTGGCCCCTGAATCTGTTAATGTTGATGCGGCGGAACAGTTAGGTGTTTTTTTGCCCCTGAATCTGTTAATGTTAATCCCGTGGAACAGTTAGGTGTTTTTTGGCCCCTGAATCTGTTAATGTTAATGCGGTGGAACAGTTAGGTGTTTTTTGGCCCCTGAATCTGTTAATGTTGATGCGGCGGAACAGTTAGGTGTTTTTTTGGCCCCTGAATCTGTTAATGTTAATGCGGTGGAACAGTTAGGTGTTTTTTTTTGCCCCTGAATCTGTTAATGTTGATGCCGCGGAACAGTTAGGTGTTTCTTGGCCCATGAATCTGTTAATGTTGATGCGGCGGAACAGTTAGGTGTTTTTTTGGCCCCTGAATCTGTTAATGTTGATGCGGCGGAACAGTTAGGTGTTTTTTTGGCCCCTGAATCTGTTAATGTTGATGCGGCGGAACAGTTAGGTATTTTTTGGCCACTGAATCTGTTAATGTTGATGCGGCGGAACAGTTAGGTGTATTTTTGGCCCCTGAATCTGTTAATGTTGATGCGGCGGAACAGTTAGGTGTTTTTTTGGCCCCTGAATCTGTTAACGTTAATGCGGCGGAACAGTTAGGTGTTTTTTGGCCCCTGAATCTGTTAACGTTGATGCGGCGGAACAGTTAGGTGTTTTTGGCCCCTGATCTGTTAATGTTGATGCAGCGGACAGTTAGGTGTTTTTTTTGGCCCTGAATCTGTTAATGTTGATGCGGCGGAACAGTTAGGTGTGTTTTGGCCCCTGAATCTGTTAATGTTGATGCGGCGGAACAGTTAGATGTTTTTTGGGCCCCTGAATCTGTTTAATGTTGATGCGGCGGAACAGTTAGGTGTTTTTTTTGGCCCCTGAATCTGTTAATGTTGATGCGGCGGAACAGTTAGGTGTTTTTTTGGCCCCTGAATCTGTTAATGTTGATGCGGCGGAACAGTTAGGTGTTTTTTTTTGGCCCCTGAATCTCTTAATGTTGATGCAGCGGAACAGTTAGGTGTTTTTTTGGCCCCTGAAATCTGTTTAACGTTAATGCGGTGGAACAGTTAGATGTTTTTTTGGCTCCTGAATCTGTTAATGTTAATGCGGTGGAAACAGTTAGAGTGTTTTTTTGCCCCTGAATCTGTTAATGTTGATGCGGCGGAACAGTAGGTGTTTTTTTGGCCCCTGAATCTGTTAATGTTAATGCGGTGGAACAGTTAGGAGTTTTTTGGCCCCTGAATCTGTTAATGTTGATGCGTCGGAACAGTTAGGTATTTTTTGGCCCCTGAATCTGTTAATGTTGATGCGGCGGAACAGTTAGGTGTATTTTTGGCCCCTGAATCTGTTAATGTTGATGCGGCGGAACAGTTAGGTGTTTTTTTTTTTGCCCCTGAATCTGTTAATGTTGATGCGGCGGAACAGTTAGGTGTTTTTTTGGCCCCTGAATCTGTTAACGTTAATGCGGCGGAACAGTTAGGTGTTTTTTGGCCCATGAATCTGTTAACGTTGATGCGGCGGAACAGTTAGGTGTTTTTTGGCCCCTGAATCTGTTAATGTTGATGCAGCGGAACAGTTAGGTGTTTTTTTGGCCCCTGAATCTGTTAATGTTGATGCGGCGGAACAGTTAGGTGTTTTTTTGGCCCTGAATCTGTTAATGTTGATGCGGCGGAACAGTTAGGTGTTTTTTTGGCCCCTGAATCTGTTAATGTTGATGCGGCGGAACAGTTAGGTGTTTTTTTTTTGGCCCCTGAATCTGTTAATGTTGATGTGGCGGAACAGTTAGGTGTTTTTTTGGCCCCTGAATCTGTTAATGTTGATGCGGCGGAACAGTTAGGTGTTTTTTTTTGGCCCCTGAATCTCTTAATGTTGATGCAGCGGAACAGTTAGGTGTTTTTTTGGCCCCTGAATCTGTTAACGTTAATGCGGTGGAACAGTTAGATGTTTTTTGGCTCCTGAATCTGTTAATGTTAATGCGGTGGAACAGTTAGATGTTTTTTTTGCCCCTGAATCTGTTAATGTTGATGCGGCGGAACAGTTAGGTGTTTTTTTGGCCCCTGAATCTGTTAATGTTAATGCGGTGGAACAGTTAGGTGTTTTTTGGCCCCTGAATCTGTTAATGTTAATGCGGTGGAACAGTTAGGTGTTTTTTGGCCCCTGAATCTGTTAATGTTGATGCGGCGAAACAGTTAGGTGTTTTCTTTGTCCGCTCACTTTGAACTTGAGCATAGTCCACGCTGGACTGATTAATGCGGATATATCTTTATGCACTTATATTCTCCATAATTGTGTTGGGTAAACTTGCATTACTTTGTGCTATTTTGTATTACCTTGAATATATGAAGGCATTACACTTCCCACCTAGTGACAGTATTTGCTGGGTAACTACCTTTACCTTTTCTTGTTGGAGAGGAGATGGGCATTATAAAGTAGATCTCATTGTTTACCTAGTTTTTGTGTGAAGGCCTACCACTCAAACTGTCTTCAGAATGTTATATGGAATGTTCTGTTACCTGTTTTTAACAACAGTATCCACTAGTCATGTGTTAGCTCAGTCATATCTAAGACCGTATGACAGTAGACGGTACTACCTGCTTTCTGTTGGCGCCGAATGTTGCGCAGCACTTACCACGCCCCGACATCCCACATTGTGCAAATGGCTTTGGGCGGAGGAGCACAATTGGGAGGGTACAAGCCTTACCCTAGTGCAAGGAAATGCAACCTAAAGACTAAATGTCATGACATGGCCAGCAACTGGAATAGGATTGAAGCTCTGACAGGCGGACAGTTAGAGCATAGCTTTGCTGATATGGCAGCTTCTGCAGCTTGTCCTGTTCCAGAAGTATTGGGTTACCTTTCCTCTGGAGTAAATTACACAGGCCGAGAGAGGGCAACATGGGCAAAACATGGTCTCTAAATTCAGCCCAGGTTTTGTGCTCTGGAGAGGTATATCTCCATTTTACAAACTATCGTCGGTCAAGATAGCCAGGTGCCAGTCACTTGCTAGTGAATTTCCCTTCACTGCCATGCTACCTATTTGCATAGTCAAGTTTTGTTGTTTTCTCTTTCAGGACTCGGGAAGTAGCTCTGCCAGTGATGAGGAACTGGATGATGACGATGATGATGATGATGTTGGAGAGGAGCAGGATGAGCAGCCATATCCCGGCATGATCACTTCTCCAGTGTCAGCTGCAGCGATTAGCATTGTGCCAGATAGTCAGTCACCTTCTACGGTGACGTCAGCATCATCACACAAATCACTGTCTCCCATCAAAATACCATCACCAGATGAACACAGTCCTCAGGTACTAGGCACTGTGGTGTACTGCAGCTAAGATATCAGGGGAATGTGTATAAATGTTAAATGAGCTGAGTGCTGAGGTACTAGGCACTGTGATGTGCTGCAGCTAAGATATCAGGGGAATGTGTGTAAATGTTAAATGAGCTGAGTGCTGAGGTACTAGGCACTGTGATGTGCTGCAGCTTAGATACCAAATAAATGTATGTAAAGTAAACGTTAAAGGTCAAAAGCAAGAGCATTGCACTAAGTTTTACCCCATCTAGCTCAGTCTCGCTCCGAGAACTGCAAGCTGCCTGCCGAGATTATCACCCAAAGCACGAACTCCACAACTCCAGCGATTATCCCCAGCAGTCTCCGGGAATATTGCTCACTTTGAAGATCCAATGGCAGATGTAAATTATAAAGTGTATGCTGTGATTTGCTACTGCCCTGCCAAAATTCTAGAGATGAGAAGAGCTACATATGGGAGCCCCGATTGCATAATGGTTAGTGCGCTTGTCTGCCAAGGCAGTGATCCCAGGTTTAATTCCAGTGGTGTAAGGATTATCTTATTACTCGTAATATCTTGTCTCCATAACCAACAGCAGTGGCACCATAAGAAAGAAGCCCAATACAGGCTGACTAGCAGTGCAGTGTGGAACAATATTAAGAACCAGTGGCCCAACACCAGCGAACACACTGGTGTAACACTGAAGACATGTCGCAGCATACTGATCTGGGTCATAGATCATCTGGCAATTACTTGATAAGAACATGGGGCTAAAATATTTAGAGAAGTTGTTAGAATATTGTAAACCAAGAGGAAGAGAAGCACTGACATTCAAGATGAACTGAACATAGAAAAAACCTGGATCATCAAGCGCATCGTTATCAGAAATTGAAATTATTTTGCCATATTAAAGTGCATACTGATGTGAAAGGAGCCGTGATGGAAGGCATGGATCCTGGAAGAAAAGGTAGTAGTGTAACAGCAAGAAGATGGATACACAGCATGGCAGAAACCTTGGGCTTGTGGGTGTAGGAGGTGGCAGAACTGGCCAGGTATGGAGAAACTTTGAGGGACGTGATGAGGTCAGTATTGATAACTAGAGAGATTAACAACGCATTAATAATGAGGCTTGTCAAATATGTATATTCAACACTACTATATGGCGTGGAAGCCTGGACAATGAACAAGCAGTTAGAAAGTTGAATACAGGCCCTGGAGATGTGGATATACAGAAGAATATGTCGTATTTCATGGAAACAAAAACAGTCAAATACAGCATTCTAGAAAAAATGGGAAGGAAACGAGTTGATGGGGAAAGAATTTTGGGAAAAAA
>JACEFZ010017613.1:0-61119 GCA_014155875.1 Cepaea nemoralis | reverse complement strand
ACTCACTCACTAAACCCCCTCAACCCCCACTCTTCTACTCACTCTCACTCATTTCACTCACTCACCACTCACTTCATACATCGTGGTCATTTATCTTTCTGTTTCTGTCTATCGCCACACTCTACTCCTCCCCACCACTCACTCACTCACCCTCACTCATCATTCATCACTCAACTCACCACTCACCCACTCCATCACCCTCACTCACCACTCACTCACTCACTCACTCACTCACTCACTCACTCATTCACTCACTCACTCACTCACTCACTCACCTCATCTCATCTCATCTCAAGTCACAAGCTATTCTAGCTTTACATGATCGTATCTGATGGAGCGAGATATATCAGATAAGCGAATCCATATCTCAGTACACACAGCCAATAGCAGACTGTCGTTTTAGTTTTAGTCGTTGGATCAACATCACGGCACACGGTTTAACCCATAAGTGCTCCGTTTTCCTCCTAACTCAAACCTGAGTTTGGAGAAACTCAGCTCAATGCACGAACTCTGTTGCATCGGCTAGGATTCTAAAATGCTTTGGGTAGATTTTTAACTCGAAATTTTGCCCAGGAAGCGCCGTTAGGCTACTCTTTTTCGATTTCCAACTGCCAAGGGATTTTTTACGTGCGCAACAATACACACGGGCGTCCGATCTCACTACCCAGAGACCAGGGGAAATTACTGGAAGTCCACGTGGAGTTCTTAAATAAATCCTGGTCCTCGCCGGGGCCTAAACCCGGGACCTCCAGCACTCGAGGCGGACACCATACCTCGAGACCACTCAGCCCCCTCCCCCCCCCCCCCCCCCCCCCCCCCCCCACCCCCCCCCCGCCCAATAGCAGACTGGCCCTACACATATTGCTTGCATGGAGAAGCTACTAACATGTCCACTACATTAACATGTCCAAAATATGATCGATGTTTAAGGAGGCCCACTTATTCATTAACTATTTCAGTGTCAAACAAAGAAAAAGTAGGTCTGGACCAAATATAGCACACAACCAAATGAACAAGCATCATCACGTACATTTCCATTCACGGAGCATTGAAATTGCGAAAGATACCCACGAAACAAAACAAATAACACGATAACCCTAGTACGGTGATATACCATCCTTCTGTCCAAATGGGAGGTCACACTTGGCGATATATTATCCTTCAGTACTTAATCAATTAATCCCATAAGGCCCTCTTGCTATCGGGCACGCCGATACCCTGGCCAGCCCGCCACTGCACACAGTAACATGTAAAGAGCCCCATTACACCCCAAAGGCGCCATCAGTATATGGTGCTAGCCCCGTATTTGTATTGACCAAACGGCACTCAGTGGCCAGATGTGGTCGGTATCTCGTCAGATACCTTTACTTCCCCAGAACATTTCTTGGCACCCATGTTATGTTGGTTAATTTAAAAAAAAAAACAACAACCGAAAACGCCCCGCTGCGAATCGAACCCAGGACCAGGTGAGCGTCTAGACGCCACACAGCCATATGTTATGTGCATGTGAAGCCGAGGATGTAATTGCGACTGACATGCAGGCTGTATGACCTCATGCTGATCGCTATCATTGTTTTGTCTACAGCAGCTCATAATTTATAACATCTATCTTCTGGCTATGTGTTAGACTAGGAATTCACAAGCATTGTGTAGTGCTCATAGAAACTGGAAAAAAAAAGAGGCAGAGATTAGATACGCCCATGCTAACTATAGCTTTCGATTCGAGAGAAGCGGCTGGCCGGGTGGCGACGACTCCGGGGTCCCATTCACAAGACCGGGGTCCCATTCAGGAGACTGGGTTCCCATTCACGAGACTGGGTTTCGAATCCTCGGTAAAATTATTGATTATTGTTTGTCTATCGAGCTAAGAAACAAGAAAAAGAAAAGGAAAGGAAACCCTATCCTCGCGGCGACCGCATTATCCAGGCGGCCTTAATTCATCAGGCTCAAACCACCACACCCCATCCCCTGTCCTTCGCCGCATGGTGCTATAATCAGTAATGACAGTTTCCTGTTGTTGACAGCATGTCTTCTAATCTCTACTTCCATCTTCTACTTTTATGAGAGCCATACAACACTTGTAACTTCTCCCACCTGATGTACTCTTGCCATTTCTCCCGTCTGATGTACTCTTGCCATTTCTCCCGTCTGATGTACTCTTGCCATTTCTCCCGTCTGATGTACTCTTGCCATTTCTCCCGTCTGATGTACTCTTGCCATTTCTCCCGTCTGATGTACTCTTGCCATTTCTCACGCCTTATGCACTCTGGCCATTTCTCCTGTTTGAGGCACTCTGGAAATTTCTCCGTCTGATGTACTCTTGCCATTTCTCACGCCTTATGCACTCTGGCCATTTCTCCTGTTTGATGCACTCTGGAAATTTCTCCCGTCTGATGTACTCTTGCCATTTCTCACGCCTTATGCACTCTGGCCATTTCTCCTGTTTGATGCACTCTGGAAATTTCTCCCGTCTGATGTACTCTTGCCATTTCTCACGCCTTATGCACTCTGGCCATTTCTCCTGTTTGATGCACTCTGGAAATTTCTCCCGTCTGATGTACTCTTGCCATTTCTCACGCCTTATGCACTCTGGCCATTTCTCCTGTTTGATGCACTCTGGAAATTTCTCCCGTCTGATGTACTCTTGCCATTTCTCACGCCTTATGCACTCTGGCCATTTCTCCTGTTTGATGCACTCTGGAAATTTCTCCCGTCTGATGTACTCTTGCCATTTCTCACGCCTTATGCACTCTGGCCATTTCTCCTGTTTGATGCACTCTGGAAATTTCTCCCATCTGATGTACTCTTGCCATTTCTCACGCCTTATGCACTCTGGCCATTTCTCCTGTTTGATGCACTCTGGAAATTTCTCCCGTCTGATGTACTCTTGCCATTTCTCACGCCTTATGCACGCTGGCCATTTCTCCTGTTTGATGCACTCTGGAAATTTCTCCCGTCTGATGTACTCTTGCCATTTTCTCACGCCTTATGCACTCTGGCCATTTCTCCTGTTTGATGCACTCTGGAAATTTCTCCCGTCTGATGTACTCTTGCCATTTCTCACGCCTTATGCACTCTGGCCATTTCTCCTGTTTGATGCACTCTGGAAATTTCTCCCGTCTGATGTACTCTTGCCATTTCTCACGCCTTATGCACTCTGGACATTTCTCCCGTCTGATGCACTCTGGATATTTCTCACACCTCATGCACTCTGGCCATTTCTCCCGTCTCATGCACTCTCGTAGCCCCAGTGTCTGCACTGTCCTGTGTCCATTTTGGTTCTGGCAGATTCCTGCCACTTCTTCCATTAACCACGCCTTCCATCACTGTTCTGACCAACCCTCGGTGATGTTTGTCACTTCTTCCATTAACCACGCCTGCCATCACTGTTCTGACTAACCCTCTGTCACGTTTAATATGGCCGAGGTGTGTCGGATCTATCCACACTGTCACGTATAATATGGCCAAGGTGTGTCAGATCTTTCCAAGCCACTGTCACGTTTACCTGATTCTGTGCCGAAGAATGATATACTGCCAGATGTGACCTCCCATTTCGACAGAAGGATGATATATCACCATACTAGGGTCATCATGTTATTTGTGTTGTTTCGTGGTATCTACTGCAATTCCAATATTCAGTGAACGGAAATTTATATTATAATACTTGTTTATTTGATTGTCTACCATATTTGGTCCACACCTACTTTTTGTAAGGCACTGAATCCAATATGGCCGAGTTGTTTCAGGTTCTGAAATATGATGTTTATGAGTCATTTTTGTGTGTGTGCCGATGTTAAGTTCTTGTGGAAGTCAGTAGTTTTATTCTTCCTGGTCCATGATATCCTAATAATTTTTCTGTGACTTTCAGCTCAAAGACAATTTTCTTTGTAGGAAACGTTAATGGAAACGAAATATGAGGAGAGATACAAGAAATATAGAAAGCGGTGTCGATGCCCCGGAAAAGAAAAGAAAAATGAAAATTTAACCGAAAGTACTATCAGTAGGAAACATTTTCAATGCTATAATCATTATAATCATAATAATCATTATCACTATCACCAACATCATCATCATTACCATCACTATAACTATCACTATCATCACCATTATCATTATAATGATTCCCATCAGCATCATAATCATTGTCATCATCACCACCATCCGCATCATTATCATTGTCACTATCATCTTCATCTAATCATTTTCATCACCGTGGTCACATCATCATCATCATCATCATTATCATCATCATCATCATCATCATCATCATCATCATCATCATCATCATCATAATCATAATCATCATCATCCTCCTCCCCCATTATATCTAATTGTGATAATGGCGGTGGCATAGTGGTCAGCGTTCTTCCCCGCTGACCAGGTAGCTATGTGTTCTAAACCCCCAGCAAGGCGGGGATTCTATTGAATTGACCTGGGCTTTCATGTCGACCCATCCTAAACTGGGTCCCAGGAAATATCTTGAGAAGTAAAAGCAACCGCCGCGGTATAGACCACATCACCCATAGTATGTCCATTGGTCTATAACATAGGGGTGGGGGGCAGGTTATGGCACTCACAACGTCTCAAAACTGTGAAAGCGTCCATACTTAGTGTGTGCTTACTTTCTTTGGGTGTATTGTTAATGAGGTGGCTGCGTGGTCTCGAGCTATGGTGTCCGCCTCGAGTGCAGGAGGACCTGGGGTCAAGCCCCGGTGATGACAGAAATTTTTTTTCACTGGACTTTAGTAATAACATTTCCCCTGGTTTCTGGGTAGTGAGATCGGACGCCCGTGTGCATTGTTGCAGAATTCTACGGAATTCGTGCACTGAGCTGATTAGGCTCAGATTGATTAGACAAATAAAATTGATGAAAATGAAATATTTAGAAATGCAAAAGATCATAAATATTTGGAAAATATATTTATGGCGGGAGGGGTAACAAGGTAGTGGTAAAGAGAAAAATACTAGTGTAGGTGGTTTCAAGAGTGGTAGATAATTTACATATGCCAGCAATAGAGTCGGGACATCTGGTTTATGATTGAGAATTATTTTGAAAAACTGTTCAGAAAGTAAAGTTCTGAGCAGGACAAGTGGCTGGATGGTGATGAAATCATTACTTATGTGGATGTGGAAGGCAAGGGAAAACAACAACATTAATTTCTCATGAATACGACTGTAGCGTGTCACAAGGAAAGATGTTTGCTGCAGTGACATGTTCATAAATGTTCATTTCATTCAGGGCGCTCAACGACTTGGCGCTACACGCTAGTATCCATACGTATAATATTTCTGTCATGAAAACTGGTTGCTAAATAATATGGCTGAGTCGTAGCTCAAATGTACAAACACTGGTTGATTTCTAGACCATAGGTGCAAATGTTTGTTAATTTGTAGACCATATAGGTACAAATGTTGGTTGCTTTGTAGATCATATATACAAATTTTGGTTGGCTGTATCTACTGTAGGATTAGACTGAAGGAAAAGAATCTACTCAAGATTTTAGCGACAGAAATAAGCGCACAGAAACTCTAGACAATTTGAGTTATTAATAATGCCATCAGTAAGACGATCATCGTCATCATCATTTGCCTTGCCGGCTGGCGTGGGTGATCATGCTTCTCCATAAACTGCGATTTTCGACGGCATGAATCAGTTCATGTGTTGACCACCTTTCGTGCCATGACACAAGACTGTCAACAATTTTCTCTCACTGTCTTCCTTTGTCTTTCTGTTCCACAAATCTTTCTGGTTGTCACAACATGTTCCAGTTTTTGTCTTCTCATAATGGGACCACAAATGATGACTGCTTCTTTCTGATGTTTGCGATACGCTGTCTTTACGACGTAGCCTCCTTAAAAAATGTCAAGATTGCTCATTTTGGCTGTCCAGTGAATTTTCAGTATTCTTCTATAAAACCACGTCTCCAAGGCTTATGGGGATTTTTTCGCATGTAGGCTAATAGTCCAGGATTCGCAGCCGCATGTTGCTTGCTTGCTTGAGCTCCAACGCGAAGTCCTGTATGTCGGATGAAGACATCCTGTTGTCCAACATCAGTGTGATGTCATACAGGACCTGAGGTTTGCGTGAGTATCCGTTGTCCCATGTCTGGCTTATTGGTGTGCAGACTGGTGGTTCCTCGCCGTACAGGCAGACACTCTCCGACTTCGGAGGAATCGGCGATCCTATTGACTTTAGCCAGGACCCCGAAGGGATCTGTTGCCCAGGACGCTCGACGAGGACGCGTCAATAGGTCTTGGCCAATATATAACCCGGCCCTGGTGCCTTGGAAACACCTCTGCGTCCCAGCCGTATGTTAAAACTGGTTCTATATAACATGCAAGAACTCTTTTTTCTAACTTCCATTGACAAGGACTGAATGCATAAAATGTTCCTCATTTGATAGAATGCATTTTTTGCTTGTCCTATTCTGTTCTTTATCACTGTGATGCATCTTCCATCTAATGTTACCCATGTGCCTAGATATCTGAATTACTGCATTTGCCCCCAAAATAACGTTATTTACTTTAATTGTACATGTAGGCGCAATCTGTTTCTTGATATCACCTTTATTTCTGTCTGTCTTTTATTCAAGCAAAGGCCCTATTTCTTACTTTCTACAACCCCTGTATTTATCCTATGTAAAAGAACTTGAATATCTATTTCCTGTAGTAAGACGATACTCATGTCAAGTTGATTGCTACAGAAAGTCAAAACCTGGGACTTAGTCTGAAAACACACTCACACACACACACACACACACACACACACACACACACACACACACACACACACACACACACACACACACACACACACACACGCGCGCGCGCGCACGCACGCGCGCATGCACGCAAAACAATCAAAAACAAAACAAAACAAAGACTTAGTTGAATAACAGTATACAGAAGTAATGGTAATTACAAATAAAAGGTGTATTTCCAAATGCATCACCGAATTGAATGAAACCACTTTGAAACTAATCAATATGTTAAGGTGTCTGGGATCTGTAAAAACAGAAAATATGAGTTGTATTAAGAAAACTAACAATAGAATAGCCCAACCAAAAAAAAAAAAAAAATAGCACGTTACAACATGATGAATATTCTCTGCGATATATCTATCTCAAATGAGCTGAGACCAAGAGTTCTGAAGAGCCGTAGGTGGAGGAATATCATTAGCATAGTATATCCAGAACACCAAAGACCGAGATATGTGGAGAGACATGAACGCCTACGCCAGCTGGCAGGGCGCTTGGTTATTACGATGAAGAAGCTGTATCGGGTTAATCCGGATGTTCGGAAGAAAGTCGTGGACAATTAGTAAACAAGTGAAGAATTACGCGAAAGCTCCAGAGGTGGGTTTGTAAAGAAGAATGATGAGAACATCGCACGTGTATAGAAAGATATCTTTTCAGAAGTTAATTCACAAAAAGAACTGGTTCATCGCATCAGAAGAGGACCATCCACATTCTTTGGATATGTCGTGTGGAAAGCTGAGTACTTTCTGAAACGGCAACGTTAGAAGTGAGGAGAAAGTGGAGGAGACCAAGAGAGAAGATGCTGGGAAGTTTGGTATCATGGCATGGGGGAACATCGTTATCACAGATGATTGGCAGAACACGAGAAGGAAGGCTCTGGAGAGATAACCAACAATGCCACACAGCATGAACCATTGTTAGTTAGTTATTTGGCAACTATATTCCGGTGTAATATGAAAAACATACCACCCAAGAAATTATAATCCTAACAAAATGTTGCGCAGGAAAGTATCTTATAATATCAGTAAAACAACACCTGACAACATATCTATTTGTTCATGACTCTATTAAGAGAACACCCACAGTCGTCTCCACACAAAACACATAATGTGAAACGTTGCCATGGAATTCACTTTCAACACGGTGTAACCGATATTCTTGACGGCTAGATATTTTTCCTGCGTGTGCGTTATCTGTTCTTTAATGTATACTTTTGTAGGAAAGCAAGCAACATAATAAAGAGTATATCTTGTAAATATGAGTTAGGAGAAGTATTAATCTTTGTAACTTATTACGATAAGGTTGAGTTACGTTTATTTCGGTAATTCAATAAGGAATTAACTATCCGGGACCGAGTAAGAAATTATGTTATGAGGCAGACAGTGGAATCAACACCTTGCGGCACATATATTGAAAAGCAGAAGATCAAATGGTTCGGTAGAATGCACTAGTATCAACAACCAGCACTGGCGATACATCTGGGCAAGAGGACGCCCGAATCAAAGACACCTAATCGTTACACGGAATGACACTATCCAGTTCCACCCATTGGATGCTGGAACGTCAAGCTATTCCTCCCCACGACGCTTGACGGCATAAGTGGATTATTGATGATGAATAAGGCACTGATTGGCTCTGTTTATTTGTGCAAGGTCTGGTAGCTGAGTGTTGATCACCAGCTAACCAACCAACCACTCAGCTTATCAACCAACCAAACAATCAATCAACCAACAATCCAGCCAAACAAACAACACATCAATCAATCAATCAACCAACCACCCAGCTAACCAACAATCAATCAATCAATCAATCAATCAACCAATTAATCAATCAATCAACCACCAAGCTAGCCAACAACCAATCAATGAATCTACCAACCAACCACCTAGCTAACCAACAACCAATTATCTATCAATCAACCAACCGTCCGGCTAACCAACCAACCAACCATCAATCAATCAATCAATCAATCAATCAATCAGCTAACAATCAATCAATTAACCAATCAATCAACCAATCACCCAGCTAACCAACAATCAATCAACCAATCAACCCCCAGCTAACCAACAATCAATCAATCAATCAACCAGCAAACCACCCAACTAACTAACAACCAATCAATCAACCAATCAACCACCCAGTTAACCAACTAACCACCCAGCTAACCAACAACCAATCAGTCAACCAACTACCCAGCTAATCAACCAATCAATCAACCAACCACCCAGTTAACCAACAACTAATCAACCAACCAACTACCGAGCTAATCAACCAATCAATCAGTCAGCAACCAACCACCCAGTTAACCAACCAATCAATCAGTCAGCAACCAACCACCCAGCTAACCAATCAATCAATCAATCAATCAATCAATCAGCCAACCAACCAGCTAATCAACCAACCAATCAACCAACCAACCACCCAGCTAACCAACCAATCAATCAATCAATCAGCAACCAACCACCCAGCTAACCAACCAATCAATCAATCAGCCAACCAACCAACCAGCTAATCAACCAACCAATCAACCAGCCAATCAGCCAGCTAACCAACCAATCAACCAATAAATCAACCAACCACCCAGCTAACCAACCAATCAATCAACCAACCAACTACCCAGCTAATAAACCAACTAACTAGCTAACAAACCAATCAATCAATCAATCAATCAATCAATCAACTAATCAACGACCCACCTAATCAACCAATCAATCAATCAACCAACCAATCAATAAGCTAATCAACCAACCACCCAGCTAATCAACCAATCAACCAACCAACCAGCCACCCAGCTAATCAACCAATTAATCAATCAACCAACCAACTACCCAGCTAATCAACCAATCAATCAATCAATCAACCCACAACCCAGCTAACCAACCAACCACCAAGATAACCAACCAATCAATCAATCAACGAACCAACCAACTGCCCAGCTAATCAATCCATTATTGTTCTCTCCAAACTTTCCTGACGTTTCAAGTGACAGAAATATATTAATTTTCTTTGTTTTATCGTCTTAAATAGCCAACCCTCTTCAATATTCAGCTCTTGAAGTATGGATGCATTTGTTCTTTTCTTTACCCAAGATATTCTTAGAACACGTCAATAACTTTTGTATTCAAAAGCATTTATGCGCTGTTCAGCTTGTTTAGTAAGTGTCCACGTCTCACAGGCGTATGTTGCGTTCAGTAATTTGCTATTCATGGTTCAACCATTGGGGATGGACTCCATGTGGTCAGATTAGTGTCCTAACCCTGCGACTGTTCTAGCAAGCCGGCAGGGGATCTTCATACTGCTCGTAGAAAAACTAAGAAGTTCATAAAGCAGTCGTTGCCACAATGAGAACCATCAGAAGAAGAAAACAAAGACCAGGAAAATACATGCCATGCGTATCAGTAAACTTAAAAAACCTTAAAGACGAGGCAGTAAAGGAAAACTATGAGAAAGAACTAACTGAACTCTTTGTAAAATTACCTACAGAAAGAAAACTAGTGGAAGAAGAATGGGAGATGTTCAAATCAAGTACTTTAAATACTGCCAAAATAACACGTGGAACCACGAAAAAACGCAAAACACGGATAAAGCAAATAACAAGTTGGTGGAAAGCAGAAGTAAAGAAAGCGGTAAAAGACAGAAAGGAAAAATATAAAAAGTGGTTGAAGAACAAACAGGAATGTAATTACATAGAATATAGAATAGCAAGAAGACATGTGAGTAGAATAGTAAAGAGGGAAAAACAAAAAGACTGAGAAGAGTATGGAGAAACCCTAAATAAAAACTACAAGGAGGTAACTAGAAATTTCTACAAAAAGATAAGTGCAATGCGAATCAGATGAGAACCCTTTGACCTAACTGAAATAATTAACAGCGAATATGGAGAACCAAAAAGTGAACACAAACAAATCCTAATAAGATGGAAGCAGTATTTCGAATAACTTCTCAACATCCCATCAGATGTCACAGGAATTCAAGAGATCTACACAGATGTCACCGAAAAACTAGAACCAGACATACTAAAAAGAAGGAATTATAGAAGCCATCAGATTAGCCCCATTGAACAAATCACCGGGACAGGATGAAATACCAAACGAACTAATTAAAGCAGCAAGAGAAGTAGGAACAGCTTGGCTACTTAGACTATTCAACCATGTTTGGGTAGAACAACAGACACCACGAGACTGCGAGACTGGGAAAACGCCATAATTATCCCAGCTTGGAAAAACAAAGGCAGCAAAAGAGACTGCACACAATACAGAGGCATTTCACTGTTGAGTCATACTGGGAAAATATTTTGCAAAATTCTTGAAAAAAGATTACGAACTACTTTAGAACCCCAGCTAAGCGAAACACAACTTGGATTTAGGAAAAATAAAGGATGCACAGATGTCATTTTTGCTCTTAGATAACTTATAGAAAAATCAATCGAATTCAATGAAACACTCTACTTAGCCTTTGTCGACCAAGAAAAGGCATTCGATAGAGTAGATAGAAACAAGCTGTGGGAAATCCTTAAACAATATGGAGTGAGTACACATCTAACAAACCTATGTAGAAGCTTATACAACAACAGTGAATGCATAGTGAGAGCAACTGGAGGACACTCAGAACCCTTCACCATAAGATCTGGAGTACGACAAGGTTGTGTCCTGTCCCCTCTCTTGTTCATAACATATATAGACAACATATGTAAAGAAACCAGCCAAGCAGAGACAGCAAGAATACCGCATGACGAGAACACAGAAGAAGAACCATCTGCAAATCTAACCATTAGAGAACTCCTGTTTGCGGACGACCAAGCACTAATAGCAAAATCAGAAGCTGAATTACAAGACCACATGAATAGTCTAAACGAAATGTGTAGGGAACATAACATGAAAATTAGCACAAGCAAAACAGAGGTAATGACTATAACTAAAGAAGAACAAACAACAACAATTCACCTAAACGAACATCCCTTGAAACAAGTAAAGAGTTTCAAGTACCTAGGAAGTATAATATCATCAAATGGCAGATCAGAAGACGAGATCGAAAATAGATGCAATAAGGCAAACCAACTCATTGGACAAATGGCACCAATACTAAAGAACAAACATGTATCAATAACTACTAAGAAAGCACTTTACAACACAATCTTCCTACCAACTCTATGCTACCAATGCCAAACCTGGACAATGACAGAAAAAGAGAAAAGAAAAATCACAACAACAGAAATGCGGTTCCTGAGAAGAATACTCAATGTATCAAGAAGAGATAAGATCAGAAATGAAGAAATCAGGACTAAAGTGAGAGTTAAAGCAGCACTAAATTTTATTAGAAAGCAGCAAGTCAAATGGTTTGGCCATGCAAGTAGGTTACCAGTCAACAGCATACCACAACAAGCAGTGATGTACAGACCAGAGGGAAACAGAGGAAGAGGCCGTCCACGTAAACGATGGACGGAGGAAATAGCAGAGTCCATGGGAATCTCTACACATGAAGCCCATAATCGGGTTCCAAATGTTGCTGTATGTAGCCGAGGCGCGGTGTTGGGGTGAGCGCCCAACATTGCTTAAATACCTCAATGGCTCGTGAATACATAACCTATGCAGCAAAAGTCCAACTCCTGGCCTTCACGTGGCGGGCCCGTTTAAACTAACAGGAGAAGGGGCGACGGCGAGTCTCTGGCGCCGTAAAATAACCAGTATGCTCTAGATGTGTATGCACGTACATGCATGCGCAGACAGGTGTGTGCGCGCGTACACATCTACACTCGAGTGAGACCACAGTCTGCTATAGCAAAGAAAGGTGCTGAAGACGGAGGCAACCAGCCAAGAGGCGCACCACAGAAATCAGGATGCCACGCAATCACGCAAAATGGAATATGTCGACTACTGCTAATCGTTATGGTGCTCGCCCTGCTTTGGACCCCCAGGCAGGTGCAGTGCCGGGCCCTATGTCTCGAAAGGGTCCAACCCCAACTACTGGAGGTCCTTCTCAGATGTCCTGTGGAGCCAGGGGACATGAGAATAGGACGACTGGCCATACTAAACGAAGACTTAAAATAATGCACTGGAATGCGGAGGGAGTCAGCAACAAAAAAATAGAATTAGAAAAAATCTTGGACCAGGAAAAAGTAAGCATATGTTGCTTGCAAGAAACTCACCTCAATGAAAATATAGCCTTCAAAATCAGAGGCTACCAGTGTTACCGATCTGACCGAAAGGACAGGCGAAAAGGTGGGATACTGACCCTTGTAAGAAATAACATCATGGCTTCCCAAATCAAAGTCTACATGGAAGGGGCTGAGTATCAGACACTTAAATTTAAGACAGAAGAGACATGGGCAAGGTCTGCTGGTGAAGAAAGGAGTAAAGCATGTGGCACTTGACTTGAGCCAGTGGAATCACAGTGCAAGAGAGGTCCAGGGTATACAAATGGAGATTGGTGGCTTAAGTTGGAACATCATAAATGTATATGCCACAGTGGACTGTTTTGTCAGAAAGGAACAATGGGACTGGCTTAAGGAATTAGAGGACTTACCAGGTGATAGGCTACTCATATGTGGAGACTTCAATGCGAGAAACAGAGATTGGGACAGTAGTGGAGAAAATCGACAAGGAATTGCACTTGCGGATGCCATGGTGGACTCCGAGGTGGTCTGCATAAATGATGGTAGGCCGACTAGAATGGCAATGAGGCCTGGCGATGCAGATACTGCTATTGATTTGGCACTTGTCTCCCAGTCATCAGTCCTTGATGTAAGGTGGACTGTTTTGAATGACCATGGGAGTGATCACATGCCATGCTCAGTCCTGATCTCTAAGTCCAGGAAAGTTAAGGCTGGGAGAGCGCGCAAGACCTTTCGGTATGAGCGGAGCGACAGCCTTCTTGGACGCCTCAGACAAGGAGCATGCAAAAGGACTGTTAAAACTCCTTTTTTGCAGCCCCCATGGTGGACCCCAGAAGTAGACAATGCGTGGAAAGCAAAGAGAGCTGCAGTGAAGCAGCTAAGGAAATTGCGACAGACACCCCTAAACTCACGAGAGGAAGTGGACATAACGGAAAATGACAAGAAAGACAAGGTGGAGGCTTTCAAGCGATGTGCTGCAGAGGCCAAGAAATTAAAATAGGAATGTTTTATGAAGGAGATTGGAGGTGATAAAACACTGCATAAATTCTGGAAACTGTACAGACAAATGCAAAGAAAAGATCGGCCTATGACAGTGGGAACAATTTATAAAGAGGATGGGGTACGCTTGACAACAGACAAGGAGAAAGGGGAGGCGTTTCTCCAGAGATTTTTAGAGCAGACCAATCATAGTGATGCGGATACCAGGGATGCAGTTAGAGTGGAATTATCTGGCACAATAGAGAATATGCCTTACGAAGACATCATACTGTTTGAAGATGTTAAACATATTTTGCAGAAGGCAAAAGACACGGCACCAGGGCCTGACAGTGTCAGGTATGGCCACATGAAGGCTTTGAGCGATGTAGACCTGAAGGAGATGGCCGGCTGCTTTAATCAGAGCATTAGGACAGCGTCAGTACCGCAGGATTGGCTGCATAGCTATCTCATCCCTCTCCCAAAACCATACAATGATCATTCAAAGCTTGCCGGCTTTAGGATCATCACCCTTCAAAATACATTTGGGAAGGTTTTAGAGAAGATAGTCGCTGTTAAGCTGCAGGATTTTTTGGAAAGGGGGAAGCTTCTTCCAAGAGGCCTGGGGAGCTACAGGCCAGGAAAAGATACCTGGTCAAATGCAGCCACCTTTGCCTTTGACGTTTATGAGGGGTTCCAGAGTAGACAGGAAACGATGGCGGCAGCGCTTGATCTCGAAGATGCGTACAATAGAGTTCGCTATGATATTTTGATGACCGCACTTATGGAGAAGGGGGTCAATCCCTGGTTGGTGAACTGGATAGCAGCCGTCCTGCATTCTCGTCAAGTTGCTCTCCGTCTAGGCGCATGGACCTCAGAGCCACATATTTTAACCCCGGGACTGCCACAGGGATCTGCAATCTCACCGGTGCTCTTTAATGTGTATACGAGCAAGATTGCATACCTAGAAGCACCAGGGGTTGGAAGGATTCTAACATTTGCAGATGATATAGGCAGGGGAGAAATAGGGATCAAACAGCCCAGGAGCTACAGGTGACAGTGGACAAAGTGATTGACTGGTGCACTGAAATGAGTGCTGTCATCAACCCGGAAAAGGCGGCGGTGTTGTGGTGCTCTCTGGACAATAGGATTGTGAGAGATGATACCCCAAGCCTCACGATAGATGGTAGAAGCGTCAACAGAGAGAACAAACTGAAGTATCTGGGAATCACATTTGACAGGAGTCTGTCCTTCAAGGACCATGTGGAGACGGTTGTGACAAGATCTCAAAAGGGACTCAATGCACTTAAAACTATGGCTGCAATGGACACAGAGCAGAGAATGCTCTTCACACTATACCAGCACTTGATCCTCTCAGTGATTGATTATGGACTAGGAATGCTCACTGTCTCAAAGAGTCAGCTGGTGAAATTAGAGCGCATACAGAATGAAGCGATGCGGGTCATTCTGGGATGCACCAGAGACACTCCAGTAGTGTGTATGCGTTACATCCTTGGTCTTCCTACTGTTGCTAGTAGGCACAAGGTGATGCAAGCGAAGGCATACCTCAGAGTAGCTGCAGACACAGATCACCCGTTGCATGAGGCGCTGGACGTAGTTAAGGGTCAGAGACTGATAAGAGGGAAATCATGGATGGCTCAGGCGGAGGATACGATCAGACAGGTGTGCCCCTTGGAGAACATCAGGCGAGGAGAGGAGTGGGTCAGAGTGCCAGCCGTGCAGTCAGACTTGTGCAGAGTTGTAATAACATTGAGCCGGGAGTGCAGGGAGTGGCCAGCAGGGGCCACGGAAGTGGAAATTCAGCAACTAATTCAGGAAAATTCTCGCCCGGATGATGTGATTATCTACACGGATGGGTCAGTGTTGAGAGGTAGGAGAAGTGCCTGGGGGTTCTTGGCAAAAACTAATGGTCGGCGTTTGGTGCAGGAGAGCCTGGCGTATGATAACACTACATCTAGCTTAAGAATGGAGGTGGAGGCGGTCAGTGCAGCTTTCCGCTGGATAGAAAACACGATACATACACACATTGTGATTGTAACTGACTCAGAAAGCATGCTGAGAAGGGTGAGAACAGGTAGGCTTCGTGCAGAGTGGCTTGCTTCGCTTCGGAGGTCACGGGTAGTAAGCATCACCTGGATCTTTTCTCCTGGGCATGCCGGTGTGCTGGGGAATGAACAGGCGGACAGATTGGCTGGCTCGGCAAAATTTGGTGGAGTATTGATGCATGACAAGGCAGACGTGGTTGCGGCCTTGTGGGAGCACGTGTACACCTCGGAGGAGCAGATGGAGCACCATGGTCTGGTAAGAATGAGACAATGAGGTGTGACGAGGGGATCTGGCCGACGCTCGGCGCTCGGAGGAAAGGCGAGACGGACATATAATCAGATTGCTACTGGAACTATTAGTGTTGGAACTCTTCGCTGGCTGCTGAGGATGGAGATGGAGGGCTTATGGGAATGTCCCGAATGCTGTGATGTCGGTTCCTAAATCAATCAATCAATCAAATTTAAGACAGGTAATACAGATCTACATCTGATCAATTACTACTGTCCAAGTGACCGCCCACAGGCACTGGACACTCTACCACTAAAAGAAAAAATGATTGTGTGTGGCGATTTCAACAGCCACTCGCAGAGCTGGGGCTATGATCACATGTACCAGAGAGGAGAGAGACTGGAAGACTGGCAGGATGAGAATAGATTCATGTTGATTAACAAGCCGTCCGACCCACATACTTTCTACTCGAGATCATGGCACTCTACAACTACACCTGACCTGGCTTTTCATTCACCAGACCTGGAGTGCAACATTACACGAATTGTTGGGAAACAACTTGGTGGCAGTGACCATCGGCCAGTCTTTCTAACCGTAGAAAATGAGCTTGTAAGTGAAAGCAGCACCCTCTCGAGGTGGAACTACAAGAAAGCAGACTGGGCAATGTACAAGCATCGCACCAGCATACTGGTTAGAAACCTGAACACTGAGAAAGACATAAATAAAGCAGTTGAAGAGTTTGGGAAATGCATACTACAGGCAGCGCGAGAAACAGTACCAAGAGGAGCCCGTAAACAATATAAACCCTACTGGAGTAGTGAACTGGAACAGTTGCATAATGATGTTGAAGTGTGTAGAAAGCAAGCAGAGGCCACACCCAGCCAAGAGCACCACAATAAATTCCAGCATGCAAAAGCCAAATTTCAAAGGGCCAAGCTGCAGGCTAGACGGAAAAGCTGGCAGGAGAAAACGGAGTCTCTGAACTTTGAAAGAGACACAAGGAAATTGTGGAAGCTAATAAAACAGCTTAATGACGAGGGCACAGGGAGAAACTCAAAAATTGCACTACATAAAGATGGAAAAATCTTAACAAGAAAGCAAGCAGCTGACCATTTTGTGGACTCGTTCGCACAAGATAGCAATATCAAAATTAGTCCAGAGAAACAACAAGAGATTCGAGAGAAACGACAACATACAGGACAGAAGGAAATAGTACATGAGGTTCTGGAGGCACCCATCACAATCAGCGAACTGGAGCTAGCCATATCAAAACTGAAAATGAGAAAGTCACCAGGAGCTGATGGTATCTCCAATGAAATGATCAGGAACCTAGGAACAGAGGCCAAAACAAAGCTGTTGCAGATCTTCAATAACAGCTGGACCTTAGGCAGTGTTCCACAAGCCTGGAGAGAAGCAATCATGATACCCCTCCTAAAATCAGGGAAAGATGGTTCCATTGCCTCTAGCTACAGACCAATTAGCCTCACCAGCTGTCTCTGCAAAACACTGGAGCGCATCATCAATCACAGACTGCAGTGGTACATTGAAAGTAAAAACATCCTTGTGCCACAGCAGGCTGGCTTTAGGCAGTGCTACTCTACGGAAGATCAGACAACCTACCTCTCTCAAGAAATTGAGGATGCATTCCAAGAGAAGAAGCTGGTGCTTGCGGCATGGATAGATCTGAAGAAAGCCTTTGACAAAGTTTGGAAAGAAGGTCTGATGAAGAAACTGAGAAACTGCAAAGTCAATGGAAGAATGTACAAATGGGTGAAAGCATACTTGAACAACAGAAGAGCCCGAGTACAGATAGACGGACTCAAGAGCAAGAAAGTACTACTGCGTCACGGTGTCCCCCAGGGCGGAGTCTTGTCCCCAACACTTTTTCTAATCTTCATCAATGATCTTGTTGCTCACCTACCGCATGGAATTAAAGCGGCAATGTACGCCGATGACCTGGTTCTATGGAGCACAAATGAATATGCATCAGTGGCCACCAGATTGCTACAAAGAGCTGTAGATACATTTGCTGCATGGGCAAATAGATGGTGTCTCAGCATAAACACTGACAAGTGCAGCACCACCCTATTTACCCTCTCTCCAAAAGAAAAGGCCGGGATCATCCAGATAAATGGAACACCCCTAAGAGAAGATAAAGAACCAACATACCTTGGAGTAACATTTGATGGCAAGCTGACATGGAGAAAGTACATCAACAAAGCAGTAGCAAAAGCCAGAAGGAAAATAGCCATCCTGAGAAAGCTAAGTGGAACCACTTGGGGAGCCAGTGCGAAAATACTTAGCAAAGTTTACCAACAGAGCATACAACCACACCTGGAATATGGGTCAACTGGGTGGTGTTCAGCATCAAAAACCACACTACAAGAGCTGGACAAGGTGCAAAATCAAGCACTTAGAGTCACCACAGGAGGGATGAGATCAACCCCTATAGTGGAAATGGAGAAGATGGGGAGGACACAGGCACTGAGTGAGCGCAGAGATACGAAAACGCTAATACAAGCAGAAAAGTTCCTCAGCTTGCCAGGCCACCCTATGAAGAACAGATTTGAAAACCTAGCTATGGGGCGGTTGAAAAGAAGTAGTTTTATCCACCAGGCCAAACGACTCTGCAGAGAAACCACTGATCTGCCCACAGTTGGTATCCCCCTAACAACTATTCCAGAGCGAACTCCATGGAAAGATGAGCATAGACTATCGTTACAAATCCAGACAAAAGTGAGAGGAATATTTGACAAGGAAGAACAGAACAGTGTGCAGCGCAGAACAGCCACTCTCAGCTTCCTTGATGAAGAATACCCACAGGACCTCTGGATCCGAGTCTACACAGATGGGTCAGCACAAAATGCTGTTCGAAATGGAGGAGCGGGAGTGTACATAGAATACCCAAATAATACTAGGGACACAGCCAGAGTACCGACAGGAAAGTACTGCCATAACTATGATGCCGAAATTGAGGCAATCAAGATAGCAACAGAGAAATTACTAAATAACAGCAATGGTACACAACCTGTGGTGCTACTAACAGATGCAAAATCAGTACTCGAGGCGCTCCTCTCTGGGAAATTGCCAGTACTAAGGACACTACTTTCTGAACTTAGCAGTCAGCATAAAATCACCATACAGTGGATACCATCCCACTGTGGACTATCCGGAAACGACAGAGCTGATCAATTGGCTAAGGAAGGAGCCAAAGAAGAACAGCCTGATGTGCCCGTTACATACCACCAAAAGAAAAGAATGATTAAATCAGTCAGAAAGCCACCAAAACCTGCTCAAGATGACTACCACATTATGGACAGACCAGAACAAGTCATTATTCTGCGCCTCAGAACAGGACACAATAGATTACGCAACCACATGTATACAAAATTCAAGATTGGTGAAACAGCCATGTGCACATGTGGATTGGCGTCGCAGACAGCAGAGCACATACTCCAAGACTGCCCAAAATATAACATATCTAGGCAAACCTTCTGGCCTAGAGAGACGACAGTGGAAGATAAACTCTATGGACCACTGTGTGAACTGAAAAAAAACCAGTTCAATTCATGCAAGAGACGACATTGCAGATATAGACATATTTCAAGCGAACGAAAGAAGAAGAAGAAGCCCATAATCGGGCACTCTCATGATGTTTATACTTCACCTCGACATCGCAAGGTACAAGAGGAACATGATGAGATGAGATGAGATGGTTCAACCATAACAACCATGAATGGCAAGCTACTCAAAGTAAAACGTGCCCAGGAATCACGAACAGCCAAAATGCTGGGATTGGCTGCTATGTCCTGTGAAGGACATGCAACTATTTTCTTTTTATCAGTGCTTATATCTATTAATGTTTCTAGCTATCAATGTTAATGGCTATTAATGTTACTGGCTATCAGTGCTAATGGCTATTCATGTTTCTCGCTATCAATGTTAATCGTTATCAATATTACTGGCCATCAATGCTAATGACTATTTAATGGCTGTTAATGTTACTGTCTATCAATGTTAAAGGCTACTAATGTTACTGGCAATCAATGTAAAGGACTATTATGTTACTGGCTATCAATGTAAAGGACTATTATGTTACTGGCTATCAATGTCAGTGACTGTCATGTTACTGGCTAAAATATTAATGGCTACTAGGTTACTCGCCACCAAATTAATGGCTACGAGATCACTGGATATAATGTTATTAGCTACAATATTAATGGATATCACGTTATTGGCTACGAAGCTACTGACTACGATGTTACTAGCTATTATGCTACTGGCTACGGTTCTACTGGCCACCGCGTTGTCCGCTACCATGTTTTAATTTTTTTAAAGTTGCCTATGGCAACTGGAAAGATCGAGGGGAAGAGAGGCAGCGACAGACCAAGAGAAATGATGCTGGATGGATTGAGACGGTGGCATTGGGGAATATCAGCAGCAGAGTTGATCCAGAACACCAACGACCGAGATCTGTGGAGAGCCATGAACACCTACGCCAGCTGGCAGGACACTTGATGATGATGATGATGATGATATCCCTTACAGGACGTTGCAGTCAACACCTGCATGTTTTCAGCTGTTGTTGATGTTCTTGGCAAGATTACGCTCTGTAGTTTGCCATTGCTTTCTGAGCGACCGGCTCACGTACCCCGTTAAGTAACTAACGCGAAGCGATCTGCTGCTGAATCTCGCGCAGCTGTGTTCCTCGCGTGGATATACGGGATTACGGAGAAAGTTAAAACATTCGCCAGGGAGACCGGCGCTACCATGTTAGTGACAGCAATTTTACTGGCTATCATATTACTTGCCAACAGCCGCATTACTCGCCCACGCGCCAGCAGCGAGCTGACATTTGTACTGGGCAATCTGATTTGGTGAACTTCGGAGATTGCTGTCAAGTTCCATTCTGCCTGGGTGTAACTGAAATCAGATCTGGTCTTATTTACTGTGGCATTGGCATGCTCTTCCTTCGTCCTGATTCTATCAATATTCCTGTCTTTGAGAGGTTGTAGACAGACCATATCATGATATTGTGATTGGATTGGCCGCACTGTCTACTTTATACGTGAGGGGGAGTGGTGTTGAAACTGAGTGCCCGCTTCTAATTCGTCTAATTCGACAAGTACGGAAAGATTGCGATTGTGGAATATTTATTATAAATAAGACATTTGACAACGTTGCACGAGAAGAAAATGGATTGACGACATCAAGGACATTGTACAATCATACCGGATGACACTATCCAGAGCCTTTCATCGGCGCTGGAACGTCAAATATTCCTCCCCACGACGCATGACAGCAAAAGTGGCAGACGACGATGATGATGATTATCCCTTCTCACTCAGAGATAATAGATCGAATGTTTCGTCTTCTCGGTCTTCTTCAGATGTATGGTTTTGGAGCAGATATTGCAAATCATGACTCTACTTCTACCTTCTCTTCTTCTTCTAATAATTCAAGCCGTGTAGCGTTGATGATCATGTCTGTCCACAGCCCTCTGTGCTACCATTCATTTCTGATACTGATATTCCTCCAAGCCATGATGTCAAGCTGTAAAGCATCTTCTCTCTTGATATTCCCCTGCCTCTCTACTACTCCAACTTTCCCGTCGCAATCCTCTAGGTTATCTGATATTTAATTACTTTCATGGTGCGTATATTATCATTTGTTACCCAGTAGTTAAAGTGTTCCACATAAATCTTTTCTCTGTCTCTCTCTGTCTCTCTGGCCTAATGTTTTATTCTTCCCAGATAGTCCCCCCCCCCCCCCCCCCCCGTCTCTCTGATCTACTGTTTTATTCTTCCCGGAAAGTTTTCCCCTCTGGCTTAATGTTTTGTTCTTACCATATAGTTGTCCCCTCTATCTCTCTGATCTAGTGTTTTATTAATCACGGATGTCTGCCCCCTCTGTCTTTCTGAGCTAGTGTTTTATTCTTCCCGTATAGTTGTTCCACCTGTCACTCTGATCTAGTGTTTTATTCTTTCCGGATAGTTGTTCCCTGTGACCTAATGTGTTATTCTACACATGTAGTTGTTACCTCTGCCTCGGTGAACTAATGTTTTATTCGTCTCGGATAGTTGTCCCCTCTGTCTCTCTGATCACATAGTTTATTCTTCCCGGATAGTTGCCCTCTCTGTCTCTCTGATCTAATGGTTTATTCTTCCAGGATAGTTGCCCTCTCTGTCTCTCTGATCACATGTTTCATTCTTCCCGGATAGTTGCCCTCTCTGTCTCTCTGATCTAATGGTTTATTCTTCCCGGATAGTTGTCCTCTCTGTCTCTCTGATCTAATGGTTTATTCTTCCCGGATAGTTGCCCTCTCTGTCTCTCTGATCTAATGGTTTATTCTTCCAGGATAGTTGCCCTCTCTGTCTCTCTGATCACATGTTTCATTCTTCCCGGATAGTTGCCCTCTCTGTCTCTATATTTCTTTGGGCCACGATACACTAACAGTTAAGGCTCTAGCTTATTATTATATTGTGGATCATCTTCAGAACCGTTATTGATTATCTGAAGGGGTCAGATAGGTTACAGTGCTGGCTGCAGGCGATCATGTTCTTTGTCTCTGTCTCTGTCTCTCTGTGTCTCTCACTCTGTGTCTCTCACTCTGTGTCTCTCTGTCTCTCTGTGTCTATCACTCTGTGTATCTCACTCTCTGTCTCTCTCTGTCTGTCTCTCTGTCTGTCTCTCTGTCACTGCCTCTCTCTGCCTCTGTCTCTCTCTCTATGTCTCTGTCTGTCTCTGGGGGAAGGGTGAGTGTGTGTAGGTTGAGGGTGGGATGGGATGTGTGTGTGTGTGGTGCGGGATGTGTGTGTGTGGGTGCGGGATGTGTGGGTGGGGTAAATTGTGTGGGTGGGTGATTGTGTGTAAGTGGGGGATGTGTGGGTGGGTGCGGGTTTTGTGTGTGGGTAAGTGCAGGATATGTGAGTTGGCGGGAATATGTGTGTGTGGGTGTTGGATATGTGGTTGGGGGATGTGTGTTTGGCTGAGTGGCTGGGGGTGTGTGGGTTGGTGGTGGAGGATATGTGGGTGGGTGAGTGTTGGTAGGTTATAAGATGGGTGGAGGATGTATGTGTGTGGGTGGGGAGATGTGTGAAGGTGGGGGGATGTATGGGTGGATATGGATGGGTGGTTGCATGCATGTGTGCCTGGGTTTGTGTGTGGGTGGGTGGGAGATGTGTGTGTGTGTGTAGGTGGGGAGATGGTGTATGTGGGGAGATGGTGTATGTGGGGGTGTGTGGAATGTGTGGGTTGGGTGATGGGTGGATGGATGGGGTCATGTATGTGCCTGTGGGTGTGTGTGTGTGGTTGGGTAGTGGATGTGTGTGTGGGGGACACGCAGATGGATAGGGGATGGGTGGGTGGAGGATTTGTCTCATAACATGGTAACATGCATTGTTTATGCTTACAACATTCATTTGACAATGTCTTTTTCCTATGTGATTGCACTATGCACTGATGAACGAAAGATGAGTGATTGGAAGGGCCGAGTGTAAGACGGGCCTGCGTGACCAATTTGTTACCCTTCGAAAATAAAGTTCGTTCGTTCGTTCGTTCGTTCGTTCGTTCGTTAGTTCGTTCGTTCGTTCGTTCTCTCTCTGACTCTCTGCGGAGACTGTCTCTCTCTGTGTTTCTGTCCCTATACATATAATCGCAAATTATTTGAACACTATCTCAGTACGGATTACTTTCCCTCATAATAAAAGAAGTAATAATAATAATAAAACCCTAGTAGTCCCCTTTTGGTAGGCCAGTATATTCCACATAGCTAATAACAAGTGCCACACCAGTTATTACTATTACTGAGTCGTGTAGTATTGATTTTTAATATTTCCACATGCCTTTATAATGCATATCTTTTATATTGTTGCTATTTTCAGTTAGCCTTGAATGATGTGTGAATGGTATAACGTATGAAAGAGAGTGATAAAAGGGCAGAATGTTAGACGGGCCTGCGTGCCCAATTCTTAATCCTTTCAAAATAAAGTTTTGTTGTTGTTGTTGTTGTCTTTCTCTCTCTTTCCTCCCGCTTTCTCTCCCTCATTGACACCTTGCCGTTTTGACAGACGATAGTTTGTTACATTGTGCTTCAAAAAAGCTTAATAACTACACCCCATGGCGGTGACGAATGTGACTGTTAAGGCCAATTCGCGCTGTAAATGTTCGTCCACGGTGGATGCATGTGAAAGCATGGTCATTTCCACCATCATTCACTATCTTACGTCTCACACGCTCGGTGTGTGACTTATCTGCAATAATTTTCTCCTTTGTCTTTATTCCATTTCTGCTAGTTGCCCTCCATGCAACAGGTTCAGCTGCGACTTGCTCCCAATGTGCATTATCAATGCCTGTATCAATCATGTCTTTGTATCGTAAGAGAGGCCGACCCTGATATCTCTTACTCATCTGTAATTCACCAAAAAAGATGTCCTTTGGTATTCTACCATCATCCATCCTCCTAAGATGTCCTATCCATCTAAGTCTACGAAGACCGAGCATGGAATATACCGTCACACAACCTGATCTTCCAATACTTCAGTATTTGTGATTTTGTCTTGCTACTTAATACCAAGTATTCTTCGCAGACACCGCATATGAAAGCTGTTTAAACGTTTCTCTTGGTGTGAGTAAGTTGTCCAGGCTTCACTGCCATAAAGAAGAGTACTAAGGACACAGGCTTGATAGACAAGGACTTTTGTGTTGGCAGTAAGCTTCCTGTTCTCCCAGACTCGTTTTCTTAACCTCGTTCATTGTTGTTGCTGCCTTACCAATCCGGATGTTGATTTCCTGATCTAGGGATAATTTGCTATTCACCTCTGATCCTAGATATGTAAAATGGTCTACTATCTCCAGTTCGGCGTCATCAATAAAGATTGATGGTACCCTATGTGCACCTTGTGACATAATCTGTGTCTTCTGTTTGCTAATTGTTAAACCAAATTCAGAACAAGCATTGGAGAATGCAGATAGTAGACGTTGTAATACTTCCTCAGAGTGGGTCGTAATTGCAGCACCATCCGCAAAAGGCAACTCTCTGATCAGTACCCTTCTAATTTTGGTCTTGGCCTTCAATCTCTGAGCATTGTAGAGGCCGCCATCTGAGCGTGAGTGAATGTATATACCACTATCCTGATCACGAAAGGCATATTTCAGTAGAAGTGAAAAGTATATTCCAAAGAGAGGTGGGGAGATAGTACACAACCTTGCTTAACTCCACTCTTGATTTCACACTCTTCTGAAGTTGCACCATCAAACTTGATTATACCCTTCATGCCTGTGTGGAACGATTCTACAATGGACAGAAGAGTTGGTGGGCAGCCAATCTTCTTTAGTGCTTTGAACAGACCCTCACGACTGACCAAATCAAATGCCTTTGTGAGGTCGATGAAGGCAATAAACAGTGGTTGATTCTGTTAACGGCATTTTTCTTACATATGTCGAAATGAAAATATCATATCAATGGTAGACTGGTTCTGTCGGAAGCCACAGTGTGATTCGGGGTAGACTTGATTTCCCAGGACTTGAAGTCTGCGCAGAACAATTCTGGCAAATACTTTCCCAACGATGCACACAAGTCAAGTGAGATACCCCTATAGTTGTTACAGTCGCTCCGATCGCCCTTGTTCTTGTACAATGTTATGATGCTTGAATCTTTGAAATCCTGCGGGACTTGTCCTTCTCGCCAGCATAGCTCTATTAGCTGGTAGTATTGCCTACTCCTAATAACCTCTATTGAAATCCCAACCTTACCTGGAGCCTTGCCAGATGCAAGTTCATTTATAGCACACTTAACTTATGTCATGGTGGGAAGTGTGTCCAGGTGGTCAATAGTTGGTATGGCCTCTATGGCGTTGAGGGCATTATCCGTTAGTTTGGTCTCACTTGAGTAAAGCTCCAAATAGTGCTCTATCCATCTATCCATCTGCTGTTTAATATCAGTGATGATTTATCTAAACGTGGTTTTTAATGGTGCACTTCTTTTGATCATTGGACCACAGGCTTTCTTTATCCCTACATACATGCTTCTGGTGTTTCCCTTAGCATTCGCATTTTGAATGGACTCATATAACTTGATCCAATAGTAATTTGCACACTGCCTGGCAGCCTTGTGCACACCCTCCCTAGCTTGCTTCAGCTCACTGAATGAAAATTAACATCGACAAAACCAAATCCATGCTAATAACGACCAGACAAAAACTACAGACTCTAGCCATAACTGGGGCATCTCTGGAACTCCGCATGGACACGTTCCCTATAGTTATTGTAAAAAAACATAAAACATTAGGTCTATTAATTGACAGACATTTAAACTGGGGCTCTCATGTCCACGTTCTTACCAAGAAAATAGCACAACAAGTTTACCAACTTGCTATGATCCAGCACTTCCTGGACGAAAGCACACGAAAAATATTATATACATCCTATATCCAATCACATCTAGATTATGTTCCACAGTCTGGGATGGTTGCCCTAAATCTAATATTAAACGACTATGTTCTCTACAAAACCGCGCTATTCGTCTAGTTTTTTTATATAAACCACGTAGAAAATACTAATTTATACAGTCATCTCAGGCTTCTACCATCTTCGAAGGCGCTTCCTTTTAACAAAGCCAAATTAGTTAATAAAATTATATCTCAAAATACCCCAGAGTATCTTCTACCATTGATTCAATCTAATGTGATGAACAGCAAGCGCTTAGCATTTATTACATGTTCCAAGGCCTAGATTGGACTTATACAAAACATGTTTCGCCTATTCTGGTGCTCACTTATGGAATTACCTTCCTCCAGATCTGAAAACTCCAATGAGTCCCTACACATTTAACCGAAAACTCTTTTAACGCTCCATTCCGACTATATGCCTCCATAATTCTGTCTACTGGAATAATTGTTAACTCTGTGTGTGTGTGTGTGTGTGTGTGTGTGTGTGTGAGAGAGCGAGAGAGAGAGAGAGAGAGAGAGAGAGTGAGTGAGTGAGTGAATGTGTGTGTGCACGCGTGCATGCGTGTGTTTTGAAGTGTGTGAGTGAGCGAAATAAGGTGAGGGAATGTGTTTGTCCGTGCATGCATGCGCGTGTGTATATGTGACAGTAACTAAGGGAGTGTGGGCGTGCGTGCGTTCATGCGTATGTGTATGTGTGAGAGAGTGAGATTGAGAGAGTTAGTGAGTGTGTGTGTGTGAGGGATTGTGTGAGAAAGAGAGTGAGTGAGTGAATGATCGAGCTAGTGAGTGAGTGAATGAGTGAATGAGTGAGTGAGTGAGTGTGAGTGAGTGAGTGAGTGAGAAAGAGAGAGAGAGAGAGAGAGAGAGAGAGAGAGAGAGAGAGAGAGAGAGCGAGATTGTGTGTGTGTGTGTGTGTGTCTGTGTAAGAAGAAAAGGGAGATAACTGAGCGCATGCATGTCATGTAACATGCTATTCCCTATTGTTTGTGTATTCTCATTTTTCATATTATCATTTTGAATGCCACTTGATTTCATCATGTTTAATATGAACACATGTACATTTCTGTAGAGTGAGTGAGAGAGTCAGTGAGAGTGAGAGAGAGAGAGAGAGAGAGAGAGAGAGAGAGAGAGAGAGAGAGAGAGAGAGAGAGAGAGAGAGAGAGAGAGAGAGAGAGTGTGTGTGTGTGTAAGAAAAAAGAGAGAGTTGAATTGCATCACTATTTTTATTTACGTTTCACAATGCATATGTTAATTTTTTCCCTCAAATTTTTAACAATTTTTGTGAGAATACTCACGACAATCGTCAGTTCAGTGTATGTGTGTGTGTAATTTGTGGGAGTTTGTTCATACTAGTTTAAGTGATTATGTGAGGCACCATGTATGTGTCTAGATGTGAGGAAGTGTGTGTGGAGGAGCAATATATTTGCTGAAGCTATAATAATCCACCTTCGTAAGCCGTCCTTGTGCAAGCAGAAAGATATGTTAGTCAGTTTAAAATTACCGTGGTAGACAATCGACATTACTGTGCGAACATGTGTATATTTCAGTTTGAAGGATTTATCTAGTTAATTCACGTTACTTGTGTGATTTCTGCAGTATGTACCTGACGAGATGCAGCGAAATATGCCAGTCAATAAATCGTGCAATCTATTGTTTGTGTCTTCGTTATTCAAATTCATCAAGGGAAAACATTGTTTTGAATTATTATTATTATTATTATTATTATTATTATTATTATTATTATTATTATCATCATCTCAAAAGAAAAGTAGAATAATGAACATGCTCTTAATTGTGGTACGTTAATCAGCCTTAGCTAATTATAATTGCCCTGTCAAAAATTAATCTTAATGAGTGATGTATCATTGATCATTGCACATTTTTCACGCGTTTATAATGCTTATTTTTCTGTTGCTGTCATTGTTACTCTCCGAGATTAGCTTCATAAGCGATGTATGAATGAAACAATGTCAGCGCAGAGAGATCTGAAGGGAAGAATTTCAAACAGGCCTGCGTGCCCAATTCTTAATCCTTTGAAAATAAAATTCGTTCTTTCATTTTCTGTCTTACTCCATTTAGCAAGTCTAATTATATTTTGAAGCTTCGTATCATCGTCATCATCATCATCATCATCGTCGTCGTCGTCTTCGTTAGGGAATAGGTCCTTAATAAACTCGCTCCAAGCTTCTCAATATTTAGCTACCCCATGCAGTTATGTCCATGTCCTTCCCATAGTTTTCATGTCTGTTTTCTTCTCCTTTAGTTTTTAGGTCTAGTTCTCAAAAGCACTGACAATTAACTGCACAGCCCATTTCCCAAAACAAAGTCCTCTAAAGCCCAAACAATTTTCAATATAAGCTGTCTGAAAACACGAATCTAGATAGGCTGAAACGTCCTTTAAAAAAGATTGGCTATTAACTCCCTTAGAAAAAACACACCATTTTTATGTAACGCAGATAAAATGTTGCTCACGACACAGTAAACAATGATTAAACTAATGGCAGATAATTACACCAGATACAAGAAACATCTTTCATCTTACCCATTGTAGACTCCACTAAAAGCCATGTTGCATGTAGAATCCAGTGACATTAACAACGCATGCCTCCCACGACGATGAGCCTTAGCTCGCGGGATATGTGTACTCCGTATACACAATTCGTGACCAGAAGCACCGGAAATATTATTCCGGAAGAAAAGTTTAGGAATGTTGTCGAAACGTAGCATTTTGTTTTGATTTCATCGAGATTAAAGTCTGTGTCCAATTTATATGATAGGAATAATCTTAGAGCTTTCTGAACTAGAACAATCTATAAACTCTAGCAGTGTTGATATACTACAGCGTATTTGCTTACCTACATACAGCCCTGGGTTTAAATCCGTCAGCCCCAAATATGACTGATTGATTGATTGATTTAGGAACCGACATATTTGTTGCTCTACCACGTTCTGTCTGAAGCAGTTATAACTTGGAAGCCATAAGTCCAAGCTCTAAAGCAGTGGTTGTCAACCTTTTTTGGCTCATGCACCCCTTCACCATAGGTTCACAACGTCATCCCCTCCCCCCTTTCGTATTTCCTCATTATAAATTCTTCCCATCCCCACCTATACAGTATACGTAAAAATGGAAGCTAAATTTAATAACACATACTAGAACAAGTCTAGATGTCTACATAAAACGTAATTTGTGGGCCTACTTACGTTATAAAACGAATTTCAGAAGGGCGAGAAGTAGAGAACTGTAAAGTATGGAGGGAAAAACAATATCAAGTAATCCGTTCTTGTATTAATGCGATCGTTAAGTAATCCTACCGCCCCCCTGCCCTTTGGAAACCATAAAATTCCCCCCCCCCCCCCGGTTGAGAATCACTGCTCTAAAGAAAAGCATATCATTAAAATCTAGACGCTCGCCTCCCCACCGAGGGATCACGGGTCCGAATCCACAGCGAGGTGGATTTTGAACATTGATCTGGGGTGACAGGTCGACATAATATAAAATAGGTACCAGGACATGTCTAGAGAAGTAAAGGCGCCCGGGGTGATACCACGCCACCCAACGAGGACCGATTGGATCATACAAATAAGGGTCGAACACAAAGAGCCCATAGCGCATCTTGGCATGTAAATAAGTCCGCTACTTATTGACTGACTCACTGACTGGCTGGTTAATTATTATTGAGATAGAGTGGGTTCATGTAATAAATTGGTGGGACACGCGGAGTTCAGAAAGACATATGTATTGAGTTATCCGCTACTTATTTATTGACTGACTCACTGACTGGTTGGTTAATTATTATTGAGATAGAGTGGGTTAATGTAATAAATTGGTGGGACACGCGAAGTTCAGAAAGACATGTGTATTGAGTTACCAATGAATGCACGGTTAGTTCTGAAAGAGTTAATGCCTGGCGTGGCAGGATTATTGACTGACCAATATGGCCATGAGCGGGCGCGTTAGTGTAATTGCTAGGAGGAGTAGCTGAACATTTGATTAATGCGGTCGGACCAGGGTTGCGCTAGGAGAGGGAAAGAATAGCCACCTCTTCCTTCCTGACTGTAGGTCTACAACATGTGATCGTCCTAGCACATCACTGACCAATAGCAAGTTCCTGGTTCGGGACTGTTAGTACATTTGAATAACGAAGACACAAACAATAAATTGCACTATTTATTGCTGGTCATATTTCGCTGCATTTCGTCAGGTACATATTGCAGAAATCACACAACATAAACTAAAGTGATTAGATAAATCCTTCAAGCTTAAATATACAAATATTCACACAGAGTATCAATTGTCAATCATGGTAATTTTAAATGGACTATCATGTGTTTCTGTTTGCACAAGACTGGCTTCTGCCGATTAATGGTGATTGCCTCAGCGACATTTAACAGGCCACCATTTTGTGTGTTAACACGCGAAAGCACTGTTCCTATCAATCACGTGACCGGTGTCCACACTCTGCCGTCCAATCGATGTCGTTGTGGGCTTGTTGTGTGTCGGCTTGACTAGGTTGCCGTGGCGCTATTGTGTTTTATTCTGTCAATGCAATTGGATTAATCAGTCGGAACTTGGTGGGTGATTTGGACAGTGTCATGCCGGTCGCTGTTACTCCCAAAGTTGAGTTTAGTCAAAAACCGACATTAGAGCACTCGAGACATTCCCATACGTGCTCTGTCCTCATCTGCAACAGCCAGCAAAGAGTCCCAATAGTAACTGTACCAGTAGCTGTCTGATTATGTGTCCTGGCATTTCCTCGGAGTTTGGAGTGTCGGCCAGAGATAGTGAATGTACTCGGAGAGGTAGGCCATTTGGATGAATCGAGGGATAACTATACGCCTGCAATCAGACTGCCAGAACAAGAAGTCAAAAGGGGCGTATCCTCGTCGTCGTCGCCGTCGTCGTCGCCGTCGTCGTCCTGTTTAACGGCCTTGCCAACTACCGTGTGACACCATGCTCCTACACAGCCGGAAACTCACTAACTGGGTTGTGTTAAATATACATAACATCTGACAATTCTATTTGTTCGAATCCTCGGTAAGGTGTGGACTTTTTCTGTCGGGGAAACAAAACAAAAAAACAAAAACCTAACCTGAAAAGGTCGCGATGACTGCATTAGTCAGGCGGCTTTATTATCCCAGGCTCAAGACACCCCCTGCCATACACCGCAAGGTATCATAAACAGTAATGGTTAGTTTAGTTTAGTTTAGTCGAGGATCAACATCACAGCACACGGGTGTAACCCATAAGTGCTCCGTTCTCCTCCTAACTCAAACCTGAGTCTGGAGAAACTCAGCTAAGTGCACGAACTTCGCATCACCGGCGAGGATCCTAAACAGTAATGACAGACAGTTAACCTCTCTACATGTTAATATTGGTCTCATGCTGTTTAAAGCATTTTTTGGCCTTTCCTACTCTCTTTTTGATTTCTGTTTCACTTCTGTTTCATCAGTTACCGAGAATGTACGGGATTACGAACAACATCCTTATATTCTGCGCCACGGAGACCGGCTCATCAGTTATTACCTGTCCAAAACAGGATGTGTGTCTCGAAAGCTGAAACGGTATCGGTAAAAGGGAGATTGCAACTTCCGAGCTTTTATATGAGTCAGAATAAAAATACAACCTAAAGACTATGGATGAGAAGCTTGACGAATTGAAACACGCATATAGATACAGGGGAGCGTTTGGACAGAAGTCTTTGTCAATGGACTAACAAAAACCAAAACAATAACACATATATTTAACAAATTAAACCAGAAAACCATAACAAAACAAATGAGCACTTCGTAGAAGACGGCATGGCGACGAAGGAACACGTGAGGCGCAGTCAACAACGAAGAATCTAAACATGATAGCGATAAAAGGCAGATGGGCAACAACAGCAAACCCTGTCTGTAGGCTCGAGTCTTCTACTTCTTCTTTTGCCCACATTTCTTTTTTTTTTTTAAACAGTGACTCCAGATTTATTGGATTTGCTATTTGATGTGGAATGTTTGAGCATACAGAGTGGACGAGGCTCTAGTGATACTGTCTTAGCTGTTAGCTCGTCTTCAATGCATGCTCTGATTCCTTTCTCTAGGTCCTTCTTCAGTTTTGCAGCTTCTATTAGTTTTTGCTTCTTGGGTGCAATCTTCATGATACCCTTTTTTATAACAACTTTTTGTTTTCTTTTCCCCTTGTCCTTTATCGCAGGAACTTGAACTTTCGGGTTCTTAAATTTATCTTGCGCCATCGCTGGGTACAGAACGAGTTGCCCACTATTCACATTAGGAAATAGGTCCTTAAGAAACTCGCTCAACGCTTCTCAATGTTTAGCTACCCCATGCAGTTATGTCCATGTCCTTCCCATAGTTTTCATGTCTGTTTCTTCTCCTTTAGTTTTTAGATCTAGTTCTCAAAAGCACTGACAATTAACTGCACAGCCCATTTCCCAAAACAAAGTCCTTTAAAGCCCAAACAATTTTCAATATAAGCTGTCTGAAAACACGAATCTAGATAGGCTGAAACGTCCTTTAAAAAAAGATTGGCTATTAACTCCCTTAGAAAAAACACAGCATTTTTATGTAACGCAGATTAAATGTTGCTCACGACACAGTAAACAATGATTAAACTAATGGCAGATAATTACACCAGATACAAGAAACATCTTTCATCTTACCCATTGTAGACTCCACTAAAAGCCATGTTGCATGTAGAATCCAGTGACATTAACAGCGCATGCCTCCCACGACGATGAGCCTTAGCTCGCGGGATATGTGTACTCCGTATACACAATTCGTGACCAGAAGCACCGGAAATATTATTCCGGAAGAAAAGTTTAGGAATGTTGTCGAAACGTAGCATTTTGTTTTGATTTCATCGAGACTAAAGTCCGTGTCCAATTTACATGATAGGAATAATCTTAGAGCTTTCTGAACTAGAACAATCTATAAACTCTAGCAGTGTTGATATACTACAGCGTATTTGCTTACCTACATACAGCCCTGGGTTTAAATCCGTCAGCCCCAAATATGACTGATTGATTGATTGATTTAGGAACCGACATATTTGTTGCTCTACCACGTTCTGTCTGAAGCAGTTATAACTTGGAAGCCATAAGTCCAAGCTCTAAAGCAGTGGTTGTCAACCTTTTTTGGCTCATGCACCCCTTCACCATAGGTTCACAACGTCATCCCCTCCCCCCTTTCATATTTCTTCATTATAAATTCTCTCTCTCCCCCCCCCCCCAACCTACACAGTATACGTAAAAATGGAAGCTAAATTTAATAACACATACTAGAACAAGTCTAGACGTCTACATAAAACGTAATTTGTGGGCCTACTACGTTATAAAACGAATTTCAGAAGGGCGAGAAGTACAGAACTGTAAAGTATGGAGGGAAAAACAATATCAAGTAATCCGTTCTTGTATTAATGCGATCTTTAAGTAATCCTAACCCCCTCTCCCCTTTGGAAACCATAAAAATCCCCCCCCCCGGTTGAGAACCACTGCTCTAAAGAAAAGCATATCATTAAAATCGTTGGGCAAATTAAAGTAACAACTGAGATGTAGGCAACGGTAATGTAGTGGCTAGACGCTCGCCTCCCCACCGAGGGATTTTGAACATTGATCTGGGCTGACAGGTCGACATAATATAAAATAGGTACCAGGACATGTCTAGAGAAGTAAAGGCGCCCGGGGTGATACCACGTCACCCAACGAGGACCGATTGGATCATACAAATAAGGGTCGAACACAAGAGCCCATAGCGCATCTTGGCATGTAAACAAGTCCGATACTTATTTATTGACTGACTCACTGACTGGCTGGGTAATTATTATTGAGATAGAGTGGGTTCATGTAATAAATTGGTGGGACACGCGGAGTTTAGAAAGACATATGTATTGAGCTACCAATGAATGCACGGTTAATTCTGAAAGAGTTAATGCCTAGCGTGGCAGGATTATTGACTGGCCAATATGGCCATGAGCGGGCGCGTTGGTGTAATTGCTAGGAATAGTAGCTGAACATTTGATTAGTGCGGTCGGACCAGGGTTGCGCTAGGAGAGGGAAAGAATAGCCACCTCTTCCTTCTTGACTGTAGGTCTACAACATGTGATCGTCCTAGCACATCACTGACCAATAGCAAGTTCCTGGTTCGGGACTGTTAGTACATTTGAATAACGAAGACACAAACAATAAATTGCACGATTTATTACTGGTCATATTTCGCTGCATTTCGTCAGGTACATATTGCAGAAATAACATACCATAAACTAAAGTGATTAGATAAATCCTTCAAGGTGAAATATATAAATATTCACACAGTAGTTTCAATTGGCCCTCACCTCTGGGACTTGGCTGAACGCCTCTGGGTCGTGACCCTTGGTTCCTGGGTCTGGCCATCACTCGCCACCTGCTCGTGGAGGCGAGGTCTCGGAGATTTGATGCTGAGCCGCCAGCGTCTGCAGCCTACCTTGTGCCAGACGTATTGGTTACCCATTCCTCTGGAAAACACAAGATTAGTCCGAGAGAGGGAACATGTCGTTTGGGCACCACATGTTTCTCTGATGCTCTGCCCAGGCATTGTGATGGAATTTTGGCCACATTTCAACTCATATACTTTGGTCTGTCAAGACTGCAAGGTGCCACTCAGTTTCAATTGTCTACCATGGTAATTTTTAATGGACTATCATGTCTTTCTGTTTGCACAAGACTGGTTTCTGCAGATTAATGGTAATTGCCTCAGCGACATTTAACAGGCCACCATTTTGTGTGTTAACACGCGAAAGCACTGTTCCTATAAATCACGTGACCGGTGTCCACACTGTGCCGTCCAATCGATGTCGTTGTGGGCTTGTTGTGTGTCGGCTTGACTAGGTTGCCGTGGCGCTATTGTGTTTTATTCTGTCAATGCAATTGGATTAATCAATCGGAACTTGGTGTTGATGTGGTCAATGTCATACCGGTCGCTGTTACTCCCAAATTTGAGTTGAGTTGAGTTGAGTCAAAAACCGACATTAGATCACTTGGGACATTCCCATACGTGCTCCGTCCTCACCTACAACATCCAGCAAAGAGCCCCGATACTAATGGTACCAGTAGCAGTATGATTACATATCCTTCTGGCCTGGAGTGTCGGCCACAGATAGTGAATGTACTCGCAGAGGTAGGCCATTTGGTTGAATCGAGTGATAACTGTACGCCTGCAGTCATGACCAGACTGCCAGAACAAGAAGTCAAAAGGAGTGAAGCCAGGCAAGACTGCTAGGTAGGGAGCCAAAGAGAAATAACCAACCAACACAGAATTGGTGTCATCAGTGCTCGCTGAAGGAGATGCGAGGAAAGGATCTGAGCATTTGTGGGCTGAATGGTTCGATGTGCAGTGAGGATTATGTGACGGCAAACAAACTGATCCCTTTACATAATGGCTACAGCTTTATCTGTGTACAGGACGCAGCAGTGGCCGCGATAATTAAACAAACACCAGCCAAACAGTTCACCAAAAGCTACCTGTGGACAATATGCCACAATCAATGAGTCTAGAGAGAACTGGCGCTAACAGGCGGAGTGCGTGGGCGGCCAATGTTAAAACCTGTTTTACTTTCGTGTAACAAAGCATACTGCCTACAATTAAAACATCATCCGAATCTCCATGGGACATAAGGGGGTGTTCACAATTGTACTGTTTCTGTTCGTGGTTAGGTCTCATTCCTACCTGACTTGTATCACCATCATCATCATCATCATCATCATCATCATCATCATCATCATCATCATCATCATCATCATCATCATCATCATCATCAGCACCATCATCATCATCAGCACCATCATCATCATCATCATCATCATCATCATCATCATGATCATTATCAACATCATCACCATCACCATCATCACCATCATCACCATCACCATCATCATCACCATCATCATCATCATCATCATCATCATCATCATCATCATCATCATCATCATGATCATTATCACCATCATCACCATCACCATCATCACCATCATCACCATCACCATCATCATCACCATCATCATCACCATCATCATCATCATCATCATCATCATCATCATCATGATCATTATCACCATCATCACCATCACCATCATCACCATCATCACCATCATCACCATCATCACCATCATCACCATCATCACCATCACCATCATCATCACCATCATCATCATCATCATCATCATCATCATCATCATCATCGTCATCTTTATCACCATCATCACCATCATCATCATCATCATCACCATCATCATCACCATCATTACCATCATCATCATCATCATGTTGTATGAATCACAATCGATATATGGAGTCTCCAATAAGTCCTGTGTTATATATTTCCGAGTATGCTATTTGATCATCTTATTCAGGAGCTATGGTGATCGGGTTACGAACGTAGTTTGTAATCCCGCATACCACTTTGGAAACTCAGCTGCGGGCGATTTGCGAGATGACCACCTTGCGCTGTATTTCATACAATGGTATGAGTGCCGATCGTTCAGAAAACAATGTCAAACGAAAGGACATACACTTGCCAAGAAATCACAAACAGCCAAAACTGCTGGTGTTGACTGCAACGTCCTGTATAGGACATTCAAAAATCAGAATTCAGAAATCTTGGTTTTCTCCTACTGCTCTTTTCCATCCCATTTGTCAGTTTTCACTGAGTTTATGTGACTGCATGTACTTATAATATGCCCATATTGAGTCTTTGTATCTGATTTCTCAAATCAGTTTGCGATTTTAATCTACTTTTCGAAGAACGCTTTGTTTGCTGTTCATTCAGTCCATTGCAGTCATTGCATTGTCCCAGAAATCACATCTCAGCCACCATTCATGGACAGAGAAGAAGACCAATAATGGCATATTGAAATCTACTAGTGTTATAAGATAAGTCACCAAAACTGTATGGAAACCAACAAGTGTTGTTATAAGAGAAATCACCAAAACGTAATGAGAACAACAAATGCAGTTTATGGGGAATATCAACATAAGATGTGGAATGGAGAAATTATCTTCTAGTCAGGAGACAAAGGGAGACACGGGATGGGGTATGTGGATAGCTTGAATAGTTAGGCAACAAATAATTATATAAGCCATATTCACTTTTTCATGATAGTTTATAGAGGGGAAATATAACCAGTTTTGTTTAGGTCTAACTCGAAAGAGAATAAAGACAGGAACGAATAATAAAACACACACACACACACACGCGCGCGCGCACACACACACACACACACACACACACAAAGCTGACCTCAATGATAAACAGGTTGAACGAGGCTGAATTTTATTTTTCATAAATATTGCATTCTTAACAGCATATAACAGTGAAGATTCTAGGGTCATAATCGCCGATGTCTGCTCCAGACCGCGTTCCCGAAGAAGAAGAGAAAAGGTGGAGGAGGAGGAGGAGGAGGAGGAGGAAAAGAAGAAGAAGAAGGAGGAGGAGGAGGAGGAGGAGGAGTAGGAGGAGGAGGAGGGAGGAGGAAAATGAAGAGGAAGCTGGAATTTGCCAATTCTTAGTTTGTAACCCTCCGTACATATAACGCTCTGTAATCCTCCGTACAATCTTCTCACAATTTATTGCTAGAATCCACGTTTCGGAGCCAAACAGTGCAAAGGACCATTTTTACGTAGCTAACAATTCATGTTGTTGTAAACTTGAAATAATCAGTTCTTTTCATCGACGCATCACTTGTGCACACAAACAGCTGTGCTAGATACTTGTGTTAAAATAAACTCTGAAAATGTTGCCCAGGTCATCGCGGCACACATAGTGGTATTAACAAATGCTCTGTTGTGTACATAAGGTGGGTCAGGAGTATAATTTTCAGCCCCTGAAATATTATGTGTTATGAATTGATTCGCTTACGCAAAATCAACACCTGTGAGATGAAATGCTTGATATGAGCTGCCAGCTGAACTACACGAGGCCTAATAAGAATTGATGTTATCAAAGAGACAGTGGGATCAACACCTTGTGCCGCATATACAGAAAGGCAGAAGATCAAATGGTTCGACCATCTCGTTAGAATGCAACATCATCAATTACTAGCACTGCCGCTACATCAAAGAATGTCTGATACGGGAGCAAGATGACTCCAAAAAAGAAAATGGATTGACGACACCAAATACATTGTACAGTCACACGGAATGACACTATCCGGTGCCACCCATTGGACGCTGAAACGTGAACATTTCCTCTCCTCGCCGCTTGGCGTCAGAAGTGGAAGACATGATAATGATCAATTAAATGGTTGCAAATGAAACGTAAAATAGGAAAACATTTGTACAGAAAAATAATACCATAATTTGTCTAGTATCAGCTGTATACGCTCCAAGTAGCATTATGTAATTTATCTGACCATCACCTTTCATCTGAGCCTGTTATTTTCTCACACAACAAACAGCGGCATCCGAGGTGGTTGTAACAGACTGCAAGCATTTGTTTCTTTGCTGCATGTGTTTTAATATGTCCCGAAGCCTTATATGGCTCTGTGCTGCGATAGGGCTGTTACATTCTGCAGGCCTGGATGTACGGAAGATTAGCTGACCAGCCTTCCCCTCACTTAGTCAGACGACGAACATGGGCGTGGAACCCTCACTCCACCGCCCTCTTGACATTATCAGCGTAGCTCCCTATTAACCGCACCCGCTATATGCGTCAACGCTTGGGATTTGTGCGTGGTGCGTTGCAACTCGAGGATATTGTCATGTCGATAGCAACAGCAATGGAAACCTGAGCGGACCGAGTAGACTTACAACTGACTGTAGAGATGGTCTAATGTATTAGTGAGATCGTATGTAGACGATATTATAAAGATAGTTGCATATCCTTTACAGGACGTAGCAGTCAACCCTGCCAAGTAGTAGCGCAGAGAACATGACGCAAAAGAAAGAGGGAGCAAAACTCCCGAACCAAAATGTACATAAAACTAGGCATCTGACGTGGAACGGAGATCACGTCAGTTTTGTTTGTCAATAGCAACAAACATTCGGATCATAGAGATTGACTAGAGAAGCAGCACGTTCAAGTCGTCTCTAATTCATAAAGTTATTTACTGGCAGGACAACTTTATTCATAGCTAATACATATTAGAAAGGAGAACCAGAATCATGGCAACTTATATATAAGGATAAAGATTTTTGGGACAGATCCGGAATCTAGGAATGAGATTGAGAAAGTCAAACCAGAAGGACACTTCGGTAACCTTGGATGGACAGAAGGACTGAAGGACTGCAATACTAATTTGATAGTTCCCAGTAGCTAGTATGATCAACAGTTGAATATTTATAATTGATGTTTTCTTACGATCGTCCCGTCTGGAATTTACAGACCCGATCGATACTTATTGAGATTCATAAATTGTCGGATTGATCACTGCTCAAGAATGAGGGCTAATAAACTTAGCCGCATCAATTACATTGCCAGCCTTCGAGTGAGTCCTTTTTATTGATGTTCCGTTAATGCTTCTTTGCTGGATCGTTTTCTGCAACTCTAGACGGTGTTTTGTTCGAGCATATGTTTTAATGTTATGCCAGAATGATCATAGCAAACCCCAGCAAGTTTTGCCTGCTCATGATCTCTCGGTAAGTTTACGTTCAGTTTCATTAAAAAAACAAAACAACGTAAGACGGTCTAATTATAATGTGCACCGTTAAAATGGTTCCCCACAGGGATTCTCAGCCTGGTTTGCTCACACCCTACTTCTGGGCCTAGTTTAACTATGCCACACTACCCACACAATTGTTGTATAACATTTGTCTCTTTATTTTCCCATGTAGAAGTAATCACATGACAGATACCACCGTACTGTGTAAAGTGTTGGAACTCCCCCCCCCCCCTCTCTCTCTCTCTCTCTCTCTCTCACACACACACACACACACACACACACACACACACACAAGTGACGTGTGAATGAAATAATATATAACGCTTACCCTATTTGACAGGGCATGTGATGATGATGGCTGAACTCTTTTAACGCCAGAAAACTTCCCAGCAAATGCCCAAAAGGGAGAATAGCCACACTAACAGCATTCAGCTCTCAAACAGGCAACATGTGTACATATTGCAAACACCATACCGTATTGCACGATAGAACAAATGGCCAGATTTCTTTGCATGCTCATACACAAAGTCAGAAGTTTACTAATACACAAAGCGTTGTTTGTTATGCGTTGAGAAAAGATGATCACACAAAGTATGTTGCATGGGGTACAGCAAGTTAATTATTAGTTTGATTTGTAAAGAACAACTTTCATTGTACACGCAAGTCTCGATAAGTGCCCCAGTCTCCTCCAGTAGATCGCACACGGAGTTTATCGTGCACGAACTGCATAGTGTAAACAATATAAAATAACACAAAGTAGTGCAGCTTTACATAACAGAGTTAAGACACAACAGGCCGTTGCGGCGATTAGCCTTCATCAGCATACAAACACATTCACAAACACAACATACAGTCAAGATCTCCTGTGAATACATCAGAAGGTGACAACAGGACGAGAAGAACAAAAGCATGGAAAAATGAAAGCACTGAAGAGAAAATGAGAATTGAAAAAAATTTTAATTGAAAAAAATGTTAGTTGAAGAAAATGTAATTGAAAAAAATGTTAATAGAGAAAATGTTCATACTCACCTCACAGTTCGGATCTGTAAGCAACTCAGAAAATCTCCGATGTATTCTTATACCCGGCGCTAGGTGTTACGGTTCAGTGAGCACATAGAAGGAAGGGGGCGGGGCAGGATGGCAGGACTGGTCTGGTAAGGGTATCTGAGCAATCACAGTGGATGTACTAGAGAAGAATGAGGCGCGCAAGATTGATGGTGGTACTAACCAAAATCCCATTATGTGCTCATATATGTTATTATAGGGGCGAGTCTTAAAGTCTGGGTAGACTGATATGCATGAACGCACATACATACATAGACACCGCTCAACAGACAAAATGCTGGTATATGTGAGCATGTGCAAAGTATATGTGAGAAAAGAGAGAGAGAGAGAGAGAGAGAGAGAGAGAGAGAGAGAGAGAGAGAGAGAGAGAGAGAGAGAGAGAGAGAAAGTACCTGCGAGATACCACATGAGGTATGCGGAGTACGTCGGTCTACAAGTACGACGCTTCACTCATACTGTTCCCTATGAAATAGTCAGTATAGTTGATTATTGTACAACATATTTAAGGATCAAATCGCCCAGTGCTTGAGTTATTGGGGCTGTATAAGATCCAACCACTGGTGATACACGTGATGTAGGTAGGCACAGAGAAGCAAGATGTTAGGAGAGAGAGAGAGAGAGAGAGAGAGAGAGAGAGAGAGAGAGCGAGAGAGAGAGAGAGAGAGAGAGAGAGAGAGAGAGAGAGAGAGAGAGAGAGAGAGAGGAAAAATGCCTGCGACATACCGCATGAGGAATGCGGAGTAGGTCGGTCTACAAATACGAGGCTTCACTCATACTGTTCCCTATGAAATAGAGCCAGTAAGGTTGATTGTTATACAACGTATTTAAAGATCAAAATCGCCCAGTGCTTGTTTTATAGGGGCTGCATACGATCCAACCACTGGTAATACACATGGTGTGGGTAGGCACAGGGAAGCAAGATTGTTAGGAGAGAGAGAGAGAGAGAGAGAGAGAGAGAGAGAGAGAGAGAGAGAGAGAGAGAGAGAGAGAGAGAGAGAGAGAGAGAAAATTGTTTACTATAAAATAAGAGAGGTAGGAAAAATGCCTGCGACATACCACATGAGATATGCGGAGTGGGTAGGTCTACAAATACGAGTGTGAAAAATGGAATTAAACTAGACTGAAGTGTTTGGAATGTTCTAATTTGGAAAGAATCTATTGTGTTCTGTGTCAATTAAAGTTGATGAACATGTGTCTTTCATGGCAATGTGTAGATTCAATTCAGGATAGAGCTGGTTTACATAAGGTATTCACTAGATATCGTTTAGGTATAAGTAATGTAGGATAGTCTAGTGATAGATAGAGTGTAGGACTTGAGCATAGTGTTGTTGCTTTGTGGTTAGGTATTCTAGGAGTGTCGGCGACAGTAGGCAATCGCGTTGTTAAATTAACTAGTGTGAGATGTCAATTAGCTCAGCTGGTTGAGAATAGTGTAGTGGGGTGATATTTAGAGAGATTGAGGATGGTTGGGGGATGGGGGAAATTCCAATGGTGGGATCTTCCAGTGGGGTGTCTACTGGGGTTCTGCACGTCGCCTTTGGTCTTTCCTTGTCTTACCCTAATTCAGACCGATGTGATGAGCTCCTCTGCCCCATGACAGAGTTTTCACTGTTTTGTATCTGAGTGCAGCCGTCGGCTTGCACTCATCTAATAGGGGTCAGTATCGGGTTGCTCTCACCAGAGGTGTTCTCTCTTTCACAGGTTCCACACCGGTTATGAAGAAAACAAGCTGAACATTCGCTGTTTAAGATTCTGGATGATTCAGTGAAGGAGGTTTTATTCAGCGGCTTTTGCTCTGGGCCCATAATCAAGAGGGTCTAAAGGAACATGGCTCTGTTGAGCGGAAACAGATAACTATCTGGAAATGACTCCTTAGTGATAGGTTTCACGGAAGTTGAGTGAAATTATTTTCCATACCACATGTAAAAAGATCAATATGGATAATAAGGGGAATAGGAACAACGAACATAGCGTTCTTCTCAGTTATTAGATTCCTGTGGAACTGTAATTATTAACTGTGTAATCGTGAAACTCTAGAACATTTAGGAATGAATCATTTTGTTTCAAGTGACAGTGATCCGTGTTTTCACGATACAGGGATTGTTAAATCTCAGAACGGTAGGGACATTTAGTAACATTGTGTGTGATCGATTCAGGATCAGTATTGGACTATATCCGTGATTGGTGACCAGGCATTTGGGTTATCAAAGAGCAACTGGAGGAAGTCAACATCTGGCAGGAGGGACACATCGTTTGGTGAGGTCATTGTGTGCTGAGCTATGATGATGTTGTATGGCCATTACCGGGATGATCAGACTTTGCTCCTGAGCTGTCCGGTCTGATTTCTGCAGACACACTAGAGTATACGACATACATTCTACACATACACTTCGCACATGCATACACTTTTCTTCATTAAATTAAATTGTTATTAATTTTTAGAAGCTAGAGTGGTGTAGTATGTTGTTTTGGGGAAGAATGAGAGGGGGGCATGATCCAGTGGTGAGTGGTGAGAGAGAAAGAGGTATCCAGAGATTGACGGGGTGTTGTGGACGGAATCTAATTGATTCTCCAGAATAATGATATGAGGTTAAAAAGAAAGTGGGTGTTGATTCCCCTCACCCCAGGGACAACACTATAAATAAAGACACGACACCTGCTCTTTTCTGTTTCCAACTGCGAAAGAATTTTTTAATGTTGGCAACGTGTAAACGGCTTCTCCAATTGTTTCGCCTTTGTTTGAGCAGGCTAGATTTCCCATCCACTACCCCAGGACCAGGGGGTTTGGTACCATCCTTTTTCTTACTTTATAAAAATCCAAAAAGTCAACATCGTGAATCTAACCTGGTCTGCAGTTGGAGATGAACGCCACAACCTTTGATCTACTCAACAGGATTAATTAAAGTGCGAACTTTAACATTATTTAGTTTCTGGCAGTTGGTAGAGAGAATGAAATCTGAGTATCATAAGTCTGTGATTATACTCTACAGAAAGGTCGTCACGTGTCAAATGAGATGCTTGATATAAGCTGTTTGTGTCACAAGAAGCCACCGAATGAGAGACCATGACATTACACGAGTAACAAGAGTAAGGAAAAGGACCTTTCTGCATACGTTGGCGCGCATTGTGCTGATGGTGGTAGACCAATAATTGTAGGGACCAGTCGGTACTTGGTGGCTGATGCGGCAACTAACTCGCCGGCCGCCTCTACTTCCCAAGACAGTTCCTGGTACTTATTTTAGGCTAGGTCGACCTGGACGCCAAGGTCAAGAAAAAATAAAAATAAAAATTCCGCCCCAATACGGACTCAGACCCGTGAACATCGGTCGGCACGGCCAGCGTCTGACCACTTTGCTACGGCTAATCTCTAAATAGGAGTAATAGAGTATAGAGAATTCATAGAGGAATAGGCCTGCTGAATTGTTTGGCTACAACGATATCATGTCAGGTTATACAGAAAAGACCAACATGCATTTTGACTGATGGTTGGTTGATTGGTTGGTAGGTTGGTTGGTTGGTTGATTGTTGATTCGTTGGATGGCTGGTTGATTTGGTGGTTGGTTAATTGGGTAGCTGGTTTAGTTTAGTTTAGTTTAGTTGATGGATCAACATCACGGCACACGGCTTAACCCATAAGTGCTCCGTTTTCCTCCTAACTCAAACCTGAGTCTGGAGAAACTCAGCTCAATGCACGAACTCCGTTGCATCGGCGAGGATCCTGAAATACTTTGGGTAGATTTTTAACTCGACATTTTGGCCGGGCAGCGCCGTTAGGCTACTCTTTTTCGATTTCCAACTGCCAAGGGATTTTTTACGTGCGCAACAATACACACGGGCGTCCGATCTCACTACCCAGAGACCAGGGGAAATTTTATTACTGGAAGTCCAGGTGGAGATTTTAAATAAATCCTGATCCTCGCCGGGGCCTGAACCCGGGACCTCCAGCACTCGAGGCGGCCACCATACCTCGAGACCACAGTTGATGGTTGACTGGTTTGTGGGCTGGTTGATTGAGTAGTTGGTTGATTGGGTTGGTGATTAGGTGGATTAGATTTTGATTGGTTTGTTGATTGGCTGGTTTGTTGGGTTGACTGTTGATTGGTTAGATGGTTGGTTGATTGGGAGGTTGGTTAGTTGGGTTGATAATGTTAATTTTTGACAGGTTCTTTGATTGGTTGAATGGGTTGATGGTTGATTGGTTAGATGGTTGGTAGACTGGGTTATTGGTTGGTTGGATTGGTGATTAGCCGGTTTAACTTTTGATTCGTTCGTTGGTTGATTGGGTTGATGGTTGATTGGTTAGATAATTAATTGATTGGGTGGTTGGTTCGTTGGGTTGATGGTTGGATGGATTGATTTTTGAATGGTTCAATGATTGGTTAATTGGTTGGTGGAAGCCGAGAGGATTAGAAAACAGTGAAGAAGAAGGAGAAGTAGAAAAAAGAAGAAGAGAAAACAAAACTGGAACAGAAAAAAAAATAAAATACAATTAAAGAAAGGGAAGATAAAGAAAAGAAGAAGAAGAAGACATTGTCCACGCTGTAGATGTATTTGTACGGAGGCTGAGAACCAGACGTCATGTCAACCCCCATCTATGACAACCACAGGCACCATTATGGCTGCCTGACGTCATCCAACGTCTGTTTGTCAATATTTTGTGCGTCATTTCTTGCTTTCTAATGTCTTACTTGATAATTTCACCAAATGTCACAACCGCGAAGCTTCAATACGATGGTTACATTATGCAAGTCTGTCTGAAGTTCTTAGTCAACATTTTCGAATGTTGACCGCGTTTCAAATCAAAACATTCAATTACAGTCAAATTACAATGTTCGCGTGGCTGCTATTGTGGAAAATAACTTCAGACACTTTAGATGAAAACTCAAGACTTTTGTTACAGCACTCAAATACATGGAAATGTCACGTGTCCTTTGCAATACGTTGCCATCAACCCCAAACCTTACGTTGATTAACTAGGTAATTTTATGTTCGGTAGTTTGCTATCACCGGTCTCCCTGGTTAGGATTTAGCGCCTTTCTCCGTAATCCCGGTTACTCTCGTGAGTAACGTGACTTGCGTGAGAATCGGTGGCGGTTCTCTCCGAGTCAGTAACTTACGGGGTATGTGAGCCGATCGCTTAGAAAGCAATGGCAAACTACTGAGCGTAATCTTGCCAAGAAATCAACAATCAGCTGAAAGATGCTGTTGTTGACAGCGATGTCCTGTAAAGGGTATGCTGAATCAAAAAAAAAAGTTTGACATTGCTTTCTGAGCTAGAAGTCAACGTTAAAACCCAACTGATCAGTGTAAGAAACGATTCCGCTACCTTGTCATTAGCGCACCGGAAGTTGAAGAGCGAGAGCTCTTATCCTTTCGGCTATGCTGATCTGTGAAATGCGTGCAAAGATAGTCAAATGACAGAAACTTTATTTGGGTGTGAGTGTTAGGCATTGCGTATTTTGGGCCAAAGACCGAAATTCGTGGCTACATCATTACGCAAGGGTGCAGTCACTTGTGAAGCAAAAAGGACAGCAAGAGCTGTGACAAAAAGGCTGGACAGAAAAATCACTGCAGGAGATCCTCCTCCTGGAATGTAAAAGAACATTTCGAGGCAAAATAGGCCTTATCAACCATCTTAGAACTCACGGCTCAATAGCAGAGGAGACGCAAATTAAATATTAAATAATGTTGGCAACCTCAGATAAATCCTTCTTTACGGGGTTATCCCGCCATCTTGTTTCGTCATAAAAGCCAACCTCAATTTTGAAATTTTGGCGGGTATTTTCTTGGGTCTGGTTGTCACTTCCGGTTGTCCTGGTGACTACTTCCTGTTGTCACTTCCGGTCCGGGGGCACGCAGGCGACGGGGCGGCGGCGGGCGGCGGCGGCGTGCGGCGGGGTGGGTTCGAGTCCCATAAAATACATGTCTCGAAAGGGTAGGTGACCGAACACGTGGTGTGATCGAGCCCCAGTCATGTAGATATCGAACCCTTCGATGAGGAGACCGAGGTCAATATGACAGACTGGAAAAATAATTTATTCCATCACTTGAGTTACCTCGAGTATCCAGACTTGGATTGCATGAATAAACTCTCCATGGCTCAGCATGATAGTTAATCCGGCAGAAGTCCATACCCATGTATCAACTTTAAGCGAGTGGTGAAAATCTGGTTTAAAAATATACTAGACAGGCATACATTATTATTAAAAAATTAAGCATAATAAAATAATAAACGGCTAAATTTCTAGTATGTATATCGGAGAATATTAATGTGAATATAAAACTATTATTCTCAATTAATATAAGTAATAACCTGCTAAGATAATCATAAAAATATGTAATAAAACAGCACAAATAACTCCCCCTTAATAAACAGAATAAAATTAAGCCAAGGGAGACGATTCGTGTCTCTTGGATTATTTCCCATGGTACACAGAATAATCTCCCCTTTGCTACTTTCCTTAATAATCGCCCCATAACGGTTGTTTACCTGCGCTTCGGTCTATCACGGGCCCGTGAGAAATATAATAGACACGGCCAGCGATCAACGGGCTGATAAGATGTGAAGATAATTACACCAGGACACACGTTCTGGTTGACCGTTAACATAATTAGCGCGCAGTGGTCAGTCATGCAAGAGAGGGAAATCTTGCGTTTAAGTATGGTAAAGTTAAGTCGGCAGATTAAAATAAAATTCAGCACAAATATGTATTTCTATTTGCTGTAAATATGGTTCTTCTGATTGAATTAAAGCAAAAAGCCTATATAAATCTACTTCGACCAAAGATACGCTGTGAAATCGTCTATACCTCCAAGTAGACTATAAGCAACACATATAAGCGAAGAACAGCATCGTTTCCCAGGTCGACTTGCGTAGGGCGATCATGTCTATTTTTAATACGTCGGCAACGCATTAAAATATAGCGGTGTAAAGCGCTCTCATGTCATTTTGAACGAATGTGGCCTATGTCCTAAACACCTCTTACTCCTAGGTAGCTGATTGTCTGGCCGTTCATCCTCATCTAATGGTATCAACGGCGTCATCATGTGCCATATCGGTAAGCGTGGGCGGTCATGACTCGTAAATATAACTGTCTATCTTTTACATATTGCAGTCAAGTCTAACGCATAGTATGTATAGAACGGTCAACACTAATACATATCAATTACGGGACATCACAGTCAGCCCCACCATTCTGTGTCGTGCTTCCTGGGCAAGATTGCAGTTGTCTTCCTGAAAGAACGGCACCCATGTTATGTGCGCGTGTGTAGTGCATGCGTGCGCATGTGTGTGTAGGTGAGTGTGTGTGTGGGTGTGTACGTGCGTGTGTGCGGGCGTGCGCGCGCATGTGCGCGCTTGTACGAAACTTAAATATTTTCCTTTGCCTGACATCTATAACTGCAATGATGTCTCTTGCGCGCATGCGCGCTAGCGTGTGTGTGTGTGTGTGTGTGTGTGTGTGTGTGTGTGTGTGTGTGTGTGTGTGTGTGTGTGTGTGAGAGAGAGAGAGAGAGAGAGAGAGCGGGTGTTATGGTGTTACAGTACAGATCCGCCGAATGGGGGAGTGGCTGTGGGGTGGATGTAGGACAGGTATTCTGTTAGTAAAAAGGTGGGTGGATCAATGGGCGGCGTGGCTGAATTGTGAAGACAGGGGTTGAAAAGATACTAGCGAAGAGGCCATCGGGGCTGAATAGTGGAGACAGGGGGTGGAAAACTGATTAGCAAGGAGGTCACCGTGGCTGAATGATCCTATCACAAGTGGTAATGCGAAAAACATAACACATGCTCACTGGCTGGCTCTGCACCCGATCACCCATGGCTAATGGTCACATCCGTTCACATATGACGCTGCTCCCGGTCGTATATGTAATGCCAACCAGACCACAGGCTCACTGGCTACGAGATATCAAAGAGGGCGTCGCATGGGTGTGATGGGGCTACAGTACTATTCCGCCGAATGGGGGAGTGGCTGTGGAGTGGGTGTAAGACGGGTAGATAGGTGCTTCTGATCATTGTTAAGGGGTGGTCGAGTGGTTGGGTGGGTAGATAAATACGTCCATTCCTTGATAAGAGCCGGAGGTTAAGTCTCATATTAAAAGTCTGGGGCATGAACACATAGTTGGCTGAGGTGAGGGTGACCTCCTGGGTGACTCAACACGTGACGATACCATTAATGAACGTGCGTGAACATGTTCAGACATGTCTTTGGGGGAAAATCGGAGGATGACTCAGAGCGTACTTACCGCGTAACGATACAGCCGAGACACTTGGGTAATGGTCACATCGGATCAAATATGGCGCTGCTTCCGGATCGCATCCATAAAAAATACAACCAGACTACATGCTAACTAGCTAAAACCGGTAAAAATGGTGTCACAGCCGGGTATAGCTGTAATGATACAGCTAGAACACGTGGATAAGAAGGATACTACACCAGAAAAAAAAACTGTCGAGTATCGAGCAAAGGGACCTAACTCTGGATGAATAATTCCACAAGCGACTATGTCGTGGTGATAGACCACGACCTTAGCACGTGATTGTATCAAGGTCAGACATGTCCAGACAATATTCCACTGAGTCATTCTATGTCAGCAGATATCGTGTATATAGCGTCCACCATTCACCGTCTAGAAGTACCAGTCTCAGTGAACAACAACCAGTTCACAATGTTACAAGTCGCTAAAGGTAAGTTGGCTTTTTGATAAATCTTTCACATTTTCGTTGTATTTCTCCAAGTAGGCATATGGGTAACACCGGCAATGTCCCACACAGGAGCGCCTCGAGCACTGAATTTTGCATTTGCCAATAGAAACTAATGATACAGCCGAGACACGAGTGTAATGACCCAGTAGGTCAAAAACAGAGGTAATGGAAGAAACCAACGTGGAAACTAACCCACAAAATAGCCCAGAGGGAGAAAGAAATTCGTTCTGGTGTATGTGTGGTCGGCGAGTGCCGCGACTAGAGATTGTCTTCTTCTGTCAACTGGTCGCTATATACACAGTCATTGGCGTATCACTATTCAATCTGTCTCGAGACAGCGTCGACGCAGTCGAGGGCAAGTTGTGGATCGCTCTTCTAAACAGCTGTCTGAGTTACATGCTACCAAACCCTAAAATATGAGCTTCTACCTGACATTACCAAGTAATGCTTCGCCGAACGGCTGGTAGCCTGGTATGTATATGTCACTTGGCATGTAGTCATAAGACTGGTCTCCTGCTTGGTGAGCTGACATCTGAGTAATGTAGACAACTGGGGCATCAATCACCTGAGTGTCGGGCACATCAAACATCTGGCTATTGGGCTCATCACACTTCTGGTTGCATGGGTCATCACACATCTGACTGTAGATGGGTTGAAAACTGGCAGTATAGTATGCGTCTACTTGGTGATTTCGTTTAGTACCCTGTTTGACTTGAGTACTGTCTTGAGTGTGTTGGACTTGATTGCTTCGGTTAGTGTCTTGTTGCACATCAAACAGCTGGCTATTGGGCTCATCACACATCTGTTTGCTGTGGTCATCACACATCTGACTGTAGCTGGGTTGAAAACTGGTGGTATAGTATGCGTCTACTTGTTGGTTTCCGTTAGTTCCTTGTTTAACTTGAGCACTGACTTGAGTGTTTTGGATTGGATTGCTTCTGGTAGTGCCTTGTTTGGCATGAGCACTGACTTGAATGTTTTGGTTACTGACTTGCTTGTCTCTGTTAGTGCCTTGTTTGACTTCGTTACTGGCCTGGTTAACTTGGTTGAGTCTGTCAGCTAGGATCTCGCGATGCATGGCGAATATCTGTTCATATACTTGTCGAGTAAGTGTTATACCCGTCTTTGTCGGGAATTCTTGTCGGATTCACCGTAAAATCTTCGGATGTGTAACGTGCTTGTCCCTCTGTAGGATAAGACAAACACGGCCTTATCACCACCGCCCACTGGTCTAATAGTCTCACCACTACGAGTCATGTAGACCGAGTTAGCAGTCACAGTCTTGAGGTCTGTAGTCATCTTCGGATCACAATGCTTGAGTGTTACCAACCTCGGGTTTATATACTAGTTTTTGAGCCATGCGTAAAACCGGTTTCAGCCAGTTTCTTAGGTCAAGAGGTTCAGATTACGCTGACGCGGCTGTCCATATGGCGCGACTAAGCGTTCTACTACCCGCTCATTGACCCGTTGTATGTTTGAGCTGGGTTGGGGAATGCGGGTCATGTTCGCCCCATGACCTCTAACCATGATGAAATAGATAGCGTAGAGGGCGCCATGTTACTTGCGTTGTAGTCACTGGGAGCTACAGTCTGTGAAGTCGGAATAACAGTGCTGTACATATACAGTTTCCTCACACCCACTGTAGAGTTCTTCATATTAAGGACTGGTCAGCTATTGAAGACATGAATGTAAGTATATTACAACCATCTTGTTTTTATGTAGGTATTTTGATACTCATATGGCTTGTCTCTTCAGATATATGCGTCTAGCACCATATATCCCTTGTATTATACTAGTATTGTTAGATTAACCGTATGCCTACTTGGAGAAACACAACGAACATGTGAAAGATAATCATCTGAGTGTCGGGTACATCATGTCTTCGGACAGTCTGGGGTTTCGACGTAACGCCACGTATTTCACCATTATTCTAGGTCTGATCTATTCCGAACTCGAAAATGTAACGTCAAGCACTGAAGTCCCGGTAGTGAATGAGACCTTTGTGCCCGTATCAGTGGTTAGAAGTATTTCCGCCATGTTGAAGGAGTAGCGACTCAGCGGTATGTAGTGAGGTTTGTCGTAGGCGCGAAACACCGAGGTCGAGCGCTGATTCATGATAGGAACCGTACTTAGTAGTGGGACCATGCCGTCTCCGACTGGTCTCGCCGCAATGAGATCGCAGTAGACATAGACATTTTGCAGGTCTTTATTCAGGTCTATCGCCCCTCCACCTTCAATTGTATCTAGTATCTCTTGTAACTTCTCACTAAATGTAATAGTGGCCCCGGGTTCGAGTATTTTGACGATGACTTTCTTTGATGCATTGTCGAAATGGAATAGAACACAGAGTTGATCGTCCACCTTCCGATCTTTCATTAGTCGATTCAGTGCAACTATAAACGCGTCTGGTGAACTGTATAGGCCCGGTGGACACGCCTTTCTTATCACTCTACCGTTTGGTGGGATGTATCTTAGCTTGGTCGAAGTAGATTTATAGGCTTTTGCTTTAATTCAATCAGAAGAACCATATTTACAACAAATAGAAATACATATTTGTGCTGAATTTTATTTGAAATTTACCATACTTAAACGCAAGATTTCCATCTCTTGCATGACTGACCACTGCACGCTAATTATGTTAACGGTCAACCAGAACGTGTGTCCGGTGTCATTATCTTCACATCTTATCAGCCCGTTGATCGCTGGCCATGGTTATTATATTTCTCACGGGCTCGTGATAGACCAAAGCGTAGGTAAACTACCGTTAAGGGGCGATTATTAAGGAAAGTAGCAAAGGGGAGATTATTCTGTGCACCATGGGAAATAATCCAAGAGACACGAATCGTCTCCCTTGGCTTAATTTTATTCTGTTTATTAAGGGGGAGTTATTTGTGCTGTTTTATTACATATTTTTATGATTATCTTAGCAGGTTATTACTTATATTAATTGAGAATAATAATTTTATATTCACATTAATATTCTCCGATATACATACTAGAAATTTAGCCGTTTATTATTTTATTACGCTTAATTTTTTAATAAAAATGTATGCCTGTCAAGTATATTTTTTAAACCAGACTTTCACCACTCGCTTAAAGTTGATACATGGGTACGGACTTCTGCCGAATTAACTATCATGCTGCACCATGGAGAGTTTATTCATGCAATCCAAGTCTGGATACTCGAGGTAACTCGAGTGATGGAATAAATTATTTTTCCAGTCTGTCATATTGACCTCGGTCTCCTCATCGAAGGGTTCGATATCTACATGACTGGGGCTCGATCACACCGCGTGTTCGGTCACCTACCCTCTCGAGACATGTATGTTTTGGGACTCGAACCCACCCCGCCATTCGTCGCCGCCACCCACCACCACCTCCACCTCGTCGCCGCCGCCTGCGTGCCCCTGGACCGGAAGTGACAACAGGAAGTAGTCACCAGGACAACCGGAAGTGACAACCAGACCCAAGAAAATACCCGCCAAAATTTCAAAAATGAGGGTGGCTTTTATGACGAAACAAGATGGCGGGATAACCCGGTAAAGAAGGATTTATCTGAGGTTGCCCGCCTCATTTAATATTTAATTTGCGTCTCCCCTACTACTCGGCTCCAAAATTTCAACCCCACTGGATGAAATGAATTGTCATCATCATTCTTGATGGACAAACAACAGAACACTTTGGTCCACGTCTGAATGAGACGATGTGTTTCTGGTCACTTCCTCACCGCATTTCCTTCCAATACAGTTTCCGGAAAAGTCTTAAAATATTCCGGCACAAGATGGTCTTGGAAAGATAATAATGGAGGAAAGCGTGCCGAGAAGAGAATGATCAAACGTAGATAGATAATTTACACACGAGAGCAAGAGGCAAGGCTTCTGGCTTATGGCAGAGATAAATTTAGAAAGACTGTGTTGGTGATGGTGGGGGAGGGGGTGTTGGGAGAAGTTTGGCACAAGACAGGTCACCAGGTGAGGATGGCTCGGCACCCATGTCGTGAGGCTGGATGGACGCTAGAGCTGTAGTGGCCGGGAAAACAACAAACAAACAAACAAACACAACTATCCAGTCATATCTGAGGATTGAACCCGTACCATGTGTGTTGATAAGCTACCGCACTGTCCGCAGTAGCGTAATCATTGGCTAACTAGCCCGGTTCTTGGTTTTTAAATCTCTCTAAAGATGGGATTTTAGCTTGATCAGAAGTCTCAGTGGCTGGTGGTATGGTGTGAGGGTTAGGGCGTTGCGCTTACAAGGGCTAGAGCGCTGATAGCTACCGACTATCGCTACGGGAGGGAAAGACTGGCCACCTCTCCTCAGTAGATTGCATGAAAGATGAGTGATTGGGAGGGCCGAATGTCAGTCGGGCCTGCGTGCCCAATTTGTGAGCCGTTGAAAATAAAGTTCGTTCGTTCGTACATTCAAGCCTCCTAAATGTGATGGCTCCAACAGTGTACACGCCGGTAGTAGGTTCTTGCTAGGGGATTAATGTGTGTGTGTGTGCGTGTGTGTGTGTGTGTGTGTGTGTGTGTGTGTGTGCGCGCGCGCGCACGCGCGGAAGTTTTAGAGGGAGAGCTCTTAGCCTTTCGACCATGCTAGTCTGTGAAATGTGTGTAAAGATAGTCAAATGACAGAAACTTTATTGTTTAGTGTGTATGTGTGACATGGCTCAGAAGTCGATTTAGCGTCATATGATGGTTAGCAGACAGTCTCTTGTAGGTTAGGTTGATGAGTATTTGGTCGGTTGATTAGCTGGTTGGTTGGTTGATTTATTGGTTGATTTATTGGTTAATCGTTTTGTTGATTTGCAGGTTGGTTGATTGATTTGTTGGTTGATTCATCCATTGATCTGGTGGTTTATTTGTTAGTAGGTGATTAGTTGACTGATTGATTACTTCTTAAATTAATTTGTTGGATTGTTGGTCAATTGGTTGATTGGTTGATTGAAAATTGTTTTTGGTTGGTTGACTTGTTAGTTGTCTCGTTGTTTGGCTGATGTGTTGATGAATTTGTTGGTTGATTTAGTGACTGATTCGTTGGTAGGTGAATTGTGTATGTGATTGGTTCATTTTGAATCATTGGCAAGACGGACTTATATTTCTTAAGTCCAACGCATGGACGACTCGGTGGTCTAAGACCTGAACAAAGCATGCATTTATCGGAATTAAGTTGATCTTGAGACCTTTCTACCGACCAGGTACCAAAGTACGTCACCACATAGACCAGTGGTTCTCAACCTTTTATGGCCCATGCACCGCTTCACCATACGTTCAGAATGTCATTTCCCTCCTTTCATATTTCCTCCCTATAAATCCCCACACCCCTCGCCCCTACACAGTATAAATAAAAATGGAAGCTAAATTTATTAATACATACTAGAACAAGACTAGACGTCTAAATAAAACATGATTTGCGGGTCTACTAACGGTATAAAACGAATTTCCGAAGGGCGAGAAGTAAAGAACCGTAAGGGATGGAGGGAGAAACAATATCAAGTAATCGGTTCTTGTATTAGCGCGATCTTGAAATAATCTGAATTCACCCCCCCCCCCCCCCCGGGAACCAGGAACCCTAAAATTCCCCCTATGGGGGGGGGGGGGGGGTCCCCCACCGGTTGAGAACCACTGACATAGACTGTCTTGCAAGGAATCTCCGTAGCGAAGTTATTACGCTGCATGCTTAGTGCTCCAAATGTATATTCTATTCCGGCGTACGTCGTTCAACCCACGAGTGCAATTTTCTTGGAGACTTCGGGGGGGGGGGGGGGGGGGGGGGGTCGTCGCTGGAGTTACGGAGTTCATACTTTGTGCGCCGCTTTTGGCATTCCTCGCTGCTGAAAGAGTCTGCGCCACACTGGATAAAACCCGGTGCAATGAAATCGATCCTGTAGCCCAGTGGTTCTCAACCTTTTTTGGCCCATGCACCCTTTCACCATATGTTCAGAATGTTATTCCCTCTCTTTCGTATTTCCTTCCTATAAATCCCCCACACCCCCACACAGTATACTTAAGAATTGAAGCTGAATTTAATAACACATAGTAGAACAAAACTAGACGTCTACATGAAACATGATTTGCGGGTCTACTTACGTTATAAAACGAATTTCAGAAATTCGAGAAGTACAGAACCGTAAAGAATGGAGGGAAAAATAATAGTTAGTTAGTTAGTTAGTCGACAGATCATCCTCGTTGCACATCGGACCATTCAGTCCATAAGTGCTCGGATCCCCTCCTCAGCAAATCCCGCAGCGTGTAGCGGCTAACGACGCCAGTTCTGTGTTGGTTTATCAATCTTCTTTGGCTTCCTGCGTAGTGTTCTTGTTTGGCCACCCCTCTTTTAATTTGCTGCTCTCGCAGTCTGGCCATTGTTGTAGATTCACAGTCATCACTTGGTTCTTGCAAAAGTCTCACTTCTCGTAGAGCATTCAGAATGTCAGCCTGGTCCATGGCGCGTCCGCCCTCAACAGTAGCCTCACCTGCGAGCTTGTCAGCCCGCTCATTTCCTTGTACTCCCGCATGCCCTGGCACGAAGATGAAACTAATCTTTGCCAGCCGAGACCGCTTCAGAGGCAGCAACCATTCTCTTCGGATCGACCCCTCCTCTATCCTCTTGATCATGTTCATTGAGTCGCTAAGGAAACAAGCCCTAGTGAATGTCTGTGTCTCGAGCCATGTTATTGCTTTACTTACTGCCATGACTTCCATGGTCAGGCTACTTGTGGTTTCAGTGAAAGCACCAGAGTCCTCCTTCACAATTCTCCCTCCGGCCCGAGCTGTAAAGGCCCATGAGCTTCTCACATGTCGGACGACCGACCCATCTGTGTAGATGACCGCGTCACTGTCTAGCGAATTCTCGAAAATCAACGCTTGTACTTCAGCCTCAACAGCAGCCGGATTTTCTTGTCTGCATTTTCTATCTAGTTGGATGCAAACTGAAAAGGATGTGCAGAAGTCTGTTGGCACTTGCACCCACTCCTCGCCAGGTTCTAAGTCCTCAAGTGAACACACCTGTTGAAGAATGTCCTCGGCTTGACCCATCCACGACCGTCCTCTTTTTAACCTGCTGCCCTTCACCTTCCTAATTTCACTATGCAGTGGATGCTGTGTGTTTGCGTTAATTCTGAGGTAGGCACGTGCCCTGCAAACTTGCATTCTCTCTTCAATGGTTGGAAAATCAAGAAGGTAGCGCATCGCCCTGCATGCTGTATCTCTTGTACATCCAAGAATAATGCGCATAGCTTCATTCTGTATCCTTTCCATCCTTTCTATCTGCTTATGGCTGACAGTCAGGATTGCCATTGCATACTCCAAAACAGACATGACCAGCCCCTCGTACAGAAGACATAGATGGCGCTGCTCACAGTTTGCTGCCGCCATCACCCGCATCGCTGCCAAACCCCGCTTGGCCTTTGTTATCACCTGGTCTATGTGCACATTATAAGCAAGGCTTCGATCAAACCGTATCCCCAGGTAATTCATTGCCTGCGTTCTTTCCACCGTCTCTGAACACAGCATTACAGTTGGTGTTGGATTGTTGACAATATGATTATTCAACGAGAACCAAGTCACTGTTGCCTTTGTTGGGTTGACCATTGCCCCAGCTTCATCACACCAAGTACTTATGCGATTGAGTTCGGTTTGTAGTTCCACAGCAACCTCCTCTCTATCCTTACCCTGACGATACACTAAAACATCATCGGCATATGACAATGTCCTGCCAGGTCCAGTGATCTGCTCACTGGTGATTCTCACTGTGTAGGCGTTGAACAGTACCGGAGATAATGGTGATCCCTGTGGTAGGCCAGGATATATTGTTGTTGGTTCCGAAGTCCAACTGCCACATCTAAAAACTACTTTCCGTTGGAAGAGAGCTGCAGCGATCCAACTAAGGAGGAATGGACTTACGTTTAGTTCAAGAAGCTGAAACATTAAAAAATCCAGTGGTACTCTGTTGTATGCGTCCTCAAGATCAATCGCTGCAGCAACGGTTTCAGTGCCTGAGTGGAAACCTTCATAGACATCGTGGGCAAAGACTGCTGCATTGGTCCAGGTTTCTCTTTTTGGACGGTACCCACCCAGGGTAGGTGGGAAAACACCTTGCCTCTCTAGTTGGCTTGATATTTTCCTGGCAATTACCTTCTCCAGCAGCTTGCCTATTGTATTCTGCATGGTTATAATTCGATATCCCTGAATTTTCTTGTGGTCTTTGTCAGGCTTCGGCAAGGGAATCAGATAGCTGTGTAACCATTCCTCCTTGATGCTAGCACTCCCTATACTGTTGTTGTACATGTCTGCTAGTTTCTCTAGCTCATTGTCGGTACACCTATTTATGTCGTCGTATCTTATGCCATCAGGACCTGGAGCACTGTTTTTTGATCGTCGAAGCACAGCCTTGATTTCTTGCACTGTCACTGTGTCTTCATCCGAAGTGTTCTGGGCCTTGCATCTGTCTGAGGTGACCTCCTTGGCCAGATTCCGGCCTCCCATGTCTGTCTGGTTGCTCTGCTCAAGGTAGCGTTCAAAGAGGGCTTTGCCCTTGTCCTCGTCAGTCCTCTGCCAGATGAGGTCAGCACCTTGGAAGTCAGAAATGCTCTTATTCTTGACTACACCACTCATGCTTTTATGTAGTCGCCAGAACAATTTCAGTGACTTGTCTGTGCTTACTCTTTGACACACCTCTGCCCATTTTTCGCTTTTAACCACCGTGACCAGTTTTTTTAAATAGCTTACTTTTGTGTGCATCTCTCTTTCTAAGTGCAAGCAGGGACTAGGATGACCAGCTCTGTTCTTCTTGGCATTTTGCCATCTCCTTACAGCACTACGCTTATCCACCCAAGCCTTCTCCACCTCGAAACTCCACCACGGTGGCTGCTCCCAGCTTTTTTTCCTTTTCTTCCTGCCCTGAAACGTTCTGCGCTTGTCACGTCTTATTTTACTCACCACATCTTGCCCTGTACTGTCATACTGGAACGTCTTTACCTTTAGCTTGTGCTGCCTGGTTCTGCCTTTCTCCACCAATATGCTGCATGGGTGGTGGTCGCTGCCATGGTGTCCTAGGACACCCCATCTACACACTGTAGTGAGTGAAGGTGAAACTAGCGCCAGATCAATAGCACTGTCCTCATCGCCTGGACGGCTTGCTGTCCTGGTGACACAGCCACTGTTGATACAAACCAGGTCGATGGTTTCCAGTGCAGTCTCGAGCTCCTCCCCTTGTGTATTGGAGGAAGTGTTTCCCCATGATCTGCCTTTAGCGTTGAAGTCACCACAGAAAATAACATTTCTCTCGTGGCCTAATATGCCACTTAAGCACTGCCACTTCTGGGCGTCCACACTCGCATTGCGGGCATAAACATTAACCAACACGAATGGTATACTGGAATGAACTCTCAACGCCTGTATTTGTATATCGTCACTGTTCCAACTGGACATGTCTAGCTCTGACGCCACCATGCTGTCGCGAACGAGAATTGCCGTTCCCAGATGTCGTCTGTTATAGAAACATTTGAAGCCGGCAATTCGGAGTAGCTGATCGCCCAGTCTCGTCTCCTGGAGTGCTACAATGTCGTTCCTGTAAACTAGGGTTTCTAAAATAGAGCCCCGTTGTTTTACACTGGCACAGTTCCAATATAGAATACGGATGTTCCTGAGTCCTAGACGGTGACACTTGAGTCTAAAACGTCTCAAGCCACCGCGCTTACCTGGCTTCTTTTTCCCTGCGCGGCTACCACGCCGCTTCGGTATGTTGACTGCTGATCGTTCGGAAAACACACGTTGTTCCGCCATGTTGAAAAAACGTAAACACAGACTTTTGATTGAGAACCACACACGTTGCTGAAAATTCACTCAAGGATGGCTTCGCTCGATGCACGAACTCCGTAGCACCCGCGCAGATCTTGAGTAGAAACTCCTGGTTTTACATCCTGGCACACCAATTACACGCAAGAAATGAATAAATCCATCCCTTACGCGAAAAAGTTAACGAACACAAAACAACACGACCGTCCGTCGCCATCTTGAAACCGGAAGCGGGGAAAAATAATATCAAGCAATCAGTTCTTGTATTAACGCTATCTTGAAATAATATCCATTCCCCCCCCCCTCCCGAAAACCTTACGATTCCCCCCTGGGGGTTAATTCCCCATCGGTTGAGAACCACTGCTCTAGCCTTTAAAAACCTTTCAAGGAGACTCCCTCTCCAAGCCCATAAACCAGGGGCATGGGCAAGAGCAGTACTGGTACATCACATATGGGGGGGGGGGGGTATATCGACATGGGCAAGAGCAGTACTGGTACATCACATATGGGGGGGGGGGCATATCGACATGGGCAAGAGCAGTACTGGTACATCACATTTGGGGGGGGGTATATCGACATGGGCAACAGCAGTACTGGTACATCACATGTGGGGGGGGGGGGTATATCGACATGGGCAAGAGCAGTACTGGTACATCACATATGGGGGGGGGGGGGGGTATATCGACATGGGCAAGAGCAGTACTGGTACATCACATCTGGGGGGGGGGGGCGCATATCGGCATGGGCAAGAGCAGTACTGGTACATCACATATGGGGGGGGGGTATCGGCATGGGCAAGAGCAGTACTGGTACATAACATCTGGGGGGGGGGTGCATATCGTCATGGGCAAGAGCAGTACTGGTACATCACATCGAGTGGGGGGGGGGGGTGCATATCGTCATGGGCAAGAGCATTACTGGTACATCACATCTGGGGGGGGGGGGGTGTCAGGGTCTTAAACCTGGCTCGTTAACCTAACACATGTGAGACAGTACAAATACAACGTGATTTGACTTGAGACTCAAACGACACTAAGTTTTCGATGGATTTATTTACAGATCACGATCTAGAGATGATCATCACAATACATAAGTTATAACAATACACTTACAGGCAACCCACAGCTTACAATCAGTCTCACAAGATGTACAAGCACTCGACTTTTGGGCCACATAAACTACACAAGCCTTTCTCCCATCATACGTCCAGTCGAGTCCGAGTCCCAGAGCTGTCTGGCTATTTCTCGCAACGCGCCTGCCCACCTGAAGTGGCTTCACGAGGCCTGCGTGCGTCCTGCTTTGTCCTTGCCTGAGGGCCGAGGTCCCAGAAACCTGCT
>JACEFZ010017612.1:0-38787 GCA_014155875.1 Cepaea nemoralis | reverse complement strand
CAAAATTTTTTCCCCCCTCTTTTTTTCTTCCTTCTCTTTTTCCCCCTTCCCCCCTTTCTTCTTCTTCTTCTTCTTCTTCTTCTTCTTCTTCTTCTTCTCTTCTTCTTCTTCTTCTTCTTCTTCTTCTTCTTCTTCTTCTTCTCTTCTTCTTCTTCTTCTTCTTCCTCCTCCTCCTCCTCCACCTCCTCTTTTCATCATCTTCTTCTTCTGCTGTTGCTGATGCTGTTGCTCCTTGTTCCTCTACCATCGCCACATCCTCCTCCCCCTTCTCCTTCCCTTTCCCGTACTACTACTATTACTACAACTACTGCTGTAACTACTACTGATACAACAACTACTACTGCAGCGATTACAATTATTACTAATAGCACCTACCTTTCTATACACCCGCCAATCAACTCACTGACCTACACACACCTATTAACCTATCTGCATATCTAGCTATCAATCTTTCTCATGTAAGTTGTTCTTTGAATATCAACTCTTTATCTGTTTTGCCCCATTCACCCCCCCCCCCCCAATTTCTCTCTCTCTCTCTCTCTCTCTCTCTCTCTCTCTCTCTCTCTCTCTCTCTCTCTCTCTCTCTCTCTCTCTCTCCATCTCCTCTCTCTTCAGAAAGGAAAAAGCCAGGAACACCATACATCTCTACACAAGAGTGAAGAAAATAAACATTCGGGTACTGGCTGTGGCAAACAAATCGAAGAAAATTCAAGCCATTAACAACAATGTATGAGACATGCAAGAGTAATGTAACATATATGCCCAGACAGCTGTTCGTGTGTGTGTGTGTGTGTGTGTGCATGGGTGGGATGTGAGTAGGTGTCTAGCTGGCGGGGCATCACACCTGTTTCCTTCAGCAACTTAATGGTTGTCCCGAGTATTGTATGCTTCTAGCATTCCGTCTTTGTGCTATCGAATGTTTTCTGTTCTGTAATACATATTTCCCAATGGTACGAGCGTCTGTCATTCGGAAAGCAATGGCAATCTTTTTTTTTCCATATCCTTTTTACAGCACATCGCTGCCAACACTGGCATACTGCTGTATGGAATAAGCTTGTAAACAAAGCTGTACGTCTACAAAGCAGTCGATTTTTCCACACTGCTATATGCTTGTGATACTTGGACTGTTTATCAGCGACACGTTAGGAGATTAAACCACTTCCACACAGTCTGCCTTAGGAAGCTATTGAAGATTAAATGGCAAGACAAGATCCCAGACACTGAAGTCCTAGAAAAAACGTCCTTGCCCAGTGTCCACACTCTACTAATGAAGAATCAGATTCGCTGGGCTGGTCACTTGACTCGCAGACTCTCTAAACGACTTTTTTACGGCGAGCTGCGTTATGGTAAACGCTCCCAAGGCGGCCAGAGGAAACGCTTTAAAGACACTCTGAAGATCTCACTAAAAGCTTTTGGAATCCATCATGACACTTGGGAGACTGCTGCCAAAGACCGAATTTCGTTGCGTACATCATTACGCCGGGAGCAGTCACTTGTGAAGCAATCAGGACTGCAAAAGCTGTGAAGAAAAGGCTGGACAGAAAAACCACTGCAGGAGATCCTTCTCCTGGAACGTCAAGCATTCTTTGCCCACATTGCCAAAGAACATTTCGAGTCAAAATAGGTCTTATCAACCATCTTAGAACTCACGCTTCCATACTTTCAACCCCACTGGACGAAATGAATGGTCATCATCAATCTTGATGGACAAACAACATCAACATCACTGCTGTTGTTGACGTCTTGGCAAGTTTACTTTCAGTAGTTCGCCAATGCTTTCTGAACGACCGGCTCCCATACCAATTCGTTAAGACCAAGCGCAACGTGGTCTCCTGCCGAACTAAGTTTTGTATTCACCCTCTGTATTCACCCTCGGTCAGTGCAGCTTTCCGCTGGATAGAAAACACGATACATACACACATTGTGACTGTAACTGACTCAGAAAGCATGCTGAGAAGGGTGAGAACAGGTAGGTTTCGTGCAGAGTGGCTTGCTTCGCTTCGGAGGTCACGGGTAGTAAGCATCACCTGGATCTTTTCTCCTGGGCATGCCGGTGGGCTGGGGAATGAACAGGCGGACAGATTGGCTGGCTCGGCAAAATTTGGTGGAGTATTGATGCATGACAAGGCAGACGTGGTTGCGGCCTTATGGGAGCACGTGTACACCTCGGAGGAGCAGATGGAGCACCATGGTCTGGTAAGAATGAGACAACGAGGTGTGACGAGGGGATCTGGCCGACGCTCGGCGCTCAGAGGAAAGGCGAGACGGACATATAATCAGATTGCTACTGGAACTATTGGTGTTGGAACTCTTCGCTGGCTGCTGAGGATGGGGACGGAGCGCTTATGGGAATGCCCCGAATGCTGTGATGTCGATTCATAAATCAATCAATCAATCAATCAAATCACCCTCTGTAAAGTTCATGCAAAATAATAGGTAAATAAAAAACTTGGACCGCAATATTTTCAAACATTGCACAGTCATTAAAAATACAACCTGTATAAAAAGCTATGAGCGCCGTTTCCGCGCCATCAAGATATACGGAATGTTGTTTTAGACGTAATTGCGCTGTGACTGATTAAAACAGAGCTGCGATATTTGCACTTTTCGACCGACACATCCGAATTCTTCAGGCATTTGTTGACCTAGTTACCTTCCCGGGTATCAAGATATGCAGGTCCTAATGTGTTACCTGAACCCATAAAGGAAGCACACAATAGTAACAATGCAACCTGCCATGCATGTCGTAAGAGGCGACTATGAAAGGTTGGCATGAGACTGACTACCTCATCCCGTAAATAACTTTAGCTGCACAATCCAACCAGCCACGAACAAGTCTACACAGGACTTGATGTGAATTGGTTGAGGGAGTATGCTTCACTGGGGGAGGAAAGGCAGAGCAGAAGAAGATGTCATGGAGATGTGGAGCTGGGCTCATGTTTCCTTGCCATCAAGGTGTACCGGAGATGTGGAGCTGGGCTCATGTTTCCTTGCCATCAAGGTGTACCGGAGATGTGGAGCTGGGCTCATGTTTCCTTGCCATCAAGGTGTAACGGAGATGTGGAGCTGGACTCATGTTTCCGTGCCATCAAGGTCTACCGGAGATGTGGAGCTGGGCTCATGTTTCCGTCCCATAAAGGTGTACCGGAGATGTGGAGCTGGACTCATGTTTCCGTCCCATCAAGGTGTACCGGAGATGTGGTGCTGGACTCATGTTTCTGTGCCATCAAGGTGTACCGGAGATGTGGAGCTGGACTCGTGTTTCCTTGCCATCAAGGTGTACCGGAGATGTGGAGCTGGGCTCATGTTTCCTTGCCATCAAGGTGTACCGGAGATGTGGAGCTGGGCTCATGTTTCCTTGCCATCAAGGTGTACTGGAGATGTGGAGCTGGGCTCATGTTTCCTTGCCATCAAGGTGTACCGGAGATGTGGAGCTGGGATCATGTTTCCTTGCCATCAAGGTGTACCGGAGATGTGGAGCTGGGCTCATGTTTCCGTGCCATCAAGGTGTACCGGAGATGTGGAACTGGGCTCATGTTTCCTTGCCATCAAGGTGTACCGGAGATGTGGAGCTGGGCTCATGTTTCCTTGCCATCAAGGTGTACCGGAGATGTGGAGCTGGGCTCATGTTTCCTTGCCATCAAGGTGTACCGGAGATGTGGAGGTCAGCAAGGCCGGTGTGCTGATGCCGAGGTAGCAGGTTCAACCCCTACTCCGGTTAGTTGGACTAACATTCGGATTTCTCGTCCTTGGCGTGGGAACGTAAATTACAAGTACCTCTAAAGCCGGAGTGGGTTCGCTTGATGGCGAGGGATGCTGGTAATAGGAAAAGCTAATCCACTGGCACAAACCAGTTCAGAGCACTCTAGAAGTTGTAGCACGCTTATGAAGCGATATGGTGTGAGCCTCTGCCTCGCTGTCGTTTCATAAAATCAATCGTTGACCCATTACATTTCTGATTTCACCATTTCTGATCCTGTTTCTGTCGTTATATTGCGGATACTTATCTTACCGATTAAGTGCCATGGGATGATTAATCGTGTTAAGTGAATTCCCCTATTTCCCATCGGCTAATATACAGTGATTTTCCCTCTCCACCCCCTTTACTTTGATATACAATACAACATATCTGCTACCACATTTAAGTCCTAAGTGTGACACAACCCGCTTCCCATTTTCTGCCATCCATTTTTGTTAGGTTGAAACATACGTTTTGTTTGGCACTGAATCTGTTAAATTGTGCTTGTCCTTTAAATGACGTTGTAATGAACCCCAGATTCACCGGTTGTTTGTTTTACTAGTCAATTTTATGCTCATTAGTTTGCCATTGCTTTCCTAATGGCCGACACCTCATACTATAGAAATAAACGCAAAGCGACCAGGTTCCAAATCGCCGGCGACTGACTTCGAAACTTCGACCCGGTTTGTCGGGGAATTCTGAAACTGCGTCCACTAACCTCTGTGCTGTACACGCCAACTTCGGGATACGATTCTCTAAACAGATTCGGTGCCAATCAAAAAGTAGGGCTGGACCAAACAAAAGTGGATGGTAAAACATGAGAAGTAGGGTAATGTCACAGTTATGACTTAAAAGTTGTTAAAATGCTAACATATATGTTATATTATAACCCAATGACAACATTTCAACCATATATATGTCCATGGCAGATACAGGAAGTCGTCTAAGACGATTAATCACCCCATGGCACTTAACCGGTTAATATTGTCGATAAAAAGACGAGGCCCTCGTTAAGGCCATTGATTAACTTTCATCGGCGACTTAATACCCGAATAGGCCAATGCGTGCTTTCTCCTCCAGTCAAGGATCACGTCCGTTACACCCTGAAAGTTATGGCCAATACCAACAGAATTACAGATTCACTGCCAAACAAAGACTAAGTTTGGACTACACAAAAATGAATGGCGGAGGAAATTGAAAGTAGGGGTGTGTCACAGTTATGACCTAAAAGTTGTTAATATAGTAGCAGATATGTTGTATTATATATCAAATTAAAGAAAGTTGCATAGAGAAAACTACTGTATGTAAGCCATTGGCAGATATGGAAAGTCGCTTGAGACGATTTATCATCCCATGGCACTTGATCGGTTAACCATGCTGATTCATCAACCTCTTTGTCAGTTTACAGCTATCTATCATATGTGAGGTATATTATGTGTCCTTTGTCGTCGGTTATTACACGATCTTTACCACCGAAGCCAAAACATAAAATGTGTCTGCAAACTCCTCACAGAGTACATAACAAATGCCTATGTTAGAGCAACGTAAATATGTTCGCAGGCTATCAAGTACCACATTTTGGGGAGCTGACCTCGTTTGCGTATGTCAAAGCTCACGACACCCGTTTAAAGGTAAAACTACAAGGGAGAAGAGGAAAACAACATAACATTAAAGTGTAGACAGGATGTAGCATTTGCACAGTTGTGGGCGTTCATGACAGAGAGCCGTGGCGAACTCTTCTGCAGCTTCTATCCTGATACCTCCACGACGCGGGGTTTCAGATATCAATTATGATGAGAACCACTTCAGGTCCCGAAGAATACATAGTTAACGATTCGTACTGCAGCTGCCCTCGTTAAACATCTACGGGAATAATAAACATCATGTTAACAACCATGACACCAGATGGGTCCGTGAAGGGCCGTACAAGGTTAGCAGCGCTGGCCGTACAACCAGATGGGGAAAACAATCAAAGAAGACAGGGGCGCTTTCCAGATAAATACTGCAAGCCTGACTATGACAGGGCACTAGAATGGGCAGCAGAATAGGAAGTTACACACATGATAATCATATCAGACTCAAAAAACATGCTGCAGAAAATCACACCCGACAATCTCCGCTTCGAATGGACAGACAGCGGTCGGAAGTCGCACTACCTATCACTCACCTGGATGTACACACCAGGACAAGCCGGAGTTAAAGGTAATGAACACGTAGACCGGCTGGCAAATGATGCACCAAGACAAACGGGAAGAAGCATGGACAAGGCCTATGCTGGCAAATGATGCACCAAGACAACCGGGAAGAAGCATGGACAAGGCCTATGCTGGCAAATGATGCACCAAGACAAACGGGAAGAAGCATGGAAAAGGCTGACGCTGGCAAATGATGCACCAAGACAAACGGGAAGAAGGACGGACAAGGCTGGAAAATGATGCACCAAGACAAACGGGAAGAAGCATGGACAAGGCTAACGCTGGCAAATGATGCACCAAGACAAACGGGAAGAAGAACGGACAAGGCTGGCAAACGATGCACCAAGACAAACGGGAAGAAGAACGGACAAGGCTGGCAAATGATGCACCAAGACAAACGGGAAGAAGCATGGACAAGGCTGATATAATCAATGCAGTACGGATTTGGCAGGCGGATACTAAAGAGACTCCGATGCTAGACCGACTACACGAACTAGGAGTGAAACCTGATCAAGCACGTCAATCCCGCCTTCGAGGTCGAGAGAGGAGACCTCACAACCTCATGGGAACAATGAAGAGAAATACTTTGCTGAGGACTAAACACGCAAGAGAATGCGTTGGACACAACATTTGCAAGCACATACTGGGGGTAAAAAGAAAGATCAGCCTACATACAAAGATTGCACAAAACATGACACACCATCCAGAACTGCAACTTGCACAACTTAAGAGTGGCCGCGTCATCTCTTTGCATAGATGGGCAGGCCGATCAGATAAACTTATGCACGGCTGCTATGTTATTAGCTAACAGAACACACGCCAGCGTGTATGAATATGAACAGAAGTTATTGGAAGTCGCGGTGAACTGTCTGTTATATTATGGACTTACGCTCAGTGAACTGGGTTTATTTTTATTATTTTTATTTTCGTGGAAATTACTACACAGCAGTGAAAAAGAAAGAAGGGGAGAAGAAGAAAATATTCAAGTGCAAAAAGACTGATAATTTACAAACCAAACCGAAGCAGAAGGAAGTATGTGTCGGGATAAAGATCTACTTCAACGCTCTTCCAGCTTGTCTGTCATTTGTCTGTTGTGTTGTTTGCCATCCATCTATCTATCATGCCGATAAGCGTGGGCGGTCATGTTTTGCCATCTCACTCGATCACCAGAGTAAGTTGTTTGCCATCTGGTAGGCTAAAGTAACTGGGAATGAAGAGAGAGTTGATGAAAGAAATAAAAAAAGAGGCAAGTGAAATATTTCGGCCACATTAAAAGACATAATACTCTTATAAAAACCTCACGGGAGGGCAAGATTGGGGGCAAGAGGTAGACAACGATACAAGTGGGAAGATAACATCAAGAGATGGACGGACATCAATCTGACAGAATGTTAGAGTCAGGACGAGAGACAGACAGTGTTGGAGATCTGTTGCAGCCAACGTTCATTGTGGAGACACCACCTGGTTGATTGATTGAGGATAAAGTGGAACAGTTAAGAACATGATGAAAACACATAAAAAGATACAATGTAGTCTTACGTCATGGCATGAAAAGACACCAGCTAAACAACTAATAAATAGGACTAAAGAACGAGATTTGTGGATAGACGTTATCTCCCAAGCCTGTCGGCAATCCACCTGAAGAGTAAATGAACTAAATGTTTTGTATTTTGTTTTGTATCTACTTCTTTCCCCGTGTCTTCTATAAGTGTTAATAAATTCCAATGAATGTACATTTCTGTCATATTCTTGTTTACCGGGGAAGAAGATGAGGGAGAGGGAAAGGTAGGGAGGGCTGTCACTTGTGTTGTGACTGTCACTCCTGTCGTCTGCTCCACACTTCCGGCAAGCACACAGTCCGTCCACAAACCTTCGTTAGTGGGAATATTTTCGCGTTTCGTCATCTCTACTGTTGATAATTACTATATACATAGATTTCACTTGAGGTAAGCATTTAACTATAATGTGTTTATGTTTCCACAAGAAATTGGTTTAATTAGTGACCCAGGTACTGTAGTCAGGTAAATTGTCGCGCCGAAGCATCAGGTGGTTGTTTCCTGTGAGTTGTGAGACATTCGATGAATTTATTTAAATTTAAAGTCCAGTTGGATTCGCTTGTTAAATAGTTATCAAAGTTTATGTGTTATTTCTAATATTAGTTCCAACTTGTAAAGCGGGAAATAAATACATTTATATTTACTAATCATATTTATGTGATAGTCTTAATGATTCTCCTGTTTCTTCATTCATGAATAACACAACACCCGACACCTGGCCTCAAGTTTTGAAATTTAAAATTGTACACAGTAATTATTTTGCATAGACTGATGAAGACATTCATACAAATTCAAATTGTTAAATTAAAAATGATTTCTCAAGAACCATCTAGGTTACAAATCAACTTTAAATAGCTTGCAATGCAAAATTACTGAGGTTAAAACTTGGAATGGCTTATTTTACTATAAAAGGACTCAGCTGTCGTGAGTGATAGAACATTTTTTACTAAAGTGAAAGAACATTTTTCTTTTCTTAGAAATCTAATTTAAAAGGATATCACTAATTGAATGTATGACTCACTGCAATAAGCTCCTGACAATGGAAACAATGTTAAAGATAGATAGACCTGGAGAACTGCTAGGAAAGATTAAGGTAACATTAGTATTGGTATTGGGACTCTGAGCTGTTTGAGTGTTTGTTGATTGTTGCAGTTATTAGTATGATGAGACAGAGCACGTAGTTGGTAGTAGGGGAATGACCTTAAATCTGTGATTTGGGTTCTTAACTCAATTCAACTAAAGGATCGATTAAACAATGAATATATAAGGGATCATGTTACATAGAACCTGTGCTTTGCTTTTGTATGGATGTGAAGTGTGGATAGTGAGCACACAGGCTGAAAAAACATCTGATGGCTGCGGAAATGTGGTTTCTGAGGTAGATGCAAAGAATACTATGGACAGACAGAAAAAACCAATGACCAAGCCCTACAAAAAATAAATGGAAATTGTAAACTGGAGAAATTAGACAGTCAACATATTTTGGTCACATTATGAGAAGAAATGAATTGGAGAATTTGGTGACAACTGGCAAGATCGAGGGGAAGAGAACAAGGGGAAGGTAGAGAAGTAAATACCTGGATGGCTTGACCACGTGGCATGGTCGAGACAGGAACACTGAGCTGATCCATAACTCTGGTGATCAAGTTAGATGGTGAAACATGACCACCCTTGCTTATCGGCATGGCACATGATAATGATATAGGGATCAATATTACAAAGTAAAATACTAATAATTTAAGTAGTCATTTATTGAACAGAATAAGCAGTTCATAAATAAATTCACAAACATTGTTTGGCACATAAAGAAGTAGAAGAAGGAAGGAGAGACTAGAGGACACACTAAACATCAGTCAAATTTAAAGCTGTAGTTACCTCGCCTTGAGTGGGGGAGTGCAATTGGGAGGGTACAAGCCTTACCCTAGTGTGAGGAAATGTAACCTAAAGACTAAATGTATGGCAGGATAGGCCAGAACCTAAGCCTTGGTCGGCAACTGGTCTAGGATGGAAGCTCCAACAGGCGGACAGTTATTTGCTGATCTGGCAGCTTCTGCAGCTTGTCTTGTTCCAGACATATTGGTGTTACCCTTCCTCTGGAGTAAACTAGGCAGGCTTTGTGCTATGGAGTGGTATAACTCCATTTCACAAACTATCGTCTGTCAAGATGGCAAGGTGCCAGTCAGTCAGGTACCTCACCGGGATTCGAACCTGTCACATCCAAGAAAAATTATAAACAGGAATAAAGATGAATAATACCATATGAATATCATATTTGTCTGAAAGTATTGGCTGTATACTCTGGGAGCCAAGGTGGGTGCCATGTAGTGAGTCAGAATGAATTACGTAATGGATAAGTCACAAAGAATCTGAGAAGTAATCTCGAACCAACAGATAGAAAAAGTCATAAGTGACGTGAGAAGGTAGAAAACGTCACAACGTGATAGTTTAGCAACCAGTGAGTAGAGCTTGGGCTGGCAGCATGGAAGGCAGCAAGAGTCTATTAAAGGAGAGAAGATTGTCAACAAGCCTTCAGGAGATGGCAGTAGTAGCTAGGAACTACTTGGTAGAAGAGCTAGATCATTAAAGCATTATTCCTTTCAGTCAGGACCAACAGCTGGCCGTGAATATATAAATTAGGACTCGGCGAGAATGGCCAAGGTGACAGAATGGTGAACCGATAAGAGGCATTAGAACTGACGCTAGGCGGTGAGACATTGTCTAGAATTTGAACAGTTAGGCTCAGCTGTGTGATTATGTTTATTGCTACGGTACCGGCCCTCCTGGCTGTACAGGAACGGTACAAATATTATTATTATGATTAGTATTATGATTCATATTTATTCTTCTTCTTCTTCTTCGTTCATCCTGAGTTTTTTTTCGGATGTGATTGCGTTGTGCCTGTTTACAGCAGAGCTGCGTTCTTGCGCCGTTAGGCCGACACATCCGACTTCTGCGGGCATTTGTTGACCGGGTTAACCTTCCCGGGGGTTTCTTAGGACGTTTGACTCTCACTGTTGTGGTGTTATCCCCCATCCCAGCTGGTCCATATAGAACAGCCAAAGATCCTGGTCAGCCCTCAAGGGAAGGCAGGGGCAGACCATGGGCATTCCCCGCCATCCAAGGAGGCTTCCATACTTGCAGAGCCGATACACAGCGCTCTGGTACTGGGCTCACCCAAGGAATCGTCACGTCCTGCACATGGCTGCTTAGCCTCACTTCCGTATATTGGGCCTTCCGTTCACCATAGGCTGTTCTTCCGGAAACCAGAAGTATGCAGTCTGCAGATGACATCCACACAGTGAGCTTTCGATTCGGACTTTCCACGTAATGGATTTGCTATCCAAGCAATATTCCATTTCATGCCACTAGGACACTTTTCCACCTTTTATGAAGCCCACACAATGGGCTTTTGATTCGGACTTTCCACGTAATGGATTTGCTATCAAGCAATATTCCATTTCGTGCCACTAGGACACTTTTCCACCTTTTATGAAGCCCACACAGCGAGCTTTCGATTTGGACTTTCCACATAATGGATTTGCTATCCAAGCAATATTTCATTTCATGCCTCTGGGTCTTCATGCACCTTTAAATGTCAACCTGTATGTAGTTAAAGTAAGCTGCGGTCAACTTGAGCTTGTTGATATCTCCATAGAGCTTGTCCTCAAATGAAGCAGGTGTGGGCCAAAATATCTTTCTCTGTTCTGCATACGTTGGGCAATCCTGCAGCAAATGTTTTGCTGTCATTTTTCCAGTTCTACAATTACATTCATCAGTATCTCCTATCTTTAGTTTATTGAACAAGTGGTATTTCAGCCTGTTATGTCCTGTGCGGAGTCTGAAGATTGCTACTTGTTCTCTTCGGTCGAGTTTGTAATATGCATCATCCTTCTGATGGCCTGGATGCTCAGATTCCCATTTGGTTCTATAAGTGCTTTTTATCAACCTCTTTGCCTCATTATAGGTTATGTCTATGTCAGGCTGTGGTAGTCGTCCGCCCTCTTTTGCCAGTCTGTCAGCCTCTTCGTTTCCAGGTATACTGCAATGTGATGGGATCCACTGTATTACAACTTTTTTGGATTTCTGGCATAGACCATGGAGTGCTGCTCTTAGGTCAGTTAGTTCTGTGCTGTTATTGCTCTTGAGTATTGAGACAGCTGACTTTGCATCTGTGAAGATAGCTATTTGCTTCTCTTTATTTTCCTCCATCAGGAGCATTTCTGCTGCAGTTTTCAAAGCCTCTACCTCCGCTTTGAAGTTACTTGAAAATTTTCCAGTTGCCATTGAATGTGTTTTTTTCACTCCATTTTTTAAATTTAGGAGAATTCCTCCTCCTCCATTCTCTATTGAATTTTTGGCTGATCCATCTGTATATGCATGGGTCCAATTCCTGCTTGGGTAATGTTCTTTTATGTAGTTTAGGGTTATTTCTCTTCTTTCGGTTTCATGCTGAGTGTTCTTTTTCTCAATACCAGGAATGTTTTCTATCATCTCAGGCAGTTGCTGCTGTCTCCAAGCTGGGAAGTTGTGTGCATTGTGTATGGGCTTGACTGTTGATATGTTAAGTATAGGATCTGCCCTAATCCTTCGTTTTGCAGTTTCTACAAAGTTGCTACGCTTCAGTCTTCCCTTTCCAAAACCATTAAATCTGTTGTACATAGGGTGGTCTGTCAATCTTCTAAATTTTTCTGCTTGTTGCTGGGCTCTGCTATCTCTTCTATCCTGCATTGGTTGTAAACAAGTGATCTTTTCTAGTTCATTAATAGGCGTTGTCTTCAGGCTTCCAGTTATGATTCGCATTCCTTGGTTTTGGACTCTACTTATTTTGTTAAAGTTTGACTTAGCTGCTGTTGCCCAAGCTGCAATGCCATATTCCAGTACTGGCCTCACCCGTCCAGTATATAACTTCTTGAGAACTTTCTCATCTGCTCCCCACGTTGTACCAGCAAGCTTTTTCATGATTGCCATTCTCTGCCTTGCTCTTGTTCGATTTTTCTCAACCTGTGTCTTCCATGTCAGGCGACGATCAAAGGTGACTCCTAGATAGTTTGGATTTTCTTCATGGCGCAATATTTTTCCATTCAATACCAGCTTAGGTTGCTGAGTTTTATTTGAGAGGGAGAACACTGTGCATGTTGTTTTCTCCTCACTTATCTTCACTAGCCATGATTTTGACCAGTCCTCTAGCGCTAATAAGGCTTGCTGTATTCTGCTGTTAGCTGTACTAATATATTCTTCAGATGTCCATATGGCTAGGTCATCTGCAAAGGAGGATGTGTGTACTCTGGCTGGAAAATTTTCTGTGATGTCATTTATATATGCTAGGAATAATGTTGGTGAAAGAACTCCTCCTTGGGGGACACCTTGCTCCAGCAGCATCATTTTGCTTGTTTGTCCTTGTACTTTTGTCCTGGCAGTTCTGTTCTCAAGGTAGTGGCTGATCCATTTATACATTTTTCCACAAACATGCATGTTTTGCAGTTTTACTTTCAGTCCTTCCTTCCATACTTTATCAAATGCTTTTTCTAAATCTATCCAGACTGCTAGTGTGTGCTTTTTCTCTTGGAAGGCATCCTCTATTTCCTGAGCTATATAGGTTATTTGATCTTCAGTGGATCTGTATTTTCTGAATCCTGCTTGGTGTGGTGTTAAGAGTTTGTTTTCTTCCAGATGCCATGTTAGCCTGCCATTGATAATGCGTTCCATTAATTTTCCTACACAGCTCAGTAGACTGATAGGTCGATAGCCATTTGGTTCTTCCAGGTCTTTTCCTTTCTTTGGGACTGGTATTAGTATAGCTTCCTTCCATGCCTGTGGGACTATTCCTCTCTTCCAGCTGTTATTTAGGACTGCTAGTAGTTTCTTCTTTGCCTTGGTGCCTAGTCCTATTAGCATTTCATTTGTGATTCCATCCTTTCCTGGTGATTTCTTCTTTTTTAGGGTATTCATTGCCTGTTCCATTTCTTCCATTGTTAGATTTGCCATCATATATTCTGCTGCTGTCTCTGTATTTCTATGATGTGTCTGTTTGTCTTTGATTGCTTTCTTCTGTTCGGTTGTAATATCAATGTGGTTTGCATTTGCATAGTGTTCCATTAGTGCATTTGCAGCCTTTTTGCCTGTAAGCAAGGCATTTCCTTGTTTAATTGTTATTTGTTTGTTTCTAGGTCCTTCATTGTTCATGGCTTTCACTAGTTTCCATAGTTTGTTTCCATCCCTGTCAAAATTCAGGTTTTCTGTTTTTTCCCTCCAACAATCTCTTGTTGTTTGATTTACTGTTCTTTTATATTTTGCTGAGATGGCTTTGAGAGAGATGTTTGCTTCAATTGTTTGTTCTCTCTCTGCTGTCTTCCTGGCATCTTCAACTTTGTCCTCCAAACTTTGTAGTTCTTCAGTCCAGTATGGTTTGTAATTTTTCCTCGCTCCTCTTGGAATGGACTCAGTGGCTGCCTGTATTATCGCTCTGTTTAGACTTTCCACCATTTGCTTTATGTTGCCATATCGTGTATTTATGTTTTCACAATATTTGTCTGTTAGTATGGCAAATCTGTCCCAATCTGCTCGTTTGTAATTCCAGCGGGGCAAGGGCTTTTGCTCCTGTGGAACATACTCCATATTCATTTCAAGCTTGATTGGTCTGTGGTCACTACCTGCTAATTGGTCCAGCACATGGCGATCGATTTTGTGGAGGATGTCTCCTGTGCAGAAAGCTAAGTCTGGAGTAGAAGTGGTAAGCCATCTTCTGGAGTAGAAGCTCGGTGTGTCATCCGCTTTGTTGAGTAGATGGAGATTTGAGTCTATTTCCCAGTCCTCCAATTCATCTCCTCTTTTGTCAGTATCTGGGTATCCCCATCTTTCTGAACGGCTATTAAAGTCTCCGACAATAATGCAGTTTGTGTCAGTTATTTTCATGTTTGAGAGTGTAAGGTCCTTATCTGCTGGGCTATACAGATTGTAGATTCTTATTTTCACGTCCTTTATCATTATGTCAACACCTATAATTTCCGTTTGGTTGTCAGAGATCACAGATACTTCGCTGCAAGGTATTGTATTTCGTGTAAGTATTAGAACTCCTCCTTTGTGTCCTTCGCGGTCGAAACGTGTGGCCTGATATCCTCTGACTGAGAATTTGTGATTGGCGTTGAGGTGTGTCTCTTGAATGCATGCCACATCTATTCTATCTTTATGAAGACGATGTGTTAGGGAGTCTTTCTTCTTGTAAACTCCTTCGGCATTCCACTGTAGTATGTTGAGTGTCCGGGGTATTTGGTCAATAGCTCTTAACCTACTCCTCTGTGCCTTGACTCCACAGCACAGGGGAAGGTGACCACCAGTAGTCATGGGTGGACCCCCTCGAGGCAGGGGGCCCGGCACTATCACCGCCTGATGGGACTTCACGGGATTAGCACCATATCGATTAATTTTGATTTGTGACATCATGAATTAAGTTACGTTGCACTGCTTTGTCAAGCCTGTGGCTCAGTACATCCGATTTCGACAAGCATGTATTTGGGGTGCTTTCCCTAGCCTTTGACTGTCCCCAGTCTACCTACAAGGCAGCAGGTTTGTGTGTCTCTTCGTCTGGTCCCTCTCCCTTGACCTGTCCGACATGGGTGGCCCTACCAGTAGCTGTGCTACCGTCGGCATAGCTCTTGGGGTCATTGGGACGCACAAGCCCCTCTACCTCGTCACGGTGGACACACAGCAGAGGGGATTCATATTTATCACAAGCTGTTCACGGGAAATAAATATTGATGTAACAGACATGTCAGCCGGCTTCTAGTCGTCGATGATTGTTTTGGCAAATTGCTTCCGGATTCTGTTCATTTGGTTCTACCTTGACAACGAGTTGCAGATGTTTATTATTACATGTAATTTGCCATTTGGCAGTGGGCACATTTAAAAAAAAATTGACTTGGGCTTCCAGGCCAACCCAGTGTAAAATTGTCTTGGGCTTCCAGGCCAACCAAGTGTAAAATTGACTTGGGCTTCCAGGCCAACCCAGTGTAAAATTGACTTGGGCTTCTAGGCCAACCCAATGTAAAATTGACTTGGGCTTCTAGGCCAACCCAGTTTAAAATTGACTTGGGCTTCCAGGCCAACCCAGTGTAAAATTGTCTTGGGCTTCCAGGCCAACCAAGTGTAAAATTGACTTGGGCTTCCAGGCCAACCCAGTGTAAAATTGACTTGGGCTTCTAGGCCAACCCAATGTAAAATTGACTTGGGCTTCTAGGCCAACCCAGTTTAAAATTGACTTGGGCTTCCAGACCAACCCAGTGTAAAATTGACTTGGGCTTCCAGGCCAACCCAGTGTAAAATTGACTTGGGCTTCCAGGCCAACCCAGTGTAAAATTGACTTGGGCTTCCAGGCCAACCCAGTGTAAAATTGATTTGGGCTTCCAGGCCAACTCAGTGTAAAATTGACTTGGCTTCCAGGCCAACCCAGTGTAAAATTGACTTGGGCTTCCAGGCCAACCCAATGTAAAATTGATTTGGGCTTCCAGGCCAACCCAGTGTAAAATTGACTTGGGCTTCCAGGCCAACCCAGTGTAAAATTGACTTGGGCTTCCAGGCCAACCCAATGTAAAATTGATTTGGGCTTCCAGGCCAACCCAGTGTAAAATTGACTTGGGCTTCCAGGCCAACCCAGTGTAAAATTGACACAGGCTTCCAGGCCAACCCAGTGTAAAAATTGGTACCACTAAATGTTCTGGGAAGTAAAGGTGGCAGATGAGTGCCAGCTGGTCTGCAGAAATATAGGGCTAGCACCATATGGCCAATAAGCAGCAAAATGTGTAACTATGTTTTACTTGAACAGATCTCCCAATTATAACCCATGAGCAGTGAGCAGGATACTATTGGTAACAATAGAATTCAATACAGTACAATACAGTTCAGTACAGTATAATACAATACAATACTGTTCTTTGTTTGCTCAAGTTGCTATTTAGTAGAAGCTATTGTATGATAATAATGAGAGATAGCTTTAGTTATTTTGTTTTTAACAAGAACATTTTAAGAGGCTGAAGTATCAGTTTGTGTTTGGGAAGAATCCATCAGTGTATTTTTTGTGGTTGTTTTTTTTTGTTTTTATAATTCCAGAATGATGGAATTAATACATTTAAATTCTCTTCTTCTTCTTCTTCTTCTTCTTCTTCTTCTTCTTCTTCTTCTTCTTCTTCTTCTTCTTCTTCTTCTTCTTCTTCTTCTTCTTCTTCTTCTTCTTCAGCATTCCAAGCCATTGAGGTTCTTTGCTGCAGATACAAGCCGTCTCCATTCGTCTCTCTGGTTGACCTTCTCTTGCCAGTCGCTGATTCCAGATAGTGGAAAAGAAGAAGCAACAAAGATATTTATGATCTGTTTAAGTCCCCGCTAATCGCTGGTATCATGAAGGCTAATAGACTGCAATGGCTGGGGCATATAGAAAGAATGGAAGATAATAGGGAAACAAAAACTCGCTTACACTCAAGAAATAAATGACTGTAGACCCCGAGGTAGACCAAGACGGTGGAGAGATAATATACATACAGACCTACAATACATTTAAATACCCAGGGAAAATCATAACATGGATTGATTGATTGATTGATTGATTTAGGAACCGACATCACAGCATTCGGGGCATTCCCATAAGCGCTCTATCCCCATCCTCAGCAGATAGCGAAGAGTTCCAACACTAATAGTACCAGTAGCAATCTGATTATATGTCCATCTCGCCTTTCCTCTGAGCGTCGATCGTCTGCCAGATCCCCTCGTCACCCCTCGCTGTCGCATTCTTGCCAGACCATGGTGATCCATTTGCTCCTCCGAGGTGTACACGTGCTCCCACAAGGCCGCAACCACGTCTTCCTTATCATGCATCAATACTCCACCAAGTTTTGCAGAGCCAGCCAATCTGTCCGCCTGTTCATTCCCCAGCACACCAGCATGCCCCGGAGAAAAGATCCAGACGATGCTTGTCACCCGTGACTTCCGAAGCGAAGCAAGCCACTCTGCACGAAGCTTGCCTGTCCTCACCCTACTCAGCATGCTTTCTGAGTCAGTTACAATCACGATGTGTGTGTGTATCGTATTCTCCATCCAGCGGAAAGCTGCACTGACCGCCTCCACCTCCATTCTTAAGCTAGATGTTGTGGTATCATATGCCAGGCTCTCCTGCACCAAACGGCGACCATTAGCTTTTGCTAAGAACCCCCAGGCACTTCTCCTGCTTCTCAACACCGAACCATCTGTGTATATAATCACATCACCCGGGCGAGCATTATCCTGAATTAGTTGCTGGATTTCCACTTCCGTGGCCCCTGCTGGCCACTCCCTGCACTCCCGGCTCAATGTGATTATAACTTTGCACAAGTCTGACTGCTCCGCTGGCACTCTGACCCACTCCTCTCCTCGCCTAATGTTCTCCAAGATGCACACCTGTCTGATCGTATCCTCCGCCTGAGCCATCCATGATTTCCCTCTTATCAGTCGCTGACCCTTAACTACGTCCAGCGCCTCATGCAACGGGTGATCTGTGTCAGCAACTACTCTGAGGTATGCCTTCGCCTGCATCACCTTGAGCCTACCAGCAACAGTCGGCAAACCTAAGGATGTAACGCATACACACGACTGGGGTGTCTCTGGTGCATCCCAGAATGACCCGCATAGCTTCGTTCTGTATGCGCTCTAATTTCACTGACACTTTGAGACAGTGAGCAGTCCTAGTCCATAATCAATCACTGAGAGAATCAAGTGCTGATATAGTGTGAAAAGCTGTCTCTGCTCTGTGTCCATTGCAGCCATAGTTTTAAGTGCATTGAGTCTTTTTTGAGATCTTGTCACAACCGACTCCACATGGTCCTTGAAGGACAGGCTTCTGTCAAATGTGATTCCCAGATACTTCAGTTTGTTCACTCTGTTGACGCTTCTACCATCTATCGTGAGGCTTGGGACATCAGTTCTCACAATCCTGTTGTCCAGAGAGGACCACAAAACAGCTGCCTTTTCCGGGTGGATGACAGCACTCATTTCAGTGCAACTGTCAATCACTTTGTCTACTGTCGCTTGTAGCTCATAACATCATAACATCAGATGGAATATGTGTAACAGAGATTAAGAACAGAATTTTTTTTTTTTTAAATGTTGCATATCCCTTACAGGACATTGCAGTCAACACCAGCATTTTTCAGCTGCTGTTGATGTGCTAGGCAAGTTTTACGTTCAGTAGTTTGCCATTGCTTTCTGAACGACCGGCTCCCATACCAACACGTTATAACACAATGCAACACGGTCTGAAGAGCAGAATAGGTCAAGCAAAAGCTGCATTCCAGAAAATGAAAAGTATCTAATGCAATAAGTCACTTTCATTAAATATCAGAAAGAGAGTATTGAAATATTATGTAGAACCAGTTTTGCTGTGTGGCAATAAATGGAACGTGGATGAACAGTTTAGGAAGATCTTGGTAGAAACAGAGACTAATGAAATTAGAACATTATATCATCACCATCATGTGCCGTGCTGAGAAGCTATCTCACACGATCACCAGAGTCGTGGATCAGCTCTGTTCTTGTCTCGACCATATCATGTGGCCAAGTCATTCAGATATTTACTTCTCTGCCTTCCCCTTGTTCTTTTCTCCTCAATCTTGCCATTATATACAACTATAGTAAAGAGATAAACTGCATTATTTGGTTACATAATGAAAGTAGAGCATTGGACAACATTGCGACTACTGGAAAGATCGGTGGTAGCAGAGGAAGAATCTTGAGTTAAGTTGAGCTAAGAACCGACTTCACTGCACTCAGGACATTCGTATACATGCTCAGTCTCCTCATTCAACAGCCAGCGAAGAGTCATACTACTATTCGTTCATTCCTACTGCTATCTGATTGAAAGTTCTTCTTGTCTTCCCTCTCGGTTTTGAGATTCTTCCAGAACCCCTGCCGATCCCCCGCAATCTCATTCTTTCCACTTACTGGTTCTCAATCTGTTCCCCCGCCTTCTCCGTCTATTCCCATAGGCGCTCAACCACTTCTCCCTTGTCTATAGGTAATCTATCACCAAAAGGTGCCTGCCAGCCTATTAGCCTGTTGATTCCCCCGCAGGGTGGACTGAGTTGGTGGCATGGAGGAATATCATCAGCATAGTTGATCCAGAACTCCTAGGACTGCTCATCTCATCCCATCTCATCTCATCTCATCCCTCTTGTACCTTGTAGTGTCGAATTGAAGCATAAACAGCGGGAGAGTGTCCATTTATGGTCTTCATATATTGTGATTCCCGTGGATTCTGTTATTCCCTCGTCCATCGTTTACATGGTTTCGTTTGGTCTGTACATCATTTCTTGTTGTATACTGTTAGTAGGTTGCCTTGTTATATGGCAAGCAAAATTTAACTTGCTGTTTTCTGACGAAATCTAGCGCTGCTATAACCACCTCTTTAGTCCTGATTTAATGTCTGATTTTCTCTCTTCTTGATACATTGAGTATTCTTCTCAGGAACCTCATTTCCTTTGTAATTTTTCTTTTCTCTTGTTCAAGGACTGGGACCTCTGAAATTGCATGAATTCCCACACCAGCTGGCAGGGCGTATGATGATGATGATTGAAGTTTGCTACTCTCCTGCCAAGCAAACTACCATTTGTTTAGCAGGCAGCTGTTGTGTAAATAGTTTTAGCTTAATTCATTCAGTATGAAACAACTTCTAAGTTGGTTTTTTTGCATTCATTCACTTTGAACTGGAGTGAAGTATACACAGGTGCTGCTACTACTACCAGTAATTGCCACTGGGTTGATGTTTGTGTGTGAAATAGCTTTCCCTATTGTCAGTGTCCCTTGTCATTAGATGAATTCACTCTGACTTCGGAAGTACTAGTAATTTACGTCCACAAGTCAAGGGCAAGAAGTCATAATTTTAGTCCAGCTGACTGGTGTAGGGGTTGAACTATATACCATGGCGTCAGCGGACCATAAGTTTAGGAGCTGTTGCGTTTATTTATTTGGCCATGCTGACTCGCTTCACTTGTGTTAATTTATCTCCTATCCTCTTGTGTTAATTATCTCCCATCCTCTTGTTTAAATGTAAATTTAACTTCTATCACCAAGTGTTAATATAACTACTCCTGTCTCTAAATGCTAATTTAATTCTTTCTGCCAAGTGTTATTATTTTAATCCCTTCATTTCAAACATTTATTACTTGAGCATCTGTTGCCTTTGCCTCTGTGTTACTGGGGCCCTTAAGCTTAGGAACAGCAAATAATAGTCAAACTGTAACCTACCTAGCATGCCCATAAAGGCGACTAAGGAAGGTTGGTCTTAGGGCTGGCTACCCAACCTCAAAGAAAACATTAACTGCCAAATCCAGCCAACCACGAACAAGTCTAAACATAGTATTACTTGGCTTGGGTTGTTTAATTCCCAGTTTGAGATCCAAGTTCACAAGATGATGAAAGGAAATATCAACTACCTTGTAAAGAAAAAGTCCAAGCAAAAGCTGACTAGAACAGAAAGTGTTGATTTGTATAGAAGTCACAGCAACAGTTGACTAGAACAGGAAGTGATTTGTATAGAAGAAGTCACAGCAACAGCTGACTAGAACAGGAAGTGTTGATTTGTATAGAAGAAGTCACAGCAACAGCTGACTAGAACAGGAAGTGTTGATTTGTATAGAAGAAGTCACAGCAACAGCTGACTAGAACAGGAAGTGTTTATTTGTATAGAAGAAGTCACAGCAACAGCTGACTAGAACAGAAAGTGTTGATTTGTATAGAAGAAGTCACAGCAACAGCTGACTAGAACAGGAAGTGTTGATTTGTATAGAAGAAGTCACAGCAACAGCTGACTAGAACAGGAAGTGTTGATTTGTATAGAAGAAGTCACAGCAACAGCTGACTAGAACAGAAAGTGTTGATTTGTATAGAAGAAGTCACAGCAACAGCTGACTAGAACAGAAAGTGTTGATTTGTCTACAACAGCTGACTAGAACAGAAAGTGTTGATTTGTCTACAACAGCTGACTAGAACAGAAAGTGTTGATTTGTATAGAAGAAGTCACAGCAACAGCTAACTAGAACAGGAAGTGTTGATTTGTCTACAACAGCTGACTAGAACAGAAAGTGTTGATTTGTCTACAACAGCTGGCTAGAACAGAAAGTGTTGATTTGTCTACAACAGCTGACTAGAACAGAAAGTGTTGATTTGTCTACAACAGCTGACTAGAACAGAAAGTGTTGATTTGTCTACAACAGCTGACTAGAACAGAAAGTGTTGATTTGTATAGAAGAAGTCACAGCAACAGCTGACTAGAACAGGAAGTGTTGATTTGTATAGAAGAAGTCACAGCAACAGCTGACTAGAACAGAAAGTGTTGATTTGTATAGAAGAAGTCACAGCAACAGCTGACTAGAACAGGAAGTGTTGATTTGTATAGAAGAAGTCACAGCAACAGCTGACTAGAACAGAACGTGTTGATTTGTATAGAAGAAGTCACAGCAACAGTTGACTAGAACAGGAAGTGTTGATTTGTATAGAAGAAGTCACAGCAACAGTTGACTAGAACAGGAAGTGTTGATTTGTCTACAACAGCTGACTAGAACAGAAAGTGTTGATTTGTATAGATGAAGTCACAGCAACAACTGACTAGAACAGGAAGTGTTGATTTGTATAGAAGAAGTCACAGCAACAGTTGACTTGAACAGGAAGTGTTGATTTGTATAGAAGAAGTCACAGCAACAGTTGACTAGAACAGGAAGTGTTGATTTGTATAGAAGAAGTCACAGCAACAGCTGACTAGAACAGGAAGTGTTGATTTGTATAGAAGAAGTCACAGCAACAGCTGACTAGAACAGAAAGTGTTGATTTGTATAGAAGAAGTCACGCAACAGCTGACTAGAAACAGGAAGTGTTGATTTGTATAGAAGAAGTCACAGCACAAGCTGACTAGAACAGGAAAGTGTTGATTTGTATAGAAGAAGTCACAGCAACAGCTGACTAGAACAGAAAGTGTTGATTTGTATAGAAGAAGTCACAGCAACAGCTGACTAGAACAGAAAGTGTTGATTTGTATAGAAGAAGTCACAGCAACAGCTGACTAGAACAGAAAGTGTTGATTTGTCTACAACAGCTGACTAGAACAGAAAGTGTTGATTTGTCTACAACAGCTGACTAGAACAGAAAGTGTTGATTTGTATAGAAGAAGTCACAGCAACAGCTGACTAGAAAGAAAGTGTTGATTTGTATAGAAGAAGTAACAGCAACAGAAAGTGTTGATTTGTATAGAAGAAGTAACAGCAACAGCTGACTAGAACAGAAAGTGTTGATTTGTCTACAACAGCTGATAAGAACAGAAAGTGTTGATTTGTCTACAACAGCTGACTAGAACAGAAAGTGTTGATTTGTCTACAACAGCTGATTAGAACAGAAAGTGTTGATTTGTATAGAAGAAGTCACAGCAACAGCTGACTAGAACAGAAAGTGTTGATTTGTCTACAACAGCTGACTAGAACAGAAAGTGTTGATTTGTATAGAAGAAGTCACAGCAACAGCTGACTAGAACAGGAAGTGTTGATTTGTATAGAAGAAGTCACAGCAACAGCTGACTAGAACAGGAAGTGTTGATTTGTATAGAAGAAGTCACAGCAACAGCTGACTAGAACAGGAAGTGTTGATTTGTATAGAAGAAGTCACAGCAACAGCTGATTAGAACAGAAAGTGTTGATTTATCTACAACAGCTGACTAGAACAGAAAGTGTTGATTTGTATAGAAGAAGTCACAGCAACAGCTGACTACAACAGAAAGTGTTGATTTGTCTACAACAGCTGACTAGAACAGAAAGTGTTGATTTGTCTACAACAGCTGACTAGAACAGAAAGTGTTGATTTGTTTAGAAGAAGTCACAGCAACAGCTGACTAGAACAGGAAGTGTTGATTTGTATAGAAGAAGTCACAGCAACAGCTGACTAGAACAGAAAGTGTTGATTTGTATAGAAGAAGTCACAGCAACAGCTGACTAGAACAGAAAGTGTTGATTTGTCTACAACAGCTGACTAGAACAGAAAGTGTTGATTTGTATAGAAGAAGTCACAGCAACAGCTGACTAGAACAGGAAGTGTTGATTTGTATAGAAGAAGTCACAGCAACAGCTGACTAGAACAGAAAGTGTTGATTTGTATAGAAGAAGTCACAGCAACAGCTGACTAGAACAGAAAGTGTTGATTTGTCTACAACAGCTGACTAGAACAGAACGTGTTGATTTGTCTACAACAGCTGACTAGAACAGCAAGTGTTGATTTGTCTACAACAGCTGACTAGAACAGAAAGTGTTGATTTGTCTACAACAGCTGACTAGAACAGAAAGTGTTGATTTGTATAGAAGAAGTCACAGCAACAGCTGACTAGAACAGAAAGTGTTGATTTGTCTACAACAGCTGACTAGAACAGAAAGTGTTGATTTGTCTACAACAGCTGACTAGAACAGAAAGTGTTGATTTATCTACAACAGATGACTAGAACAGAAAGTGTTGATTTGTTTAGAAAACTATGGACCTAGCATGATATGCTCATGTACCATAAGGTGTGCAAAGGGGTCCTTTACTTTTTTATGATCTTTGTACAGCTTATGATCTTTGTACAGCTTATAATCTTTGTACAGCTTATGATCTTTGTACTGCTTATGATCTTTGTACAGTGTATGATCTTTGCACAGCTTATGATCTTTGCACTGCTTATGATCTTTGTACTGCTTATGATCTTTGTACAGCTTATGATCTTTGTACTGCTTATGATCTTTGTACAGCTTATGATCTTTGTCCAGCTTATGATCTTTGTACAGCATATAATCTTTGTACAGTGTATTATCTTTGTGGAGCATATGATCGTTGTCCAGCTTATGATCTTTGTATAGCTTATGATCTTTGTCCAGCTTATGATCTTTGTACAGCATATGATCTTTGTACAGCATATGATCTTTGTACAGTGTATGATCTTTGTATAGCATATGATCTTTGTACAGTGTATGATCTTTGTACAGCATATGATCTTTGTACAGCATATGATCTTTGTCCAGCTTATGATCTTTGTACAGCATATGATCTTTGTACAGCATATGATCTTTGTCCAGCTTATGATCTTTGTACAGCGTATGATCTTTGTACAGCTTATGATCCTTTTCCAGCTTATGATCCTTGTACAGCTTATGATCTTTATACAGCATATGATGTTTGTCCCGCTTATGATCTTTGTACAGTGTATGATCTTTGTACAGCTTATGATCTTTGTAGTTCAGAAAGCAATGGCAACTACTGAACCTAAACTTCCCAAGAAATCACAAACAGCCAAAAATGCTGTGATTGACTGACGTCCTGTAATGGATATGCCACTCACTTTTTTGTACAGCTTAATCCTGGTTTACAGGACGTTTGCAACTTATGTAGTTGTAAAGGTGAAGCGATACTAGTGTAGTAGCCGGTCTCCATGGCGATGGTGTTGGGACACGATTTGTATTGCTGCTTACTCACGTTTGAAACACAGCGGTAGCTGATTTGGCAGCAGACCATGTCACGCTGGTTTCAACGTGTTGGTATGGGAGCCGGTCGTTCAGAAAGCAATGGCAAACTACTGAACATAACTTGCCAAGACATCAACGGCAGTAAAATGCTGGTGTTGACTGCAACGTCCTATAAAGCAGTGCTTCCCAAAGTGGTGGTCCGCGGATCTGTGCCTGTCAGTGAGCCCTTCTTTGCCGGTCTGCAACGTGAGTTGAAAAAAGTTAAGTATTTTCTCCTTTGAGAATTGTTTAGAACTTTTTAAAAACATTGTCCTTTCCTCAAAACATGATATCCGCACCGTTTTTATGGTGATTTAATTTTAAAATAAATTGAGCCTGCAGTGTAACAGTGAGGGAATTTAGGTTAGGAGTAAAGAGTTAAGGAATGCTGCGCATTCCTTGACTAGGGGGAAAACCATAGTGAACGTGTGTGCACGAATGAAGAAGGGGTATCTAGGTAAACACACACGTCACTTGGGGGCCAGCGAGAAGAGATGTCAACACCAAGAAGGGAGTCTCCATCATATGTGCTGAGACAGAATGATTCATCAATAAAATACCTTTCTAACAACGCGAAGACTGACTTGTGTGGTGCTATACGATCACGTTCATAACCTGTGTGTAGCTCTGTAACACAGGTTGATTTGGTGCCGTGACCAGGATCAAACATGGGAGGTCGTGGAGAGAGAGTACCGCCATAAGAAAATGGTTATGTCTGGCGTGTCTGGAGAGGTAATTATGGTGAAACTCAACAGATGAAAGCCGACTGTTGGTAGCTGTTCTGGATTTTCACTAGATTCCTGATTAATTTCAAGGTCAGCGCTAAAGAAAAGGTTTGATTGATACTTATATTTTTTTGAAAGACTGATGTTTTTACGTAATTATGAAATTAACTGGAGAATTGGTCAACGCAAAATGCTATATTGAGATCAAGTAATGCCGTTCTGCATCAAAAATCAGTACAAATTATGAGTTTTAACCCGGGGGACTGTTGAAGGTGAACTCAAGGTTATGGTACAAATTCCATAATTATGAAATCAAGGTCTGCAATACTTTATACAGTCACTTCAAGTAAAAGAAGGCATAAATGAAACTTGTCTCAACTCGGGGTTTGAATAAAGTAATTTTAAACTGACCATGGCGAGAGTCCCACATGAAAATAAGAGACTGGATAGCGTCAGCTTTAAGTCCAATTGTTGTTGACTGGATTACGTTTGCGATGAAATATATATATGAAAATCACAGATTGCTGCTGGAAAGTGAGTTTTTTTTGCTGAAGTCGTGAGCAATTGTCGCTTGCGTGAAGGTGACCTTACTGGAAGGGAATCTACAGTAATCGAGCAAGTAATCAAAGTCTTGTTTGCGAGCCTGATATCGAGCGTGGTCAACGTCAGGAAATAATTAGAAAGATCTGAATTCGACTTCGATTAAATTATGAAGGAAAGAAATCCAGAGGCTCTTCGTTGTTCTGATCATTTTAACGAGCTTGATTAGAGTCCTTGTTTATGTGGTGTAGGTAATTCTGAATCAGGAGATCATTTAAATTCTTGTGTCAGAATTCAGGGTTGAAACAGGAATATTTCTTCGTCAGGATCTTCGATTGGAGGATTTAGTTAAGATAATTAGATAATATTAGAGTAATTAACAGATTATGTATTGTTGCTGGGTTTGAAATCAATATTGTTGAAATATTTGTATATTGCTTGATAATTATAAATTTTAGGATGGAATCCCAAGATTTTTCACAGGTACTCACTGGAGTTGGCGGGGCAATATCAAGGTTGGATGCGGTGTTAAGACAACAGAATATAAGCACTGATGTTGAAAGATTTAGTGGTCAAGCAAATCAGTTTAAAAAATGGATTATTTCTATTGAAAAACATGCATATTTAGTAAATGCTACAGATGGAGAGAAAAAGAACTTGGCATACAGAACAAGTACAAGTCCAGTTTCTGACCATATTAGAAGAAAGTTAGAAGCAGCAGGAGGTGAAACCTGGGAAGAATTTAAAGATGATCTCGCAAGAAAATATGCTGAAATTACTGATCCACAACACGCATTCTCAGTATTGCGACAGACTAGACAAAACAGCACAGAAAGTGTTCAGCTATACAGTGACAGGTTAATCAACTTAGCTGAAGAGTCATTTTTAGGACAGAATGTACGAGCAGAAGAAGTGGAACGGATGTTGGTAGGGATTTTTGTTGATGGGATTAGGTCAGATGGATTGAAATTTAAATTATTAAGAGAGAATCCTGCAAGATTGTCACAAGCGGTAGATATCGCTATACAAGAGGAAAGCTTGAGGAGGAGGTTTAGGCTAAGGGTAGGACGAGAGTTAGGTAGTAGTTCGGAAGATAGAATTGAAGAACCTATGGAAATAGGACAGTATAGACATGGATGGAGAGGAAGACGAGGAGAAATACAGATGGTGCAAAGAAACGAGAATGTATATAATCAAGATAGAAGAGGACAAGTGAGAAATACTGTAAGAAACATGGAAGGTAACACAAATAACTCGAATGTGGTTTGTTGGGGATGTCACCAACGTGGGCACATTTTTCGCTTTTGTGGTAACAGAAGTGGCCCATCGAATACGCAAAATAGTAGAGGTGTTCAGACGAGTGTACAGAATAGAATGGCAAATGGTAGACCAGCAAATTGGAATTCTGGAGAAATACAGAGAAATTTTAGAAGGTCAAGAAATCAGGGAAATTGGCATCCCGCTTACTGAATAGGATCGGCAGTAGGAGGGAAGATAGTAAGATCCAAAAAGGGCATCAATATATTAAAAACTCAAAGGATGAGTATAATAGAACATTTAGAAATAAAAAACAAGCCGAGGTAAAACAATTGTCATTAAATATGGTAGATCCTAGCTCATGTATAGTACAGATAGGAAAATATAAAGTTAGAACATTAGTTGATTCGGGAGCACAAGTTAGCGTGATTAAAGAAGCATTTTTATATCGAATGTTAAAAAATTGTAAAATATTTAGAATTCAGGAGAATCTTCATTCGGTAACGGGACAAAAATTAGAAGTGTTAGGACAAACGATGATAAATTTGAAATTAGGAGGGATAAATGTTAGGCATATGTTCCATGTGGTTAAAGATTTAAATAGAAATATGATATTGGGACGAGATTTTTTATTGAAAAATGGGGTGAGACTTTTATTTGATTTGCATAAATTAAAATTCCAAGATGTTTACGTAGATCTAGAAGAAGATATGCATGTGTCGACACTAGTTAGAGTCAAAACAACCATGAATTTAAAACCACAGTCAGTTAATTTGATACAAGCAAGACTGAAGAGAAATCCGTATTATGTAGCAGGAAACATAGTCAGAATCACAGAATTGCAAAATGAAATAATTGATGAGCCAGGTTTAGAAGTTCCGGATGGAATAATAGAATTAGATAAAAGTTTAACATTTCCAGTAATGGTTATTAATAACACAGGTAGAGAAATTAAATTATACAGAGGATGTGTAATAGCTAAGCTAGAACATGACAGCGTTAGTGACATATTGGCAACAGATAGAGTAAATATGGTAGGAATAAGTTATTCAGAAACCTCTAATGAAAGAAGTAATAATAGACGCGGATACAGAAGAAAAGGGAACGTAAGAATGGATGAATTGATCCATCCATCTAGAAGAAATACAGCACAAATACATTCACTAGACAAAGTAACAAGAGAAAAAGAATTGTTAGCACAATTAAAAACTTCGCCAGAAAATAAGGAAGTGTTAGAACAACTTATAAAGCAAAATCAAGATGTGTTTGCGATAAATGATTTAGAATGGGTAAGACACAAACAGTTACGATGCAAATAGACACGGGAGATCATCCACCAATTAGTTTAAAACCATACAGAACTCCGTTAAGAAATAGAGAAGTCGTAGAAAAGGCAATAGAAGATATGTTGAAAGCAGGCATAATAACAAGATCAAAACCAGAATGGTCATCTCCGGTGGTAATAGTGGCCAAATCTGATGGTTCGAACAGGTTCTGTTGTGACTACAGGGCGTTAAATAAAATTACTAAGAATGTAGCGTACCCACTGCCAGTAATTGATGATATTTTGGGGCTGCTTAATGGTTCTACATATTTCACAACACTAGACGCTAGGTCAGGATTTTGGTGTATACCGATGTCGAAGGATGCTCAAAATAAAAGTGCCTTTTGTACTCATATGGGTTCGTACGAATTTTTACGTATGCCATTCGGTCTCAAAAATGCACCGTCTCACTATATGTTTTTAATGAATGAAGTACTAGACGGTATGCAAAGTTTTGCCCTGGCATATATTGATGACGTATTGATTTTTACAAAAGGAGATGTAGAGAATCATTTAAAACATGTTAGACTAGTTTTTGACAGATTAAGAAGGCATGACGTTAAATTAAAGCTTAGTAAGTGCCAGTTTTTAAAGACAGAAACAAAATATTTAGGCTATATAATAAATAGGGAAGGTATTAAACCAGACATGGAAAAGATAAAAGTTATTAAAGACTTACCTCCTCCCACTAACGTTAAGGAAGTGAGAGCTTTTATAGGAACGTGTGCATATTATCGGCGGTTTGTACCAGCCTTTTCTAGGATAGCAATACCTATTACGAATTTAACGGGAAAATACGCTAGATTTAAGTGGGATGATGAGTGTCAAAAAGCGTTTGAACTTTTAAAAGATAGCTTAACGGTAGTACCATTATTAACACATCCAGACCTGAATAAACAGCTAATACTATACACAGATGCTTCAGATAACGCAATAGGAGCATGTTTAGTTCAACCATATGAAGGAGAAGAATCTGGAATACCAGGGGTTAAGAATGAAAGACCAATCTATTTCTTGTCTCATAAACTCAGCAAGACTCAAAAGAAATGGCCGATTATTGAGAAAGAAGCATATGCTATACACTACGCTCTTCAAAAATTAAATTATTACTTACATAACGCCAATTTCATTATTAGAACTGACCACATGCCATTAAAGTCGATATTAGAAGCACCAATACAAAATAGGAAAATACAAACGTGGGCATTGAATTTACAAGGGTACAATGCTAAGGTTGAATATGTGTCAGGAAAACATAATACGTGCGCCGATCTTTTGTCTAGAATCCCGTACCCACAGTCATCAGGAAACACGGAAGATGAAGTTGAACCAGAGGTAGACGATCGAAACTGGCAAGTAAATATATTAGATTCTGCCATAATAAATAGGGAAGAATTTGAGAGTTTACCATCAGAACAAGAGTCGGAATCTAGAACAGAAGACCCACACTTAGAACAGTTTGATATGAAAACAGAACAAGAATTAGATCCGAAAGTAGTACAGATAAAAAAGAAATTGAAAGAAACAGGGGAAAATAGTTTTAAAAGAAAGTTTGTAGAGTTACAAGAAGACAATCAATTATATTATATCAGTGAAAAAGGTGAAGGAGTAAGAAAATATATTCCAAAACATTTAGAACAAGAAGTCTTAAAGGCATACCACGATAATAATGGTCATTTTGGACGAGATAAGTTAGTGAAGGCTATTAGCAGTAAATATTATTGGCCGAATTTATTCAAAAGCGTATATGAATATGTTGAAGCATGTGAAAAGTGTAGGTTAAGAAACATGAAGATAATTAAATGTCCTTTACAAGATACCGATATTCCTCAATTTCCAATGCAGAAAGTAAGTTTGGATATTTCAGGTCCTCATCCAAAAACATTATCGGGAAATGTATACTTACTACATATAGTTGATTCATATAGTCTTTGGCCAGAAGTATATCCAATTCCAGACAAGAGTGCTGATTCAGTTATAAATATGCTTTTACAAGAATTTATACCAAGGTTTGGGTGTCCACAAATAATACTTACAGACAATGGGAAAGAGTTTGTAAATAAAAAGTTTGAGAAATTGGTAAAAGATTGGAATATAAAACACATTAGGACTTCATATTACAGACCAACTTCTAACGCTAAAAATGAGAGACAACATAGAACACTATACAATATTCTAGCGAAAAATGTAGAAGAACACGATATGGATTGGGATCTTTATTTGGGGATAGCATTAGCGGCGATACGTACACACGAAAATGAAGGAACAGGTTTCTCACCATTTTACTTAGTACATGGAAGAGAACCGATATTGCCAATTGATAATTTATTAAAACCTAGGAGAAAATATTTGGGGGAAGATTTCAAGAAACAAGGTTGCAAGAGATGCATAAAGCACATGTACGTTTAAGAAATAATATAATTAAGGCTAGAGAAAGACAGAAGAAATACGCAAATAAAAATGCACACTTACAAGAGTTTAACGTAGGTGATAGGGTATATTATAAAAAACATAGAAAAAACTCTAAGTTTGATGCTCATTGGGTCCCGGGATACTATATTTTAGAAAAAAAAGGTCCAGTATCGTATACTATTAAGAATCAAATTTCAGGGCATGTTGCACGTTCACATGTAGAACACTTAAGGCGGGATAATGAAGAAAGGGATGCAGAGAATAATAATAATAATAATTATTGTTCCGAAGAAATATTGTCGGGTGGACAGATTGTCAGACAATCGGTTTATCCAATGCCTATAGAGAATGGAAAACAAGTAAAAACAGCATCTAATACAGCTGAACAAGAAGAAACGATACCAAAAACAGTCATGACAGAGGAAAATAACGTGTATGACGATTATATGAGTGAAGAGTCAGTTAGGGAAAATATTGAACCTCCATTTATGAATACAAGACAGGCAGTAAAAAGAAAGTTGGATAGACAGAAAGAAAAAGAAATTAAGAGGCAAAGGAAACTTAGAGCGAATTCTTCGAGTGAGGAAGAGATGCCACTATTTGAAAATTTGTTGAGACGGCAAGAGAGAAAAATTAGATTGGATGTAGAAAGGAAGAGATTAGCGGATGCTAGTAATGGATATACAGATGGGGAACAAGAGATGGATGAAAAGTCAGAAACGGATGAAGAAGCGGATATGAAAGAAAATAGCTCTCCTCGAGAGGATAGCGACATTGATATAGATATTGCAATTATAGAAAAAAATTTGAGGTTATTAAAGAAATGGAGAAGTGATAGATGAATAGAGTGATACAAGGTTCTGCAGATAGCAGATAGAAGAAGAAGTTGGACACGATATTTTTGTGTTTACAAAGGTACTTGATGGAGTTTTGCTAAAGCGGAAAATTATTATTGGGTACTCAGAATATGGTATTGAAATTTGTATGTGTACATTGATTAATGTGTGGGGATAAATATGATGAGGGGATTGAAATGCTTTGCTCAATTGTTGGGATTTCAATTGTGTTTTATGAAATGTGTAAAATAACTTAACTTAGATGGTTATTTTTTACGATGTTTTGGGTTGATTGAGTTACCTTAAGGGTGTTTAAAATGATTATTACTTTGAAGTTCAGTTAGAAGATGAATTAAAGTAGTGGTTAGTGAAGAGACTCTATATGTAGTATTGGAGGGGTATGTTGTTATTACATGTGGGGTATGCAATGTATATACAAGGTTTATAATAGGAGCTGGGTTGAACAGCGTTTAATGGGAGAATATGGGGGGAATGCCAGGTTGAAATTTGGCATTTAAATAACGGCATATTGGAAGAAGAAGACTGTACTTAACAGTATAATAATGGTTAGGAAGTTTTTTGTTGTTGAAGGAATGGTAAACGGGAAATTGATGATCTGAATAATACAAAGGCTAGCAGTTTTGGATTATCATATTTTTTTGATAATAACAATTATTATTGACGGAAACTGAAGATAAATTTTGAAACTTTATTTTTTGATAAAGTTTTGAGAATGTATGGGAAGAGAAAGGTGATTACTTATTACTTTCTTACTTTTTCCTTACTTTTATTAATTTCAGGTGCGCACCTACACAAATCTAACTAGCTATTTTTTTTCCTGTCTATCCTAAAATACTGAGAGTGTGAGAATGTGAATCAGGGGGGAATAAAGGATAAGGAGAATATCTTCAGTTTTGTCAATCATAATTTAGATGGACGTTTTAAAGTTAAAAGCGGTTCGCTTATGGAGACTTTTGTATTGTGGGGAATTTTATGGAGAGTTTTGTAGAAAGTTTTCTAGAGAACTTTATAACGAGTTTTGTAGAGAGTTTCGATATTATGGTCTCTGGTTAGCAATTGGCTATGAGGAGATAGGAGAATTGACTTAGGAAATATATGGAATTGTTGTTATTGTAGTATAGAGATGTAAAGTTAACTAATTAAAAGTTAGGGTTGAGATTTTTTCAAGGAAAAATTCTCTTTGAAGAAGGGGAGGTATTGTAACAGTGAGGGAATTTAGGTTAGGAGTAAAGAGTTAAGGAATGCTGCGCATTCCTTGACTAGGGGGAAAACCATAGTGAACGTGTGTGCACGAATGAAGAAGGGGTATCTAGGTAAACACACACGTCACTTGGGGGCCAGCGAGAAGAGATGTCAACACCAAGAAGGGAGTCTCCATCATATGTGCTGAGACAGAATGATTCATCAATAAAATACCTTTCTAACAACGCGAAGACTGACTTGTGTGGTGCTATACGATCACGTTCATAACCTGTGTGATTTAATTTTAAAATAAATTGAGCCTGCAGCTGTATAGCCCAAGGAGTATTTATTTTTAATGAGAAGCGAATCATTGGTTCAATGGGAAAGTTAAAATAGTAACCAGTTGAGACCGATACTAAAAGCCGGCCCGGACGACGACATTCGTTTGTTGACGACGTGCGTTTCTTTTGTTTCCTATGTGATAAAAAGTGAGAAAGATGCACATTATAATTTGCTGATTGTCATAAGATGCAGAGCATACATGATTGATTTTCGTTGTACAATTAAAATGCGTTTTGCCATCGTCTGAGCGAGTGAAGGTGGTAAATACATCTGCAAAGTATTTTTCATTACAGCTGGACGAAAGCACGGACGTTGCCAACTTAGCAATTCTGATGGTGTATGTGAGATATCGATACAAAGACAACTTGAAAGAAGAGTATTTCTTTTTCATCAATGAGCATTATTAAGACAAAATACGGAAACAGTGTGGAAATCTGTTCTCCTTTGCGGGTAGCGTTGTCTAAAATCGAGCCACGATTTGATAAGCTTGTAAGTAATAAACAGGCCCACCCCTCGCATTAAATAGTTACTGTTAACAGCTGATCATTAAATTATTTTTATTACAGCATACTGTAATTTAGTCAGCATGTTTAAAATCTGATTTGGTATCGTTTTCCAAGATAAATTTTATTTTTATTTTATATTGGTGTTCATTACTGTCGGTGTATACGAGTATATACACCTTTACAAGAAGACCTAAATGTAGTTTTGACATTTGAAAAAGTTTTTGATTTGTAAATCTCTACAATAAAATTTTACTCATGAAAATGGGACCATCATTAAATAAATCACCGTCATCTAATAATATTATGGAGCAGTATTTAGCGTACTGTGACAACACCCACATTTACATTAAATCTTATATTTATATTAAAATGTATATTGAGGTCATATACAATTCCAGATTACAAGGAGACAAATTTTTTTAAATGGCACCGGTCCCTGGTGCAAAAGGAAAATTTTATATCGGTCCGCGAAAGTGAAAAGTTTGGGAAGCACTGCTGTAAAGGATATGCAACTTAAAAAAAAAAAGTAGCTACAGCACTCTACTGCCCTTGCAATAGTTTTGGGCTCAAACCATTTTCGAGTTGAGATTTTTTCGTGACTATATTGCTCCAGTGGTGACCCAACCTTGTGAAATCAGTATCATAAAATGTCAGTATCATAAGATGGCCAGAATGAGACTGCCCTCTTCTCACTCGAGTAGTGTTGTCTAGCATGTAACAGTAGCATGGAAAGTTAGCTGCATATCCCTTACAAGACATCACAGTCAAGCCTAGCATTCTTTGGCTGTTTGTGATTTCTTGGCAAGTTTACGCTCAGCAGTTTGCCGTTGCTTTCTGAATGACTTAGCACTCATTCCATTGTATGAAAACCAACGCTGCCAAATTGCCAGCAGCTGTGTTTTGAACATGGTTTGCAGGCCTACGAATTACATCCGTAACAACTTCACCACAGAGCCGACATAGCATGGAAACAGAGTCTGTAATCTGTTGACTGCTGTACACTTGTCTTAGAATTGACTAATCTGATGATGATGAAGAAGATGATGATAATTTTGTTTCTAAGACAGCATATGCTGTGTAAGAAAAACACAGGCATGATTTTGTGTTGGCCAGTGACTGCTGTGTTCATTTATGTTTTAAAGCTATTCACTGATGCATGACCAGAAATGATCAAGAAACAGGTAAACCAGAATGAACTTCATGCTTGGGAGCATTCATGCATCACTAGTGCAAGTCACCTTGCTGTATTTTAAAAAATAACATAAAACAGCTGTCATCATAACTAACTCTGAGTCAGTGCTGTAGTGTGTTCATTCTGAACATTCCTAGCATGAATGGTTGACAATAGTGGAGTTACCACACTACCACACTCTCAGTCAGTGCTGTAGTGTGTTCATTCTGAACATTTCTAGCATGAATTGTTGACAATAGTGGAGTTACCACACTCTCAGTCAGTGCTGTAGTGTGTTCATTCTGAACATTCCTAGCATGAATGGTTGACAATAGTGGAGTTACCACACTCTCAGTCAGTGCTGTAGTGTGTTCATTCTGAACATTCCTAGCATGAATGGTTGACAATAGTGGAGTTACCACACTCTCAGTCAGTGCTGTAGTGTGTTCATTCTGAACATTTCTAGCATGAATTGTTGACAATAGTGGAGTTACCACACTCTCAGTCAGTGCTGTAGTGTGTTCATAAAAATGTCACTTAAAAGTCGACAGGGTCGACTTCATTGCACCAGGTTTTATCCCAAATGTCTCGGTCTTTTTCCGCAGTGCAGAAAGCGTCGCACAAAGCACAAACTCCGTAGCTTTAGCAAAGACCCACGGGAGTCTCTGAAAAATTTCACTCGTGAACCAAAGGACGCAGCGCGGAATTGAACCCACAACCTTTGGAGCCCGAGTCAGTTTTTTTTTTTCCAGTCAGTGCTGTAGTGTGTTCATTCTGAACATTCCTAGCATGACATGTGGAGTTAAAACACTCTCAGTCAATGCTGTAGAGTGTTCAGTCAGTGCTGAAGAGTGTTCAGTCAGTGCTGTAGAGTGTTCATTCTGAACATTCCTAGCATGAATGGTTGACACATGAGAAGTTACCACACCTGCGAGAGCTCAAGTAGCGCTGCAGTCCATGTCATTGCGTTCTGCATAGACATTAAAGAGCCCATTGGGTGGCCACCAGTGGAAATTACAGAGATTGAGCAAGGGAGACATGGTCTGTAATGATTGTTGCACGGGCAAACACAGATCATTAACCACATGCAACTATGACTGACGGAAATCATTGATCCCCTATGACATTGATTAGAGAAATTAGACAAGTCAAGATTTTTGGTGCATGTTATGAGGAGAAATAATCTCAAAAAGGGACATGAACCTGATCTGATGCAAGACATGATGACAACTGGTAGATTGAGGGGAAGAGAACAAGGGGAAGGCAGAGAAGTAAATATCTGGATGACTTGGCCACGTGGTGTGGTCAAAACTAGAACACAGTGCTGATCCACGACTCTGGTGATGATGGGGAAACATGATCTCCCATGCTTATCGGCATGGCACATGATGTTGATGAATATGAAGCTAGCAGGAAGGAATATGGTAGAGGATAGAGGGGATGTATTCGTTACCAGCTGGCAGCTGGAGCTAGATTTATCCAAACTCCACGTCTTCTGAGGGAGACAGAACACATACAGGCAAATCTCAGTCTGTGATTAATGTTGAATGACAAATTGTCACAACATTTTCAGTAACATAACTCTCACCAATACATCTGGAACAAGACAAGCTGTAGAAGCTGCTGGATCAGCAAAACAATACTGTCTGTCTGTCGGAGCTTCAATCCTAGACCAGTTGCCAACCAAGGCTCAGGGCCTGGTCTGCCTTGCCATGACATATAGTCTGTAGGTTGTATTTCCTTGCACCAGGATAAGGCTTTTACCCTCCCTACTGCACAGAGAGAGGGATTATGCTGCATGGGCAACACATGGTCTCTACATACAATTCAGCCCAGGCTTTGTGCAATGGGAAGCACAGTTCTTCTTCTTCTTCTTCTTCTTCTTCTTCTTCTTCTTCTTCTTCTTCTTCTTCTTCTTCTTCTTCTTCTTCTTCTTCTTCTTCTTCTTCTTCTTCTTCTTCTTTTGTTTGCTTGAAATTTGTCCATAATTGCAATGTTGTCTCTTGTATGAATTTCACAGAAGCACAATGTAACAAACTATCATCTGTCAAGACGGCCAGGTGTCAGTACAGTACAATACTTTACACCGCCTGGACAGCTTGTCCATGGTTCTGGTGTGAGAACCTTTCCTCCTCCATCTCCTTTTGCTTTTTTCTCTCTTCCCACTGCTCTCCCTCTCCTTCTGCTTCTTTCCCTTCCTCCTGTCCCTCTCTTTCAGCTTCATGCTCTTCTTTTTCCTCCTCTGCTGTTGCTGCTGCTTCTGCTGCTTCTGCTGCTCACTCTCTCATCCTTCTTTTACCCCCATAAGGAAGTATAGGCCCTTAAAGGATTCATTGCCAAACAAAAAGTAAGTCTGGACCAAACATGGTACATCATCAAATGAACAAGTATTATATTGTACATTTCCATTCACTGAGCATTAAAATTACTGAAGACATCACGAAACAAAACAAATAACATGATGGCCCCTTGTATGGCGGGCGGTATATGATCCTTCAATCCAAATGGGAGGTCACATCTGGCAATATATTATCCGTTAGCACTGTATCAGTTAACCATCTCATTCCACGATGTTCTCAGAAGACTTCTTCATGATTGGTTTGTTTTTGCAGCTGGGATTTTCTGTGGGATAAAGTAGTTAGTCGCAGTTCCAACTTTGCGGCAAAGGGCCACCCCATTATGCTACATTTCTGAGCCATTGAATATCACACAAAATGCTCCTCTTCCCCTTGTGAAAAGTGGAACAGACAGGAGTCTCAACAATCCAACTGCCCGCACAAGTATACTATGCATAATGCCGCCACCAGAATGCCAACATAAAAGTTCATCATGTGCCATACCGATAAGCGGGGCGGTCATGTTCTGCCATCTCACTCGATCACCAGAGTTGTAGATCAGCTCCGTGTTCCTGTCTCGACCATGCCACATGGCAAAGCCATCCAGGTATTTACTTCTCGGTCTTCCCCTTGGTCTCTTCCCTTTGATCTTGCCAATTGTCATCAAGTTCTCCAAGTCATTTCTTCTCATAACATGCCCAAAAAATTTTGACTGTCTACATCTAATGACTCTAATCAGATTACGATCTTCATTTGTTTCTTGAAGGACTTGTTCATTGGTTTTTCTGTCTGTCCTGTTCTTTGCATTTTCCTCAGAAACCACATTTCACAGTCATCAGCTATTTTTCAGCTTGACTGCTTATTGTCCACACTTCACATCCATACAAAAGTACAGGTTCTATGTAGCACTTCAACACTCATTTTCTCATTTCAATTGATATCTTTTTATTGGTCAGTATGTTTTTCATCTTGCAATAGGTTACCTTCGCAATGGCAATTCTTGTTCTAATCTCTTCAAGGCATCTCCCATCAGATGTTATGACTGTGTCGAGATAACTGTATCGATTCACTTGCTTAAGAATATGCCCATTTACTTGTATATCACATTGTGGTATTTTTT